>CM047810.1:26607607-27207607 GCA_026214975.1 Gentiana macrophylla | reverse complement strand
TATATTTCGATACGGTTCATTTTAGTGCCTCCAATAGACAAAGATCATGGATTCGATTTTAAATTTCAAGCAACCAAAATTTTCAATTTCTCGATTCGATTTCGACACAACAATTGAATATACACAAAAAAATGTATATTTCGATACGGTTCATTTTATTACCTCCAACAGACATTGCGGATTCAGTTTTAAATTTCAATCAACCGAATTTTTTTGATTTTGATTCGATTTTGACACAACAATTGAATAAAACCGGTATTTTTTTATTTATCAAATGTGTAACTTTTCGATTCATTTTCCTCCTTTTTTTTACAGCGGTTTCTTTTTTCTCCTCGGTAAAAACCAGAATTTCGGTTATATATAAACCGATTTCTTTTTCGACTCTCCGCTACATAAATCGAACCAAAATATATATTTCGATACGTTTCATTTTTAGTACATCCAACAAATTAGTCATGGATTCGGTTTTAAATTTCAATCAACCGAAAAATTTCGATTCGATTTCGACACAACAATTGAATAAAAACGTGTAATTTTTTTTTACCAAACGTGTAACGTTAGTAGTTTGAGCAGAAAAGGAAAAAAAAAACGGAAAGACCGGCGGATTTGAAGTTCTACTGTGTAGTGTACGATAGAAGATGAGTCAATTTTAGCTATTAAATACAACAACAAAAAAATAAGGGCAAACAAATATCCGCGTCAAGAAGGTGTGCCCGCATGTGACCACGTGGACACGACATTAAATGTTTTTATTATTTTGAACAACATAACGTCGGTGGAACCGATAGCCGTTCTATGATCATTTAACGCTACTAAAATTGACGTTGGAATACAAAATCACTTTATATATTCTTCGGACCGTTTAACACGTGTTTTTTTTCCCACCAAATGAATGAACACGAGATCACTGACGTATTCAATAATGATAAGAAAGATAAACGTCGTATTGAAAATGAATGAAACACATTTTCAAGCAAATTAATGATCTGGAAGCTAAGGCGTCCCGGAAGATTTGACCGTGTAGTTATGGTCCGTTTATTGTTTTTCTATAATGTTTCATTACGTAAAGTCGAAACTAAAGGGATATATTTTATAACATTGTTCTCCGATACATCATATTGTGGTTTATTTTGTAGGGGAAAATTTCTGATAGGGCTGGAAGAGAAGTGATTCACAATAATCACGTCTCTAAAAAAGAGCTACCTCTTGCAGAAAATGTGATATGTTTCGGTTATCGTTATATATAAACCGAAGGAGGCTTTAAAATTCAATCGACCGAAAATTTTCGATTTCGACACAACAAAGTGTATATTTCGGTACGGTTCATTTTTAGTACCTCCAACTGACAGTGCGGATTCAGTTTTAAATTTCAATCAACCGAAAATTTTCGATTTCGACACAATTGAATAAAACCGTGTGGACACCACATTAAATATTTTCATTATTTTGAACAACATAACGTCAGGCCATTTGCAGTACGAACGTCACTAAAATTGACGTTGGAATACCAAATCGCTTTTTATATTCTTCAGACCGTTTGACACGTGTTTTTTTTCTACCAAATGAATGAACACGAGATCAATGACGTATTCATTAATAATAAGAAAGAGAAATGTCGTATAGAAAATGAGTGAAACACATTTTCAAGCATATTAATGATCTGGAAGCTAAGGCGTCCCGGGAGATTTGACCGTGTAGTTATGGTCCGCTTATTGTTTTTCTATAATGTTTCATTGCGTAAAGTCGAAGCTAAAGTGATCGACTTTATGACATTGTTCTCCGATACATCATATTGTAGTTTATTTTGTAGATGGAAACTACTGATAGGGCTGGAAGAGAGGTGATTCACAATCTTCACGTCTCTAAGAAAGAGCTACCTCTTGGAGAAAATGTGATATATTTCTCTTGCTCTCTTTGTCTTGTGCCTTGAATTTGTTACGGTTTAAGCTTACGCAATTTATTTCACGTTGAGGATCTATTCTTTGATATTATCGTTGGTAACGATTTATGTTGGGCCCGCCGTGCCTTTGTACGACTCACGTTAACTAGTATTAACATTTGTTATTAGCAACAACTTTGCTCTATGCTCATGACATTTACGATTTTTTAATTTATATATAAGATAGTAGAAAGTCAACAAGACATCACCCAAATAGTTATCATAAGGGTATAACCTGACACGAGAAGGCTTCGAGTGCCGTTTGGGGCAAATTAAGGGTGCGTGTGTAAAAAAAATTGTCCACAGGACATGCCCTAATGGTAAAGATTTGAGTGTCGTAATAGCAGCTGGACAGAGAGCTGAAGTGTGGAGGTTCGAATCCCGTAAATGAAGGACTTCTTTCAGTCTCTTGGAATAATATCAGCACATGACTCCGAACCACTAGATTACCTGATTAAACTCTCCACTCATTCCGTGAGACAAGGGAGTGAGTGCCTTTTCGGTTAGGGTTAACCATTTTTATATGTATAAAAAAAATTACAAATAACCGTGTAATTAATGAGTGGTATTATGCTCATCAACAAGTGTAGCATAAAAAGAACGAGTCGACATATAGTTTACATCATTATTTTATTATAAGCATATCAATTAATGACTACATACCAACGAGCCTTAGTTCAAGTGATTAGGTTTTGGGTTTGAGTCCTTCACATTGCAATGTACTCACAAGTTCCACATTTCATTCTTAAAATACTTGGAAAAATTTACATTTTTGATCCACTATCTTTCTTTATTTTCTTAAAACTAGTATCTATATTTAATAATTACATTTTTGGTTGCTTTAATTATATGTTTTTGTTACATATTTAGAACACTACTTGACAGATTAATCCAATATATATGTTAAATGTCCAAACAAATGCAGCAAAAATATACCGGTACCAAAAATGTCATTATGGAAAAAATAATGACCGGTACTACAACAATAAGAAAGTATAATGGATAAAAATAATCGTCGTATTTTGATTAATCATGTAATATTTCGATTTTCGGGAAAGGGCAGACGTGTCTTTTTGCGAAAACGAAATATTGGGTTCGGTTCCTTTTGATTGGAGTTAATTAATTTGGACGTTATATATATATATATATATTCGAGTGGTGTATGTATATATAGGTAAGGAAATCTGATTTTTGTGACTAAGGGCAAATAAGGAAAACTAAGGTTTTATGGGAATGGTATTTAAAGGGAAATTTGACTGATAATCCCCATAACCTATTTACAAAAAAAAAGAGCAGCCACGTTTTTCCCTCTCTTCTCTGCGCATTCAAGGAGAGAGTTGAGGATTGGGAAGTTTCACCAATAATTGAAGCAACTTTTGGTGGTTTTCGATCGATTTAAGGATTTAGAACCGTTGTGAAGGGAGCAACGATTCGTTACAGATTAGTGGAAAGTGCAGCAGATTTTTCAGAGGCTTTTGGACCATCCTGCGGGCTGCAAATAGGTAAGGAAACTATCCTTATGATCTCAATTGTCTTTTATAAGGTTTAGATGAAATTGTAGGGTGTTTTGATGCTAGATTGTTGAGTTTATGGATTGGTCATTGATCATAAGTGCCACACTATGTTTAGACATAATTTTTTTAGAGTTTTTTTGTGTTGTTCTTGCTGTTGTTCGGTTTGGAATCGTTTTGGAAATCGCACGATGAAGGTTTAGGGTTCTAGTCGAACCCAGGTGGACGAGCGTCTGGCCTCTCTGGACGGGCGTCTACTTGGGGCACTTTTCGGACGAGCGTCTAGCTTTCCTGGACGGGCGTTCGAAGGGTTGTTTTACATTCAGGATTGAAACTGTTTTAAACGGACGGGCGTCTGGGTATAGTGGACGGGCGTCCAATAAGCTTCAGACGGGCGTCCAGAGCCTTAGACGGGCGTCTAGCTTGTTTTGTCCTTCTTCCTTTGTTAGTTGTTGTTCAGCCTTATAAGCATGATTTAGCTTTATGAAACCTTTATATATGACATACTAAATGGTATAAACTTGGACAAGCCTGAATTGAGCTTCTGATTCGTTCAGTTAAAACACCGAATGTACTCTTAAAGGGAGTTGAAGTTCGGATCCGTCGGAAGAGCATGATAGGCTTGTGCTTTGATGAGTTAGCATTCATCAATGTCTGTGTAATTGCTAGGACTTGTCCGTGTCTAGTGGTCTAAGAAGAGAGTAGCCTGTGTGAGGGAGATTACTTGAAAACACTTAGGTGGCTAGTTAATCATCCTAATAAACAACGTACTTGACTAGTAAAAGATTAAACAACATGTCTCTCTTGGCTAGGCACCAGGCTAATCGCGATGCATGTGCTACCTCTGAAGGTGGAGGAACTCAGAGGTCAAAAGACCCTAAGTACAGAGAGGACTCACCGAGACGCCGCAAGCTATCGAGTCTACCTTTTCTAGACTTCGTGGATATTGGTGTGATCCACTAATATGTTGCAAAAGAGTGTTCCCGAGATGGAAGAACTCCGTGAGTCACAATGACCCTGAAGTGCGGAGGGACTCTGCTTTGAGGTGGATGCGCAGTAGTGCCGCTTGAGTGCGGTTGTAACATAGATAAGCTAGGTAGAAACGTTTAGTCAATTCGTGTTGATGGACATGAAATGAACCCAAGATTGAGTCGGTCTCACATAAACAACCAATCGGTTTAAGTATCTTTTCCTTATAAACTGCAGTTGTTTTCATAGCTTCTCTTCCTTATTAAGTACGTTGTACTTACCTCAAATGCATGTTTTCTGTGTGTTTGGGGATGAGAAGACGAAAAGGTTTTCGAGGAGGAGTTCGACGACGACGTTTGACGGCGCTCGTTGAAGACTTATCATTTTTTTACAGCTTAAGTTATACATTTGGATTTCTTTGATACTTTTGAGGTAGACTTTTGGTCTTTCGAGACGTGTAGTACTTTCTTTTTTTGGGATTTTATTTTTTGTACTTTCTCAAATGTAATAAATTTACATTTCCGCTTTTAGATTCCCCTTTTTCTATTCTTAAACGTTTAGAAATTTTATACCCGAGTTTTGCTTCCGTTTGCTTTAATTTGATACGACGTAGTAGAGGCTTACGTATAAAGTGAATTTACTTTTATTTTATACATGCCGAACGTTTCATTTCCGGATAGGGACTCGGTGTCCGGGAACGGGGCGTTACAAATCATCAATCAATAATAACGTGACATGTAGTATTATTTAATATTTACAAATTCTCTAAGTGTCTTAGAAGTGCAATAAAATGTGTAATTAGAGGGCCAAAAATATCATAATAAAAAACAGAGGCTAGTTTCGAGAAAATAAGAAAAAACAGGTGACTAAACATAAGAGTAATGATACACACACAATACGAGTATCACAACGTGCATCTACATCATTAATTATTATTATATCTATCATTATCAATGGGTCAACATTAAAAATTTACAGTGTAGATACACGTTGTGGCACTCGTTGTGTCACAACAATCGTTTCTGCATCATTACTCAAAATATAATTGAGTAATGATACGGGCACAACGGTTATCTGTAACGAGCAGCACATCGGTGATCTCCTGACTGGTTGATCATGTTAGATTTACATCTGATTAATTTAGACACATTATTAATAATGACACAAATCACTATTGTGTCATTTCGTTGTATGTGAGAACCGCTTGTCTTTCGTGTCATTACTCTAAATATAATTATCCCCTTAAAGCTACCCTACAAAAAGAAGGCAATGTTAATGGCATAACATCCAATATACTCGGACACTATAGTTGTGCAAAATTCGACTTTTTAGATGTCGAAATAACATATTTCGACTTTTAGGGAGTTAAAATAAGACATTTCAACCTCTAAAAATCAAATTTTACACGCGATGATCTTCAATATATTGAGTATGGTGACAAAAAAAAAAAAATAAATTATTATCCCTTAAAGCTGTAAGGAAAAAACAAAATCAAAGTAGATACGAAAATGAAACGCAACGACCGCACCTTGTTTGTTAAAAACAAAACAGAAAGAAATTTTCGCCGTAATCTCATTCTCACACGCAAGGAACTTTCCTGCTCATTCACTATAAACACATTATATTTAAGTAATAAAATTTGTTCACTACCTACACAAAAGCAAAGATCAACATTGATAGATAGAAAGAAAGAAAACGAAAGTAAAAAATCTAGAAGAAGAAGAAGAAGCAGCGACGAGATCGATATGGGCAAAGACAGGAAAATAGGGGTGGCCATGGATTTCTCAGAGAGCAGTAAGACGGCTTTGAACTGGGCGATCGATAACTTGGCTGATAAGGCTGATATCTTCTCTATTATCCATATCATTAACCATTCCGACCCTCGGAATTCGCTTTGGTCCAAATCCGGCTCTCGTATGCTTCATTTTCTCTCTCTCTCTCTCTCTCTTTTTTTAACTTCGAAATATTGATGAATCTCGATTTTTGACAGATGAAATGAAAAATTGTTGATCTGATAATTTTTTAGTAGGATCCGATTAATTTCAATGGAGGTTTTTTTTTTTTTTTTTTTTTTTTTTTAATGAATGTAGCTCTGATTCCGTTGGTTGAATTCCGGGAGCCAAAAGTGATGGAAAAGTATGGTGTGAAGATAGATATTGATGTTCTTGACGCCCTTGATACTGCTGTTAGGCAGAAAGAGGTATTTTTCCTTCAAATTCTTCTTTGTTTTTTTTGTTTTTTTTCTTTCTTGATTTCATGGAATGAAACGGTTGAAATATACTGGGGATTTGGAAATATATATATATATTGAATCGACAGATAACGGTAGTATGGAAAATATACTGGGGAGATGCAAGGGAGATGCTTTGTGAAGCAGTTGAAGATCTGAAATTGGATTCTTTGATCATGGGTAGCAGAGGCCTTGGCACCCTTCAAAGGTACCCCTTCTTTTTCTTTTAAAAAGAAAACTTTTGGAAATATATAATGAATAAAGATGACACCACAACAGGGCAGAGATCTCATCGGGATGACAAGTTTTATGCATAATGACGATACAGGGTTTCACTCCCTCCACGTGTCGTCTATCGGTTGGTCATCATATTATAAAATAACTCCAGTATATCCATGTCGATGCCCAGGCTCGAGGCCAAGGCCATCATATAAAAGCCAGGCTACGACTATCGACCGTCGTCGACGACCGAAAGCGCGGTGTGAGATGACCAAATCCATAAGGATAGAGTCCACACCAAATTAGCGATGTAGAGACAATGAGTCTAGGGTCGATCACCGCAAGTCGGTAGCATCGACATCGAGGACAGAGTCCGCGCCAGCTGTCCAGGCCCACCCACAGACGATAGCTTGGGCAAGGGTTTAAGGCCCATTTAAGGGTAAAGATGACAATAACACAAGCCGACTTAACCTTAGGGTTTAGGCAAGTATTGTCATTATAAATACCCCAATCCAGGAACTACGTAAGGCTTGATTCCTGGAACATAACAGATATCGTAGGCAATCCAAGATACTGATCTTGGACTCGACCATATACACAAAATCCACTCCTCATTCCTCTTTTTGGCATTAGGGTTCTTGTGTGTTCATCACTAGATTAAATTAGGGCTCAAATCATCAAGGTGACTTGATTTGTCATCGTCATTGGCGCTAGAAGGAGGGCTTTCTATTGATCGAATAACTCAAGAACACGATGCCTCCCAAGAAAATCGCATCTAAAACCACATCCAAAGCGATCGATCGAGCTCCCGGATGAACGAGCCAATCGATCCTCGATATGCAAGAGAGACGAAGATCCCGCTTGGATCTTATTCAAGACGATCCTCAATCAGAAGCGGCAACAAGGAAAAAGATCCGATTTTGAATCTCGTCCAGAGACCCACCAACCGTAAAAAGCAAGCCCTTGCTCCGAAATATCGGGCACTTGCGCATCGGTTGGCGAGGGCAAATTTGGAGGTAATGTCCAGGATAATAGCCGAGGCGATTCTGACACGAAGCGGCGAAGCCGCCGGAAAGAAGCTATGGCGGAAGGCGGCGAGAAAGACGTGATGGACAAGCCTAAACAGACTCTCTGGGGCGAAATAAGCGCATCATCTAGCTCTGGAAAGGAAAAGACGTGAGATTCACCAAAAACACCAGAGAGATGATGATGACGCGCCAGGAGAGAGAGCCGAATGCAATTTTAGGGAAGAATCGTGTGTCGTTGTGGCTCGAGTCTCCTTCACGAAGGAGATCGAGCTTTCCCAAACCTGGGGTTTTAAGATACCCAAAATAGAGCCTTATGATGGCACCACCGACCGGAGGACCATCTTCACAGTATCTATCTCAAATGAGGTTGGATGGGGCACTGATGCAATGCGCCGTCGGGCGTTCGAGACGCTTACTGTGTAGGTCGAGCAAGAGAATGGTTCACGGCTACGACCAGGGTCGATCTCGATTTTGCCATGCTCGCCGAAAGTTCCGAGATGCGTTTATAGTCAACAAGAAGTTTCATCTGAGTGCCACGCACCTCGTGAACGCGAGAAGCGACAAAAGGGCGAAACGTGATGGAATACTTGAAGAGGTTTAATCTCGAGGCCATGCAGTCAAGGGCGCAGATGACCGACTTCCGATCACATCGTTTGTAGGGGGCCGCGTAATACTAAGTTATATATGAAGTTGAGCGAGACGTTCCCATACTATGGACAAATGCGTTAACGTGGTACATCGATTCATCAAGGGAAGAGGCGCGAATGGCGGCACACCCAATCCGGATGGATGGAATCCAAGAAGGACACCCGAGGTCCGAACAGAATCACCCAAAAGCGGGATGTCGAGAGTAAGCCGTCGATTTGGGACCGTGACGACACATCCACCTCGGACCGTGGGGGCAGAAGGACCTCACGTGATAAAGACTTTATCCCGCTCAATCGACCTCGATCGAGGTGTTGTCGATTATGCTTTCAAAAAACTTGGCGAGGAAACCGCCACCACTGAAAAAACCTCGAGAAAAGAGGAACGCAAACAAATATTGTGATTTTCACGAAGACATTGGTCATACAACTGAGGATTGTATCGACTTGAAGAGAGATATCGACGTCTGCATTCAGGAAGGGAAGCTAGACGAGGTTGTTGACAGATCTCGATATGATGGGCCCAGGGGGCGTGGAGAATTCAAGAGGAAAAACTCCGATCAAGACAGGAACCGAGGTCGAGATGTCCAGAGACGAAGGGATCGGTCGCCTCAGAGGAATCGATCCCGTGTCGAAGGAAACAACAAAGAAAATTTTGGTCGAGATAGGTATGAAGACAATCGACCGCTTAACTATGTCAACACAATCTTTGGTCCTGGTGAAAGTGATAAAGACCGGACACCAAAAAGAGTTTCAAAGGGAGAGTCCTGGCCATAAAGTATGCTCCTTCCGCGTCTGCTCTGCTGCCGCCGATCCGTCATCACAGAGATCCGACCTCTGCCAATACTGAGCCGACCCCTGAAACCGATCCCTGATCGTTGTCTTTTTAATTCATCTTTTGCTATTTATAATTCAAACTTCCAGCTTTGTAATATTATTTTAACAACCGATTTGGGATGGTCTTTCGCCTGGCAAGCTTTAAGTTTGAACTTCAAATTTTTGTTTGACTTTGCAACTTGTTTCTTTATCTTCTCTCTTCTTTGCTGCTTTGGTCTTAATGTTTCATAGTCTTTCGCTTGTCGAGCTCCTGACTCCGCTCTGCTCGCCACTCGCTATTCGCTTTGTTAATATTGTGTTGCCCCCAAGTGTATTATGTCGACGTCTGCATTCGTGAAGGGGAAGCTAGGCGAGGTTGTTGACAGATCTCGATATGATGGGCCCAGGGGCGTGGAAATTCAAGAGGAAAACTCCGATCAAGACAGAACCGAGGTCGAGATGTCCAGAGACGAAGGGATCGGTCGCCTCAGAGGAATCGATCCCCAGGTCGAGAAGGAAACAACAAAGAAAATTTTGGTCGAGATAGGTATGAAGACAATCGACCAGTTAACTATGTCAACACAATCTTTGGTCCTGGTGAAAGTGATAAAGACCAGACCAGCGAAGAGTTTCAAAAGGGAGAGTCCTTGGCCATAAAGTATGCTCCTTCCGCGTGCGCTCTCCTCGCGCCGATCCGTCATCACGAGATCCGACCTCTCCGCCAATCATCGAGCCGACTTCAAACCGATCCCTGATCGTTGTCTTTTTAATTCATCTTTTGCTATTTATAATTCAAACTTCCAGTTTTGTAATATTATTTTAACAACTGATTTGGGCTGGTCTTTCGGCCTGGCTGTTTTGAAGTTTGAACTTCAAATTTTTGTTTGACTTTGCAACTTGTTTCTTTATCTTCTCTCTTACTGCTTTGCTGGTCTTAATGTTTCATAGTCTTTCGCTTGTCGAGCTCCTGACTCCGCTCTGCTCGCCACTCGCTATTCGCTTTGTTAATATTGTGTTGCCCCCCAAGTGTATTATGAATCTTTGGTTCTTATTACACTTGAGATTGATGTGCTTGCCTTAGTCTTTCGCCCCTTAGGCTTAGTTGACATTTGGCTGAGCATTTTAGTGTAAACTGTCCCTGATCTTTGGTCTTTTTCGCTACTCGAGATCTTTTGACCATCGACTGGGACAGGTGGCCCGACTATGCGAACCGTCCTTTGTCTAGGCCTTTTTCGCCCTCTGGGCTCGTTTGGCTTTCGACTTGGACAGGTGGCCCGACTATGCGAACCGTCCTTTGCTTAAGCCTTGTTTGCCTCTTGGGCTCGTTTGGCTTTCGACTTGGACCTTTGGCCCGACCATGCGAACCGCCTTTATGCCTTTGCATTCGTCGCCCATTAGGCTAACTTTGCTTTGGCTTTATCGAGATGTCCGACCTGCGGATTTCTCTACTCGTATTCGATTGTTTCGCCTTTAACTTTTCTATCGCATTGGACTTGTACCGTTTTGGCTATAAATCCTAACAAACACCGAAAGCATCTCGAAAAGATAGAAATTTATTAGAATACTCATAAAATTGTCACATGGACTTATTACAAGGTTCATGAGTGAAAAGTAAACAAGTTCATCAAAGTAAAGCTTATCTCAAACATAATACTTCCTCAGTTGTTGGCGTGCCAATGTCGAGAACGATAGTCCCATCCGCCCGACCAAGTTGATAAGACCCTTTGGGGTGGACTTTCGAGACCGATAAGGTCCTTCCCACCGGGGTTAATTTTCCGGCCGCCTCTTGTCGGCTTGCTTCATTCTTCCTTAGAACCAGATCTCCAACCTTGAAGTATCGATGTCGGACCCTCGAGTTGTAATACTGAGAGATCTTCTGCTTATACCTTGCCATTCTGGCTGAGGCTATCTCTCTTCGTTCCTCGACATAATCCCTTTCCTGTCGGATCTCGGGATCATTAGTCTCTACATTGTATGCCAAAACTCGAGGGGATGGAACCCCGATCTCGGCGGGTATCACCGCTTCACAACCATACACTAAAGAGAAGGGAGTTTCCCCTGTTGATGAATTAGGAGCTGTCCTATATGACCATAGGATGCTCGGAAGCTGAACTGCCCAATCTCGACCTTCTGTCTCTAGCCTCTTTTTTAATCCTAGCTTGATCTGTCGATTAGTTTGTTCAACTTGACCATTGGCCTGGGGGTGAGCCACTGAGGTGAATCGCTGGTCAATCTGATACTCACTGCACCACTCTCTAACTTTTCGATCCTCGAACTGGGTACCGTTATCCGAGATTAGAGCTTTCGGAATTCCGTACCTGCAGAGGATGTCGACCCACAAGAACTTTTTGATGGTTGCAGCTTTGATGTCGGGTATAGCCTTGGCTTCGACCCATTTTGTGAAGTAATCTACAGCAACAACCACATATTTAAGATTTCCCGGAGCTCGAGGTAGTGGTCCAACGATATCGACTCCCCACTGATCAAATGGCCATGCCGACGAGATGACATTCATGTCTTGCGCTTGTTGGTGGGAGATGTTATCATGAATCTGACAAGTGTTGCATTTTTGGACAAGATTGTTCGCGTCTCGTTGCATCGACGGCCAAAAATACCCGGCTAACTTGCATTTTCGAGCTAACATTCTTGCTCCACGATGATTTCCACACGCTCTCTATGAATTTCCTCCAAGAGATATTCGCCTTCATTTTCCGAGACACATCTTAACCATGGATTTACAAAGGATTTCCGATAAAGGATGTCGTCGAAGAACGCATATCGAGTGGACTGAAGTCGAACTTTCCTGGCTTGCACTTTATCAGCTGGTAGTATTCCGTCTTTTAGGTAAAGAGCGATCGAGTCCATCCATGTGGCCTGCTGAGTAATCGGCTGGGCCTCTGTCTCGATGTAACTCCTATCGGTCAGTAACTCGACTAGAACCTTCTTACTTGACATGAAGTTTGAGGCCAACTTTGAGAGCGCATCGGCTCTTTTGTTCTGACTTCGGGGAACCTGCTCGAATTGAACCGTTCTGAATTTTGGTATGAGGCTTTGGACAACTGCTAAGTAATTTTTCATGGTTTCTTCCTTAGCCTCATACTCCCCTTTAACATGATTAACCACTAGTTGTGAGTCGCTGTAAACTGACAAATCTTCGACACCCAGCTTCAAAGCGAGCTTTAAACCAGTAATCATAGCCTCATATTCGGCTTCGTTGTTCGTTGCTTTGAAGTCGAAACGAAGGGCGTAAGGGAATTCCTCGCCTTCGGGCTTACCGTAAGAGCCCCGCTCCCGCCCTTCCTTACTCGATGCGCCATCAACTTGAAGAGTCCATTTTTCCTCTGGGACTTGCTTTTCCTGATCGAGTTGGACGGAGATCCCTTCAGCCAAAAAATCCGCCAAGGCCTGTGCTTTTATCGCAGTTCGAGGGACGAACTCGATATCGTACTGGGCCATTTCAATCACCCACTTTGCCAATCGACCCGAGGTGTCGGGTTTTGCCAATATTTGCTTTAATGGTTGGTCAGTGACTACCACAATGGGATGAGCTTGAAAATAGGGCCTCGCTTTTCTCGGCGTGAACGAGACATAATGCTAACTTCTCGGTGGCGAGTACCGGACCTCGGGGCCATGCAAAGCCTTGCTGACAAAGTAGATTGGCACTTGGCCGTGTACCCTTCTCGGACTAGGACCGCACTCATCGCCTCCTCGCATACCGCCAAATAAACTAACAACTTTTCCCTTCTCGGCGAGAAGTGAGGTAGGCAATTCGACAAATAAGTCTTCAACTCTTCAAAGGTCGTCTCGACACTCATCATCCCAATGAAAAGGATCGCCTTTCGGAGTATCTTGAAAAATGGTAGTGCACGCTGTGCTGGATCTCGATAAAAACTTGTTGAGCGGGCATATTCTTCGACCCGTGAGCCTCTGTACCTCCTTGATATTTCGTGGTGCGGGCATATTCTTCAATGTGTCAATTTTATCTGGGTTTGCTCGAATCCCGTCCTTCGAAATCATGTAACCCAAGAACTTACCCGACCTGACTCCAAAAGTACACTTCTTCGGGTTTAGCCTCATCTGTGTTTCTCTCAACACTTCGAAAACCTCTCGAGCATCGACTAGTTACTGTCTCATAGATCGACTCTTGATAAGCAAGTCGCCTACATAAACTTCCATACATCTACCTATTTGCCTTGCAAATATCTTATTGATCGCCTCTCTCGTATGTTGCCCCAAAGATTCTTTAATCCGAATGGCATGGTCACATAAATGTAGGTGCCGAATCTCGTGATAAATGCGCTTTTTCCGCATCTCGAGGTCCATTAGAATGCGGTGGTACCTTTTATACGCATCTAAAAACCGAAAACTTCAAAATCGATGGTTGAGTCTACTAACTTTTAATCGATCTTGGCAACGGATATGAATCTTTTGGACATGCTTTGTTAAGATCTGTGAAGTCCACACACATGCGCCAACCGCCATCGGGCTTTTGACTAATACTTGGGTTAGCTAGCCACTCTGGGGTAGAATACCTCTCTCACGATCTGGGTGACAATAGCTTGCCGACTTCCAACTCTATAGCTTCAAGTCGATCGGACGCAAAATTCCTCTTCTTCTTGCTTTGATCGGCTTTTTAGCCTGGTCAATCTCAAGCTTATGAAACAATGATGTCGGTGGATAACCCTGGCATGTCGGTGGCTTTCCAGGCAAAGATGTCTCTCGAACTCGATTAAAGCTTAACCAATGAGTCGTTTTTCTTTTTTAGGGATCCAAATCCCGACTTGCACACACCGATCGCCCTCTCCTTCCCGTGAGTCGGACGCTTTATCGCGTCCACCGGAGACCCAACTCTTCTCCTCTTCTTCCTCCGAATCGGTTTCCTCGACTAAGACTTGTTGAACGCCATCTTCCCATTCATGACTACGAATTACAACTCCGAGCGACTTCAACATCTCCTTTTACTTCCATGGGAACCGTTCTCGTAGGAAACTTCATGCTATTATGGAATGTGGAAATGATAGCCCGAAGGTCGAAGAGCGCTGGTCGCCCTAGAATAACATTATAGGCGTGATGGAGCCTTGACCACCACATAATTTAATTCAAGTGTCCGTCCTTTCGCCCCCCCCCAAATCGTCGTGAGTAACTTTATCGAGCCCACGGGATGGATCGCTTGCCTGTGAATCCAAACAGGGAGACGCGCATGGGGCTAGGTCCTTCTCTTTCAACTTCATTGCTTGAAACGCCGAGTGGTATATGATGTTCATCGCACTCCCATTATCGATCTGAGACTCTCGATACACGGGCTCGGCTAATAATCGCCTCGAATAACTAACCCTTCGCTATGACTCTCGACTTGGGGATATCATCTCGAGGGCCGTATCCGACTTCGCCGTGAATCAGAGCCGCTTGCGCCTCTCGAGCTACAAGTCGGCTCTTCGCCGGTCTGGTCTTTATCACTTTCACCAGGACCAAAGATTGTGTTGACATAGTTAACTGGTCGATTGTCTTCATACCTATCTCGACCAAAATTTTCTTTGTTGTTTCCTTCTCGACCTGGGGATCGATTCCTCTGAGGCGACCGATCCCTTCGTCTCTGGACATCTCGACCTCGGTTCCTGTCTTGATCGGAGTTTTTCCTCTTGAATTCTCCACGCCCCCTGGGCCCATCATATCGAGATCTGTCAACAACCTCGTCTAGCTTCCCTTCCTGAATGCAGACGTCGACATAATACACTTGGGGGGCAACACAATATTAACAAAGCGAATAGCGAGTGGCGAGCAGAGCGGAGTCAGGAGCTCGACAAGCGAAAAACTATGAAACATTAAGACCAAAGAAAGCGATAGAGAGAAGATAAAGAAACAAGTTGCAAAGTCAAACAAAAATTTGAAGTTCAAACTTCAAAACAGCCAGGCCGAAAGACCAGCCCAAATCAGTTGTTAAAATAATATTACAAAACTGGAAGTTTGAATTATAAATAGCAAAAGATGAATTAAAAAGTACAACGATCGGGGATCGGTTTCAGGGGTCGGCTCAGTATTGGCGGAGGTCGGATCTGTGATGTACGGATCGGCGGCAGGAGCGAGACGCGAAGGAGCATACTTTATGGCCAAGGACTCTCCTTTTGAAACTCTTCGATATCTCGGTCGTGATATCTTCTCCGAGTCGGGATTGTAGAACATCGGAGTCCGGAGAGTCGACATGTCGGCTCGGTATGACCTCCTTCATCCGATCCACGGCCGAGAGTGTATCCACCCATCATCGAGGCACGATGATCACTTCTAGATCGTCCCTCGAGGTTGGTCGACTTCCGGTACTCCATGATCGCCTTCGGCCTTAGCTTCTTCGACCTGGGCATGCACTCGATCCAATTCGCCTGCAGCCAAGATCTCGATCACGGCGAGCCTTCCGGCTTCTTCATCTGCGACTTTCGACATCGCTGCTGCTTTCTCATAGTCTTGAGCCACCTTGAGCGGCTCGACCACCCTCGATCTTGCCTTTCATCTCGCAGCCGGTCTAGCTCGGCTTCTCGTGTAGTGGCGGCCGCCGGCAGACCACCAACCTATCTTGCAGCTCGCCGAGCTTGGCGACCGACTCTTGCTTCAACTCGTTATAATTTGCTTCTCCACAAAGAGAGAGTGCGGCGCCTTTTGCGATGTTGTCTTGG
Organism: Gentiana macrophylla; assembly: GCA_026214975.1. Taxonomy (NCBI): domain Eukaryota; kingdom Viridiplantae; phylum Streptophyta; class Magnoliopsida; order Gentianales; family Gentianaceae; genus Gentiana; species Gentiana macrophylla. The sequence continues at coordinate 27,191,586 of CM047810.1, read as the reverse complement.
AGTAGTCCGCCATTCTCCTTCTTGATCTCGTTCGCCGACTCTCCGGTCTTGGCGGCCCGACGAGCAACCTCTCGACCAACAAGAGTATGCTACAAAGTGGAAAACGAGTTGATAAATAAACAGGGGTATGGGCCTCGAGGAAAGCAAGTATAAAAGAGGATCGACTTACGAGGCGATTCAACTTCCATGAGAACACGAGACAGTCCTCGTCATCCACACCGGCGTAGTCATCAAGAACCCAGTCACCGATTCCTCGACTCGGCGAGAGGTCTCAAGAACCTTCTTCCTCTTTGCCTCTCGGTCGCTCTCTCACCACCTCGGCGACCGTTGGCCTTTTCTTCGTTGGAGCCGCGGCTCCTCGACATTAGCCTCGACGTTCGAGGTCAAATCGACAATCTCCTCCTCGTCTTCATCTCAAGAGAACCGAATCGGATCATCAAGCTACCGGTGGTCGGAGGTGGCTCGGTCGATCCAGTCGCGGCGGTCGACTCAATGGCAGCAGGGGTTGGTTCAGACTGAGAAGCACCACCCTCTCGGGAAGCAGAAGGCACCCTGGTCTCAGCCACCGGCAAGTCAGCGGTAGCACGACCTCCGAGGGGTGAGCGGAATGACCGTCGACTCGGGGATACGGGTGGGGTCGATGACCTTGGAAAACCTCCCACCGCAAAGACAAACAGACAAGTTAGTTTGATCGATAAACAAAACAAGCAACAAGTCATCAAACACGACAAATGACACATGTAAAAGCAGACAGATAGGGAACATCCTACGATTCTCGTGATCTGGGACGTTCAGACCCACATATGGCATTGGCCCAGCTTCCTCCAAATGGGCCAGGTGATACAGGAGACTCAGGTCTCGAGTACACACCTCGAAGTTATGTCCACCCAGGAGTCGAGCCTCGTGAGGAGCTGGTGCCTTCCCAAGCTTATCTTGCTTCCCCTCTCTCGACCTCCATTGCCCTATATACGGGTTGTCCAAACCATGACGGAGAAAAAAGAATCGAGGCTTCCACTCCCCGTGAGAAGAAGGCCCCCTAGTTATGAACTCATGGCGATTAGCTCTCCTCTGGAAGGAATACCATAGTTTGTCGGGTGTGGCAGCAATCTTGTAGTAATATCGAAACACGGGCACTGAGAAGCAGACCTGCGCCACTCGACATGCGATTATGAACCCCATCAGAGTTCTGACACCGTTTGGAGCGATCTATGAAACACTAATTTCATAATGGTGTAGAATCGCGAGGATGGCGGGGCGAGTGGGAACCTTAGTCCACTCGCCAGTTGATTCTCGTAAATGCAAGCAAAACCCTCCTGGGGCTCATCGGCAAACATGTGATTACCGAAGAAGTCGATACTCGAAGGGAGGAGTAACAATGTTATACTTCCCGCAGATTTCGACAACCTCCTCGTAAGAAAGCTGCCGAGGCATCCCTTAGCACCTTTCCCATCCATCCTAGTCACTAATTTCTTGGGTTGGTGAGGGGACAGGAGAGAAGAAGCGGAGGGTCCGCCGGACTCTTGCCGGAGAAGATGATCGGAAACAACAGGTGCCTGAGAATGGCTATGAACGGGCGTATCACTACCCCTATCCGATTCAGTGGCGCTATCACTACTTGACATAGATAAATCAAACAAAGATGAACAACACTAAGATAAAGGACAAGATCTTACTTGGTGTTTTGTAGTTTGGAGAATAAGATGAAGAAAATAGCAAGCGAGTTGCAAGCAGCGGCGTCACTGTTTCTCTCTTTTTATATATGAAAGCAAGTTTGCAAATGATTTGAAGAGACGTGAGTTATGGGGGTTATAACCCCTGAAAATCGCGGTTATCAAGGCAATGACGCGTCTTTTGCGGGATTCAAGCGCTTTCGTGGGCTAAAACCGCTCCACGTGGACACTAGGCAGTTAGGGTTATGAAAAGGCGGGCTTTCTCCCGCCCAAAGAAACACCCAACTCGATGACGATTCGAATGACAGACCCGACCTCGGACAACGGAGGTAGCCTCTCTCGAGTCCAGGGGCTTATGGCGACGATCTGAGGTTTCACTCCTCCACGTGTCGTCTATCGGTTGGTCATCATATTATAAAATAACTCCAGTATATCCATGTCGATGCCCAGGCTCGAGGCCAAGGCCATCATATAAAAGCCAGGCTACGACTATCGACTGTCGATGACCGAGCAGTGTGAGATGACCAGTCCATAAGGATAGAGTCCACACCAGCTAGCAGTGTAGGACAATGAGTCTAGGGTCGATCACCGCAAGTCGGTAGCATCGACATCGAGGACAGAGTCCGCGCCACCGTATCGAGCCCACCCACGCATTTATATAGCTTGGGCAAGGGTTTAAGGCCCATTTAAGGGTAAAGATGACAATAACACAAGCCGATTTAACCTTAGGGTTTAGGCAAGTATTGTCATTATAAATACCCCAATCCAGGAACTACGTAAGGCTTGATTCCTGGAACATAACAGGATACGTAGGCAATCCAAGATACAGTCTTGGACTCAGCCGCATACACAAAATCCACTCCTCATTCCTCTTTTTGGCATTAGGGTTCTTGTGTGTTCATCACTAGATTAAATTAGGGCTCAAATCATCAAGGTGACTTGATTTGTCATCGTCACATAAATTCAAATCTGGGCGTATCGAATTTTCTTGTCCCGTATAAATAAATAAATAAATAAATACATAAATAACATTTTCGTGTGAGGTTTCTTCTTATAAAAGTTTTTAATATAACTATATATATGGTTGATGTGCAGGATAATACTAGGAAGCGTGACAAACTATGTGATATCAAACGCGGCCTGCCCGGTGACTGTGGTTAAGGATCCCAACTTCAGCAAGCACTGAATCCTTCTCTATGATCATAATGATGTTCTATGAAAGCTTTTTATTACTTGACAATCGACATGTTTGCCATTTTTTTTTTTTTTTTTTTTTTCCCATGTTTTTCTCCGGTTTACATCTATTGAAGTTCCATTTCTTTACCATGAAGAGAAGCCGTGTATGCTAAACGATTTTCTTTTTAAGCGTGGATATTATATTGTCATTGTGGTGATGTTTTATACGTATCAAGATGTCACTTGTATGCACAAATTTTCTGTAGCATCTTGCCAACCCAAATGGCCACTATTCGCAAAACATCCTTCCATCTGTAGAATTTCGTCCGGAGAGTGAAAGAAAAAAAAAATTTGTTTAGTTATGACTTGGCAGTTCACGTTCTGTCTTTAGCCCAAATCGGATAACCTTGGATCTTCGGCGCCTCCTATATACAAGTATGAAGCGATATGGTGTCATGCTTCGATCCGGAAACTTGAGAAAACCGACCAGAAATGTCACGGCCGGCCTTTAATACTAATTTAGTCTTCCATTACCAAATCAGTTTCTATATAACAAAGGAGAATGTGGTTCTGAATCGCTAATTCCACGAGAAGAATGCTCGAATGTATCAGACACACTAGCTTGATCAAACATTGGATTCTCATGATGGCCTTAAAAACGGGAGATTCTTGGGTAGAGAGTCTTTTCCGGATTGGCATATGTGTGCTGTTTCTATTGGTTGTGTAATAGAGACTCTTCATATATATATATATATATATATATGAGAGATGCAAGATTTGATCAATATGCTAGCTCGATCCGCTGTTGCCCTTATGTAGGGCGGTTTCAACCGTACTACTTGAGGTAGTAGTTTACCATATATACCTAACCCTGTATCTTGATCCAACTTTGGATTCTTATTTGGAATGCCCGTCTAAGGGAGTTGAGAAATTATGTAAAAGATAATTCTATTGAATGATTAACTTGTGTCTTGACTACACCCTTATATCAACCATATTGTTATAACTAACTACACACATTCCAAGACAGAATGTAGTAGAAGATAATACAGGATAACATCAAGATTATTAGGCTAGCTGTCCTTATCATCTTTTATTCCTTTTTAGCCCCTCTCAAACGAACATGTGGGATAGTCACATTGAGTTTGTGCCTGAATGTCTCAAATGATTCAATGGGCAATGCCTTAGTCAAACAGTCTGCAATCTTATCCTTTGTTGGTACATTGCACCATCAGTTCTTTGTTCAGAACCATGTTTCTGATAAAGTGAACATCCACCTCTATGTGCTTTGTTCTTACACGATACATTGGATTTTGAGCTAAAGAATTTGCTCCAGTGTTTTCACACCATAATACTGGAACACTTGGCAACCTGAACCTCATCTCATTTAGTAGCTGTCTGATCCACTTCACTTCTGCTGCAAGATTTGCCAATGACCTGTATTCAGAATCACAGCTAGATCTGGATACTACAGTTTGCTTTTTGGAGCTCCATGATATAAGAGAATCCCCTAAGTACACGAAGTATCCACCAGTCGATTTTCTATCTATTGGACACACAGCACAGTTGGCATCAGAAAAGCCATGTATTTCAAGTGTCTTGGAAGGGCTAAACAATAGTCCCATTGTGAGTGTGCCCTGAACATACCTGAGCAATCTTTTTAAACCATTAATTCCAATGTGCTGTGTGAGGATCCTGCATAAACTGGCTCAGGGTATTTACAACAAATGATATATCTGGCATTGTCAGGGTTAGATATTGCAAAGGTTCTATGATGCTTCAGTATACGATGAGATCATCAATGGCTCACCTTCCCCGTGATGTGAGTTGTTTTCCAGGCACCATTGGTGTTGGACAGGGATTCAAGTGTTCCATTTTCAATCTCTTAAGTAACTGGGATGCATAATAGGACTGAGTAAGATGCAGACCATCTGAATTTATGGTTACTTGCATTCCCAAGAAGTGTGATACATGCCCTAAATCCTTCAGAGCAAACTTAGAATCATGAAGTTTAATGAACTTTTTGATTAACTCAAGTGAATCATGTCAGCAATATGTCATCAACATATACTAATGCAAACATAATCTGCTTATCAAGTCTAAACATAAACAGAGATATATCACACATGGACTGAGTGATCCCCCAATCAAGCAGCTGAGTTTTAAGGGCTTCAAACCATGCCCTGGGAGCCGATTTCAACCCATAGATTGCCTTATTCAGCTTGCAGACATACACTGACTTCTCTATATCTTCAAAACCTTCTACCTGATCCATATAATTGGTTCCCGTAGTGGACCATTTAAGAAAGCATTGTTAATATCTATTTGATTTATGGGCCAATGCATTGATACAACAATAGACAAAACAATCATGATGGTTGCAAGCTTGGCTACTGGACTAAATGTCTTAGTAAAGTCAATTCCATAGCTTTGTAGGTACCTATTGGCAACTAGTCTTGCCTTGTGCTTCAAGATACTTCCATATGGATTTAAGTTCAACTTAAACACCCATTTGCACCCAACAATACTCTTATTTGAACTAGGCCTCACTAAATCCCATTTTCAATTGTGAACCACTGCCTTATACTCATCAACCATTGCCTTTCTCCATTTGTCATCCACCAAGGCATCTGATACACTAGTTGGTTCAGTAGGAAAAGTATGAACCTTACAAAGTGATGCACTGTAGGTCTTAGGCTTAAATATACCACTTTTTAACCTGGTTTGCATGTGATGAGTTTTGACAGTGTTTTGAGTGACAGTGGTGGTAGGTACAGTCTCTGTGCTGGTGGTGACTTCAATGTTGGGTGATGCATTGATAGATGGTGATCCATCAGTGTTAATAGCATGGGGTGAATTTGACACAAATGGTGTAGGTGATCTAGTATGTCATGCAGTTGTGTGACTTGATTCAGGTGATGCGGTTTGATGACTTTTATGACTCATAGGGGACAGAGAAGAATTACCAGAGTTACCATTTAGACTTTCACTTTTCCTTTGCTCAGGAGTACAACTCAAATATGGTTCTTTTGGATCTGGCTCAGTCACAGTGGCTGTCTCATTGTGCCCCTCTGAGTGAGTCAGACTAAAAGGAAGAGGATTAGTGAAAAGATCAGGTGTACATAGAATCTGAATCTGTTTTGAGGGTCCTTGGGTAAAGCCATTTGAGAAAGGGAACTTGGTTTCATCAAACTTAATATTGTTGGATATATAGATTCTGCATGATCTATCAAGACACTTGTACCCTTTATGATGAGGACTAAGACCTAGGTTTACACACTGAGCAGTATGGTATTGGAATTTGGTAGTATGGAAAGGTCTTAAGTAAGGATAGACAGCACAACCAAACACTTTGAAGACAGTATAGTCTGGTTTCTTTGTCAAAAAACACTCATAAGGAGATTTATGACCAAGAACAGGAGTTGGAAGACAATTTATGATGGACACAGATGCTTGAAAACTATGCCACCAAAAGATGAGTGGCATGGAAGCTTGGGCCAACATGGTCAATCCTAATTTTGTAATATGTCTATGCTTTCTCTCTGCTCTCCCATTTTGAGCATGGTCATGAGGACAGGGTTACCATGCTGCTTTAGAAAGGGTTCAAAGACTCTATACTCACCCCCCCAATCAGATTGAACACACTTAATTTTAGAATTAAATTGTGTCTCTACTAGGGTTTTGAAGTGAGTGAAAACAGAAATAGCTTCAGATTTGGCTTTTAGAGGAAAAATCCAAGTAAATCTGGTATGATCATCTATAAAATGGATGTAGTACAGATGGCCTTCTGTTGATTTAACTGGAGCAGGGCCCCAGATATCAGTATGAATTAAGTCAAATAAAGAAGCAACATGAGAAACAAAATTCAAATGAGGTAAAGCATGAGATTTGCCAAATTGGCAGGCATCACAAAATAACAGTTTTCCATTGATAACATCATTACAATCATTCAGAATTTGACTCAAAACCTTGCTAAAGGGGTGGCCTAACCTCCTATGCCACATATTAGGATCTTTCTTAGGGTCTAGAACATCTAGTGGATCGAACATTCTGACCTAGCGATAGTTGGATCGAGAAACACAGTGAGATCGCTCAAGAGGATCAAGTTGGTACACAATTAGAGCTGTTAAACGAACAGAGCCGCTCGTGAACAAGCTCGTGTTCGGCTCGTTAGTGTTTGTGATCGTTTGTTCGTTTAGCTTAACGAGCCGAGCTCGAACATGATTGTAGGTTCGTTTGCTTAACGAGCCGAGCTTGGTTCGCGAACGTTCGATTATGTTCGCGAACATGCTTATTATGTTCGCGAACATGCTTATTGTTCGCGAACATACTTATATAATGTTCGCAAACATGCTTATATGCTTATAATATATGTCTAACGAACCGAACTCGAGCCGAATTCGAGCCGAAGTCGAGCCAAAAGACAAAAAATATGTCTAACGAGCTCGAACAGTTCATGTTTTAAACGAGCCGAGCTCGAACAGAATTTTTTGTTCGTTTAACAAACGAACGAGCTCGAACGAGCTTATGAGCTTAACGAGCTTGAGTTCAAACAGCCAATACTCGGCTCGGCTCGGCTTGTTAACAGCTCTATACACAATAGACTGCTGATACTGGGATGACTTGGATTGAAGGGAGATCTCTGCTGACTCACTATCCAGAGGCACTATTTGATAAAGTCCATCCTTGAGCTGACCCCTGAACATTGGCCTCCTTGTTACCTTGTCCTTAACAACACAAAAATCATTAACATATTCAGTAAGCACATCATTGTCAGACATTAGCTTAGAAAGGCTAAGTAAATTTCTGGTGATTTCAAGTACATGAAGGACAGTATTTAGAAATAAAGGTCCAATGTGAGTGTGGAGGACAGTGTGACCTATGTGCTCAATGTGTAGGTGTTCATCATTCCTCATCACGAGCTGTATCAACGCCATGATAAACAACACTTTGATTAAGATTACCCAAATCTGAGGTTACATGGTTTGTGGCCCCACTGTCCAGATACCAGGCATGATCAGCAACTGTGCTAGGTGTAGCCATATAAGCTGATGGCTGATTAGGACTTGGTGCATTATTGAGGTCTGGAGGTTGAAAATCCGTCTCAAACCTATGCCAAACAAATTGCCACAAGATGACCATTCTTTACCACAGAGTTGACATTGCACCTTAGCATTACTCCGAATTTCTACCACCACTTCCTCCTCATTCTCTATTTCTTCCTCCTCTGGTACCTCCACCCCTACCTCTATAGGAGTTTTGTCCTTGTGGCCTAACATTTCCTCTTCCTGACCCAGAAAACTAATTGTAACTTGCAAGATTTACAGCATGATTGATGACAGACCCCTGTGATGAAGGATTGAACCTGGCTAGGAGTCTCTCATGAGTAATAAGTTGAGACTGAACCTCCTGCCATGACAATGATCCAATCCGAGCAGTTAAATTCACAATGACAGCTTCATAGTCCTTGTCTAAACCTCCCAGAGTAGCCAATATCAACTCAAATTTGGTAATAGTATATACGGCAGCTGTCAAGTTGTCACAGTAGGATTTCATAAGTGCCAAGTAGTCTGCCATGGATTTGGACCCCTTCTCAGCCTTAGTAAGAGCACTTTTATACTCCAGCATCCTAGATTCGGATTGATTGTTGAAAAGAACTTCTAAGGTGGACCAGATTTCATGCGAGGACGAGCAACCAACCACCTCTGTCAAAGCTTGCTCTGTCATTGACCCTAGCAACCATCCTGTTAGTAAGGAATCGACTGAGTCCCATTCAGCAACAACTGGATTCATTGGGAGACCTGGAATCTCCGGTGAACTTGGTTTAGTACCAAACAGATAGCCTTCAAGTTTATATCCTTTAATCACAGGTAGAACAGTATAGCGCCACGGTAGGTAATTATCTCCGGTCAACTTAATAGTGGTCAATTGGCTAAGATGTCCATTGAAAGGAATGAGATTCAGCTGATTAAATGGGGAAGTAGGACTTGCACGACGAAAAACTGGAGCTATAGATTCAGGTCTAGAGAACAGAGATAAGTGCATGAAGGAAGGAAGAGTGGATCCAAGATTCAAACCTGTCATGGATGATCCGGCATGAAGAGGATGAGCTCCGGTGAGAGGTGAAAGTGAGCTCCCGGAGAAGAAGGGTGAGGATAACGGTAACCCAGAAACTGGTATTCCAGTGACTACATCTGAAGATAAAGCTGAAGATGATAACCCAACGCTGAGAACAAATGATGATCCTGAACCTCCTTCACCTCCGGCTTCGGTGAGAGGAGTAGATCGAGCCGGCGATGGTTCCGCCATTCCTAGCTCCGATACCAAGTTGAGAAATTATGTAAAAGATAATTCTATTGAATGAATAACTTGTGTCTTGACTACACCCTTATATCAACCATATTGTTGCAACTATTTACACACATTCCAAGACAGAATCTAGTAGAAGATAATACAGGATAACATCAAGATTATTAGGCCAACTGTCCTTATCATCTTTTATTCCTTTTCAAAGGGGATATTTTCGGGGGTACGTGGATGATGTCTATTGCACCAGACCATCCTATGGCTGTCATATGACTCATATTTATAAAACGCACTCGACAGTAACACTTATCTAATAGTGTGTAATGATATATAGGTTCTTAATTTCTTTACAAGTAACGCAAGACTGGATCAATATGTAGGGAGGTTTAACTATACCATGCATGTTAATTAAGAAATTAATCTACCATGTCATTAACACATGCAATGGTTTTCTGACAAAAGTGTGCACTGTGCAGGCAAGAGAAGATGATTGATCTTCCAAGATGCTTCAATTTATTAATTGCAGGCTCAAACTGGACTAAAAAAATCTTTGGAAACTTATTGACATATATGATAAATCGAGGGAATTCGGTTAAATGATTAGTGTAAGCATTCTAGTAAGTATCATTACCTACTTAGTAGTAAAAATCCTGGTGTATAATAGTATAATTCTGTTTTATTTTCATTTTAACAGGGCAATCTCATAGGAAACCATCTGGCTCTGTTATCGAACTGTTAAAGTGAACATGATATGATATAATCTGAGTGCTTTGGGGTGGTGGTTGAAAATCCTTAATTTCCACTAACAAACATTAAACAAATGGTTTCTTATATAGGAGTATTTCACCACTCAGTACTGCAAAGATGTCAGATTGGTATAAGCAGTTCAATTTCCTCTAAATTTGATATTAAAAAACACACTTGATTACCAGGTGGTGCTGCTTCCATTAACTATAGTTGTGCTTCTACTTTTTCAAAGCTCAGTGCTTTCTCCATTACAGTATATACCATGATGTTTTACTAGTATAAATTCAACCGTCCTGCCTTGTGTTTCAACACCAATCTACTTATAACATATACATTCAACATCCTGCCTTAAGCTTCAATCTTACAAACATGGAATCATCATCAGTAGTCAAGTTCTGTTGCCTAGTTGCTTTCCTATTCTTGGTCAGCATTTCTTGCTTTGCTGGTGTAGACGGTGCAGGCCCGTGTGGAAAAAATTCACCTGATGGGGAGGCCATGAATCTTGCACCTTGCTATATGGCTGCTCAAGACGATAAATCTTCCGTCCCAGACAGCTGCTGCACTATGGTTAAGAAAATTGAACAGAATCCCAGCTGCCTTTGTGCTGTTTTGCTTTCCAATACTGCCAAGAATTCTGGGATCAAGCTAGAAAATGCTATCACCATTCCAAAACGATGCAACATCGCCAACCGTCCAGTCGGATATAAATGCGGCCGTGAGTTAATTTTCCCTCGTCACGTCTTTTTATTTTATAATAATAATTAAAACACTTTTTGCAACGTTAATATCTGGTTTTGATCATTTTGCAGCTTACACCTTGCCTTGAAGGCCATGATGATGTGCAAGACAATGGAAGGATATCTTAGCAGTTTCCTTAATATCGGTTTGCATTACGCATGAATATATAATGAATCCATCAATGTAAATTACTCAAGAATAATGTATCCACCTATGTATCAGATCACTTTTATTTGAATGAATATGGGAAACAATCGAAAATCAGGTGTTTGATTAATTCAAACGGTAACTCGTTTAATTAAACCAAAGACACTCGGATATATGAAATAATGATGCTTTTTGAAATTAATATTCTTGTATGCAGATTGTGCCTTTTATAGGCGAAATATGTTGGGCAAGGTAGGGTTGGTAAGACAGGATCGGATGAAGTTGTGTAAGGTAGGGTAGGATATGGTGGTAAAAGGTAATGTGAGATAGGGTTAGGTAGATGCGTGGTAGAATAAGTTGGGATAGTGAGATAGGGTAGGGTGTAGTGAGGTGATTGGTAATGTGAGTGGTAGGTGGGAAGTAAGTGGTTGACTATGGTAGAGTGGTGTGGTGGGGTAGGGTCACCCCACCCCACCTAACTATATCCTTTCCACCAAATTATACCTTATACATCATATTCTACCATTTCCCACGTCACCCAATCTAAATCCACTACTTTGTCCTACTCATCATTCATTGTGTCACCTTTTATTTCATTCATTGTGTCATCATTCATTATTTTGCATTCCTAACACGTTAGTTTATTCTATTTTATTCTATTCCTGCGTAACAAACATTTTATTTCTGATGACTTTCCTTAATGCATTAATGACTTGGACGATTTTGTCAACTTTATCACGAGTGACGTAATGATAAAAAAAAAACATGGTGGCTGTGTTGTAGGGCCCGAAAAAAATCCCCAATTAACGCAACCGAAGACTCAATTAACTTTAACTTTATTTCAAACCAACTCAATTAACGCAACCCAATAACTTTATTTCAAACCAACCCAAGACTCAAAACGAACCAACCGAATTAACGCAAACCAATTGAAACCAAAGTTTTTTTTGTTGGTTTTTTACCCAACCCAAATTCAATTAGGTTGGTTTGGGTTTTTTAATTTTTTTTTTTTTTTTTTTGATTCGACCCAACCCTATCCAAAATAAATTACAATATGTTATTTCTATTCTTGGTCAATGATAAAGAGGTTATTTCTATTCATTTCATTTTCTCAGATAATTAAGAATACAATCTCAAAAACATTGACATTTTGATGTATGTTTGCTGTGCAATGGGAACAAATTAATATAAAAGTTATTTAATGTTTGACTATTGTTATTTTTTAATATCTATGCTGCTAGTTGATACGTTAAGGAAAATAATATGTGCACTACACAAATATGTAGTGCACAAACCACTACAGCTTTGGTATCTGTTGATTAAAGTGATTAATTATTTATTGTGATGGGTCTCAATAAAATGCACGCATATTGATTGTGTTGTGTAGAAGATATTATGATATAAAAAATAGTGGATGCATCACTACTCATAGGTTAACAAACTTCTAAAAACTCAAATTTAGGATTTCGAGCAAAGATTGGTGTCTTACTGTCTTTATTAATTATTTTATATGGACATGAAGTATGAAATTTGAATTTAGATGAATACATTTTATAGGAAAAATTAGGTATAAGTCCACTTTTCCTACCTTAATTAAGCATTAATCCACATATCTTTTTTTAGTAGCAATAAGGACAAATAATTTCAATCAATGACTAAATTACCATTCTCTTCCAAAACGCTGTTTCTTCTTCCTCCTTCGCCCTCCTCAAAAATTTTATCATCAACATTCTTAGCCAATGCTTCCGGTCTTCACAATTGAGAGTGTAACGCCTTTTTCTGACACCTAGTCCTTATCCGGAAGAACGCTCGCACAAATATTATCAAATAAATTCAATAATATATGTAAGCCTTACGTCATACATCAGAACTTAAACGACTCAGGAAAAAGCAAAAGACAAAAGATCGAACACACGGTTTCCAATGCTGTAAAACTAAATCCAATAAAGAATACTAAACCAACCAACATTCAAATCCAAAAGAATTCAAACGGAACTATTCCAAAAGAAAGACAACATTGTTTGAAACTAAATCAACAACATCATTGAAAGAATCAAAAGTAAAAGAACTAAGTCTTCAAGAGCTCCATCTCACACATCCTCGTCAAAAAACTCATCAGCATTAGCAACATGTTCATCTTCTTTGGGGAAAGAGAGAGACAAACGAGAAGTAACGGGGTAAGTACATAAGTACTTAGTAACGCGTAGAAGATCGTACAACATCAATCTCATAAAGAAATAAAAGCAACGCCGTCTTTTATTAATTCATTCCGTTATTAGCCCTAGCTAACTATCACATTATGTTCATAGCATAAGATGAGGTTCTAAAGGTATCTAACTTAGCTCAAGTTTGTTACATCATGAATATCAAGGGCACTACGCCTAGTAATATGATGTACTAGGACAACTGGGTGCGACCTTTACTTGTAGACACGCCTAGTAGCCCCGGGAATATCTCGAGTCCCGATGGTGTGATAACCGCGCGAATGTACCAGACGCTTTATCTAGCCAATCGATTGACCGGCGCGGTACAGTCTACTTTGTCTGGTCGAGAACACATCGCGATATTGTACTATGCCTTACCAAGCATTGCATGATGTTTAAGATTATTAATCTAGCACATACGCTTGATTAGATGTTTAACTAGCCACCTAAGTTGATTCACATAAAAGCTCACCTATCGCCTACTCCTCTTCTTAAGACCACTGAGACTCTAACAAAACCTAGAACTTACACGCACATCGATAAACTCTAGCTTATCGAAGCACAAGGCAAATCCAAAGCTTTCGACGGTCCCACACTTCATCTTTTTAGGGAATCCATATGGTGCCGGAACTAAACGCATCAAAAGCTAATTCAAGGCTTTGTCACATAAGGTTAAGCAGTAAAACATGATTATAAAGCCTGAAACCAAGCTGACACGAAAAACAGTGAAAAACGGAATAAACAGGTCAAACGCCCGTCTGACCCCATGTGAACGCCCGTCTGACTTGGACGTTTGTCCACCAACTCCCGAGCGCCCGCCCACGAAATTCAAATGCATCTCAGATCAAATCAACCCTCAAACGCCCGTCCGAATACCTCAGACGCCCGTTTGAGCTTCCCATACGCTGACGCCTGTCGCCGCTTACGCAGACGCCCGTCACTGGGATTTACCTAAAATCTGCAATCACAAAACGCGATTTCCAACCCAATTCCGCCCCAAACTCCAACATAACCAGATTAAAAACAATGCAAATTACATACAAATTGCTCTATAGCCTTATGACACCTTAATCATACGATAAGAACACCACGTTACCTTGATTTGCGAGCTACTACGATCCACGCTACCAAAGTCTTGAAAAAGGTTAAACCTTTAACTCCAAACCTATAAACGATCAATCCAAAGATGATCACTACGATGTTTAAACTCAGAAAAATGTAGCCTAACACGATGAGGAATAAACCCTAATACCAAGAACGATGAGGGAAAACTTACATTAACGGATTTAGGGATTGTTGATATCAAAACGATCCTCTTCCCGCGGTGATCCTTTCTCTCTTGAGATGTCTGTTGAGAAGAGCAACGGATTAGCTTCGAAATTCGAAAGCCTCTTCTCTCTTTTTCTCCAAAACTTGCGCCTCTTAGTTAGTTTTTTACGTAAACAACAACTAGGTTAATTTAGGATTAGTTTTCCTTTTATAATCCCAATTAAAATCTAATTATTCATTATTAATTAAATCCAATTAATCCTTTTCCTTCTCTTTAATTCCATTAATTAAATAACATAATATTCTGATTTTTTGCTAAAAGACCAAATTGCCCTTTTTAAAAAATCGGGATATTACAGAGAGAAGGAATCTGGATCGCGATTTGAGAACACTGTGATATCCCACATCGATAAATTAAGTGAGTGCTCACCCCCATATAAGTGTGAGACATAAAGGTCTTGTCAACTCGGGTTAGCCCTTTTAGACCAAGCGAGGACGGAGGTCTAAGCAGTTGACCGGACCATTTATGACTCATTTAGCGCTACAGGCCCGGGGTCTGGGGGCGTTACAGAATGGTATTCAGAGCCGACTATCAAACGGAACTATGCGCTGCACCGTACAAGAAGACAGTGTAAGGATGGCCTCTAGTTACCTCTGGTAGGGACGATCCGGGACAAGTCTTGCCGCCCCGGCAAGGACGCCACCCCTTATAAGGGGAGAATGTGATATCCCACATCGGTAAATTAAGTGAATGCTCACCCCCATATAAGTGTGAGACATAAAGGTCTTGTCAACTCGGTTAGCCTTTTTGACCAAGCGAGGACGGAGGTCTAAGCAGCTTGACCGGACCATTTATGACTCATTTAGCGCTACAGCCCGGGTCCGGGGCGCATAAAACACGACTTCATCAAATCGTTCACCTCACACCGGTAAATCTTCCATGTCGCTTTCTTTTCACTTTTACTCTTAATCACCAAGCCTTAATTGGTTATTCGCCCATTTGGCGACGCAGGTCGATGGAGCTCACCACGATGGTGCCGAATTTTCAGTTAGTCTTTGTTCTAGATCCCTGGTTCTGCCTACATCGCACATGGACCAAGCTTTTGGTTTGATTAATCCATTGAGTGTGGAGTCCGATGATGAAAGTTCAATAGATCAACATAATCTTTGTCACCACAATGACATGGATGACATCAAACAAAATTATGGATGCTATGCTTGAACTTGGAGATGTTTACTCTACTGCTACAAATGTAATGGTGAAACTATTGCTGAAAATGAATTGCTTAATATCCTTGTGAAGAATGAAAAGCTTTTGATTTGCCTACATCACCACCTCCTAACATACCCCTGGTCGCTGTTTCCACAAATTTGACTTGTGATCAAGCTTTGTTGTCACTGAATGGATCAAGAATATGAGACTCAATGCACATATTAAACTTTTGGAAGTCATCAAGTATGTGAGGGAAATTAATAAGTTGTATGATGACTTGAAAAGGAAATTAAAGGAGGGAAAATGGCTCAAGACTCTCAATGGTTATTCCCGCCCCAGTGGTTCTATATTTGTCATGTCTCTTGGGAAGGCTATCAAGCGGATAACAAATCTGCACATTGTTGATAACTTGTACTACAGAAACAAACTTTCTCCATTCATATATGAACTCAAGTTTCTTGGGGTTGTGGTGGATGTAGAAGAAGTTTATAAGTCGATCCCCAAAAGTTTCAGATTTCTGAATATCTTTCCAGTTTAATTGTAGAATCTGTGTTCCTGCTTTCAAATGAATGTGATCTCATAGGACTCGCTGAATTTTGCGCCGCTGAAAATCTTAGGTAAGGACATGTTCTGTTTCAAATGTCCATCGAGACTATTTTATCGCACTCAGATATAATATTGTGTCCCTTGAATTAAGCCTTAAATGAGCTTATATGAGCGAGATATGTGTGCCTTGAAGTAGTCCCTTGAATTAAGCCTTAAATGAGCCCGATGTCATTTACTAATCACGATATCGACATCATATCGATATCGACATCGACATCGACATCGTATGTCTTATATGAGCCAGATATGATATTGTGTCCCTTGAATTAAGCCTTAAATGAGCCAGATATGTGTGCTTTGAAGTAGTCACTAGAATTAAGCCTTAAATGAGCCTGATATTGTGTACTAATACTGATACTGATACTGATATTGTTTACTGATACTGTGTTAGTGTACGCTGCGATTAAATTCGGCTTTCAAATACTACGTCGAAAAGGTATCAAATGAGGTCTCAAAATGAAGATTAAAAAAAATATGAAATTTGGTGAAACAATTTTGATGATCGGTGTTCTAAATCAAAAGTTACGGTCGTTTATAAGAAAAACGCTCCGGTTAATGTAAATATATTTTCGGCTTTCAAAATTTACGTTAGAAGGGTATCGTATTTGGGCTCAAATTAAAGAGCAAAAAAAATGAATTTTGGTGAAAACATTTCGATGATCGGAGTTAAAATTACTCAATAGACTCAACACTGAGGTTTCAGCAGGTGCTCGTGCATTGCCGAGCCTCGTGGTTTCGTGGCAAAGTCAAGGCAAACTTATCGCTGAAGAGAGAATGACAAGAATCAATGCCGCTTGTCGCTTTAGAGCCTTTATTGCTCAAAGATCGTGAAGTAGCTCCCTACCGAAATGGCCACCATGCTAAAAAGTATATTTTACTCACCTCTAGTAATGACCTGGATTGTTGATTCTGGCTTCTTCCATATGACCGTAATAAAAACCTTATTACCCAATATATGCCACGCAACCAAATTCACTGCACTAAGACTCGCCGATTTCTGCTTATGCAAAGGTGTCGGAAGGTTAAACTTACTAATCGGGATATATCTACGTAATGTCCCTGCTTGTTCCAAAGTTAGATCAGAATCTTATATCCGCAAGAAACTCACCAAAGATCCGAATTGACCGTTGTTTTTAATAAGAATCGGTACATTCCAGATCTTTCTTCTCGTGAAGTGATTGGGCAAGCTAAACCCTCGCCAGGATCAAGTTATGATCAACCCAAGACAAGATCAAGACAGACCGCCAAGAAACGCACTCAAAACCTGTAGATAATATCATGTTATGGCATTATAGACTAGACATCCAAGTTTTGGTTATTTAAAAGTCTTTAATCCCTCAATTGTTTAAAGGATGTAATCTTAATGATCTTCAATGTGATATTTGTCAATTTGCTAAACTCACCAAATCTGTATGCTAAGTTACCTCACTTGCCCTCTTCCCTTCTTCACCCTAATTCATGGATGATGTATGGGACCTCAAGAGTGAAAAGTATAACAGAAAAAGGTGGTTTGTAACCTTCATTGATGATCATACCGTAAACACTTGGTCGTTCTTAATGAAAGACAAACTGGTTGGACCTATCTTCCAAGAATTTTATCACATGGTCTCCACCAATTTGATACTAAGATCAAGATCTTAAAGACCGATAATGCTCGAATACTATGAGTCTAACCTCGTGAACTTCTTGACAAACAAGAGGAATTGTTCATATCGTGAGTTGCGTGGAAACACCTCACATATATCAGGTGTCAGCTACAAAGAAAGAACAGATCTCATTGAAATGGCCAGATCAATCATGTTCACTACACATGTTCCTAAATACACGTGGGGTAAGTTTATATTGATCACATATTTAATCAACAGATTCCCAACAGAGTGTTAGGTTTCAAAACTCCTCTCCAAACCCTTCTCGACCACACACTCGCTTCCTTATCTTATTACCCAATTGCCTCCAAAGATCTTTGGTTGTACTGTGTTTGTTTATATCCATGCTCAACACATATAAACTTGATCCTAAAGCTCATAAGTGCATTTTCCTTGGATATGCACAGACATGAAAGGTTACAAGTGTTACTCTCCTACCGGAAAAGAAATTTTACAATTCTATGGATGTGAAATTTTGAAAGGACTCCATATTACAAAGAAACCCACTGAGCTACCACTGATGGAAACTCCGATTGAGATTGAACTAAGTCCGCTCTCAAGAAACCATTAACCTCAAAGCAGACTCGATCCCGCAGATACTCACATGACTCGCCAGCCAATCACGACCTGTAGTCTGTACCCAGTCACCGAACGTAACCTCAAAGAACCTATCAACTGCAGTCCTGGCTGGACCCCACCATCGACTTCGCTAGCGCTTCATCAAGTAGATGATGCACCTATTGCTCTGCAGGAGTGGAAAAGATCATGCACCGATCATTCTATTCATACTTATTTATCTTGGCGATCGCTTGTCTCCTCGCTCTTTGCCATGTTTACACAGACCTCGACTTTCACTCTATCCCTAGAAATATTCAGAGGCCCTTCAAAATGATAAGTAAGGTCATTAAAACAGAGATGACTGCCTTCTGGATAATCATACTGGGACCTCACAACTCTTCCCAAAGGCAAGAAAACAAGCAAGTGCAGATGGTTATTCACTATCAAATACAATGCTCGATGGTAAAATTGACAAGTATAAAGCCAGACAGTAGTAAGTGGATTCACTCAAACTTATGGCATTGACTATAAGGAAACTTTTGCACCAAAGAGCAAAGCTCAACACCGCCAGGGTATCGATTTCCCTAGCCAGCCCAACTTGACTGCCTCTTCACCAATTGACATAAAATGCCTTTCTAAATTTTTTATATGACTGCATTCCTGGTTTTATCAATCCTCATACCAAGGCAAGCGTGTGCAACCGAGAAATCTCTATATGGCTCAAGCAATCACCAAGGGCATGGTTTGGAAAACTCACTATCGCGGGTTAAAGTCACGATATCATCAATGCAACTCGATCACACCATGTTTGTCAAGACAACCAAACTGCAGGAGGTCCATTCTAATTGTATATGTGGATGATATCATCTCACTCGAGATGACTTACCGAGATCCGTAACTTGAAGACTTTATCGGCAAAGGTGTTCCAAGTTAAAGACCGGGCTACCTCAAGTACTTTCTTGGTATGGAAGTAGCTAAACCCCAATGGCATTTCGGGCCTCCCAGCTGGTATGTCCCGGACTCATCAAGGAAATCGGTATGCCGGGATGCAAACTCTTTTTCATAAACTGCGGTGTTTGAAAAAAAAAAAAAACTAAAAATGAATGCGTATTATATTTATTCATTTTGTAATATTTTTTATCATTTTTCCTCAATCACCCAATTTTATAATATTAACATTTGATTATAAATAGATGATTTTAAATTAAAACCCAAAACCTAACACAAACCAATCCAAACCAAAATATTGGGTTTTCTAGTAATTGGATCTGGTTTGGGTTAGTAATTTATTAAACCAACCCGACTATAATACATCAAATTCTAACCCATAGAAATCCAACCCGGCCTAAGCTCGGTCTTACTTCATGTTGACAAGTTTTCTTTGTTCCTATATTTGAGCGAAATCTGATGTATCATAAACCTAAGTTACCAAACTGGTGGGTGGGGGAGAGGGGGGTTGCACCAATCTTTGTACTCTCCGTCCCAAAATATAAGTTATCGTGTTTTTTTTTTTTTGTCTTAAAATCTAAGTCATTCTATATTATCAATTAACATTGTTTTTTTTATCTATCTTACCTCAAGTTTATCCAACTACGTTTTGTTATTTCATAATCATTACATTAAGGATAGTGAAAGAACATTTTAGTCACTTCTGTTTAAAATTTATCTTAATTAATCTGTATGAAAATACTCAAGATGACTTATATTTTGTGACGGAGAGAATAGTCACTTCCGGTAAAATGATTTGTCTTTTAATTTTAGTCATTTTAGAATACCAAATAATCATTTATTACGTTTTTTTTCTTTCTACTATCCATATTTATTCAACAACTTTTTAAACTTTACCTTCCTATGATGTTATTCAAAAGATATATTAGATGTTATCATCTAAAATTAATTCCATTTATTCACTTGCTTAATATGAAAAGAAAACCAAAGTGACCATTATATAGTATTTATATTTACACATTAAAAAGAGTATTTTAGACACTATTTTTTTAATTCCAATTTTACTCTTTAATTTCCACTTTAATTATTTGTTCAATAACGTATATTGAGATCCAATGAGATTTTAAAACTTCTACTAAATCCACTCGGCTTGTTTAACATTATGGTTAGAGTTGTTAACGAACCGAGTTGAATTGGGTATCATTTTTCAAATTTGTGTTTGTAACGAACAAAAAAATATGTTCAGTTATGTTCGTTAAGGCCGCGAGTTTATTCGCGAATGTTTGTTTAATAAATGAATAATAGGTTCAAGCTCAACTCATTTATAAAGAAAATTTGCTCGATCTCGTGTTCAACAATTTTTCAAACTTTACCTTCATCTAATGTTAAACAAACGTTAAAACTCAACTAATTTATAATGAAATTAGGTTCGAGCTCAACCCATTTATAAAAAAAATTTGCTCGAGCTCATATTCAACAACTTTTCAAACTTTACCTTCATCTGATGCATATTACATTTTTTTTTCTTTATACTACCCCTGTTTATTCAACAATTTTTCAGACTTTTCCTTCATCTAATGTTATTCAAAAGATAGATTAGATATCATCCAAAATTAGTTACATTTATTCACTTGCTTAATAGGCATAAAAACCCTAAAGTGACTATTATTTAGTATTTACACATCTAAAAAAATTCTTTTACACACAATTTTTTTTAATTTCCAATTTTTCTCTTTAATTATTTTGTTCAATCACGTATATTGAGATCAAAAGAGATTTTAAAACTTCTATCAAATCCACTCGGCTTGTTTACACCATATGGTTAGAGTTGTTCACGAACCGAGCTGAATTGAGTATCAGTTGTTCAAGTTTTTTTTCCTAACGAACAAAAAAAATGTGTTCAAGTTATGTTCGTGAAGGCATGAATTTATTCATGAACGTTTGTTTAATAAATAAATAAAAAAGTTAGGTTCAAGCTCAACTCATTTATAAAAAAAATTTGCTCGAATTTGACTTGCAACACGTATTTTTGCCTTCCAGCTTGAGCTCGACTTGAGTTTGGCTCGTTAATGTATAAAAAATCAAGTCCGAATGAATAAATAATAAAGTGCAATGCAACATTCAAAAAAAAAATATTTAAACATCATAGTACCAAAAATATTTGGAGATCTCTATAAACATTCTATAAAATTATTCTAGATATCTATTAGATTAAAAAAATGGTTTATCATCTTATGTGTTAGGTTAGGTTGTACATTGATTTATCTATATAAATAGGTTCACGAATATAATAAAACGTTCGCGAGTAAATTCGTGTTTGTTCGTTTAGAAAAGCTTATAATATTGATCAAGTTTGTTTCGTTAAATTAAACAAACGAACGATTACAAATACTTATTACTCGGACACGAATTTATTCGTGAATAGTATGTACATTTAACGACACGAAATATGGTTGATTACTAAGCTTGGGCAAATTACTAAAATCGAATTTTAATGTACATTAATATTTGGATTTTTTTTTTGAAAAATAATATTTGGATCTTAAATTTTAGAGATAATGGTCCTAAAGGACATAATATGAAAGATGTCAGACAAAAAGGACTATAAGAAAAGATTTTTATCAAAATGACATTTCATCGGTGAAAGTGAATTTGAAAGTGAGTTAAGTTGATTTTCTATACAAAACCAAGGTAATTCATTTTCATTTTCACTTTCACTGATAAAATGTCTTTTGGACAAATATCTTTCTTATAGTCTTAAAATTCTGACATCTTTTTAAATGTGTTTTAATCGACAATTAACTATAAATGGAAATTCTTCTCTTTGTATTACTAGATTAACAATTTTTTTTTTGTTTTGACATTCAATACTTCTCTTTTTCCATCCGACACATCTTTGGATGTTTTGTTGGCATATAAGATTAAGATATTGTTAAATATTTAAAATAAAATAAAATAAAGAAATAAATAAATAAGAGAGAGAGACATACTGGTAATGCCGTTAAAAAATTAGGGTCATTATTTACATCATACCTGATGCACAATATTAGCCCCGTTTGGCCTGGCTCATCAATTATTGCTAAGAACCAAATAAATAAAGAAAGTTTTTATGTGGTGTCTTCGTACGGTGTGGAAACACGTGTGACATTACATGGACAGGAAGATAGGAGTAGTTCAGTTGTGTGACATTACACGTAGAATAATTCAGACCACACAGAACTAACTTCAGAAGAAACTCAGAAAGATAGCACTATATAAGTTGTAATAGAAGAAGATAGGAGTAGTTCAATAGTTTTAATTAGAGTAAATCTGCTGCAAATCAACAAGAACAATTATCCCCCCATTAATAGTGTATTTCTCGTAATTATTGAGTTTAAGTCAGTTTTATGACTTGATCTCTAAACTAAAAAACTGGTGGAACTAGTCTGGATGCCAACTGAGTATGATGGTCAGTTAAGCAAGTGTGTTCAGACTGTGAAAGTCAGCTTTGAAGTGAGCTGAGTTTCTTAAAGTCGCTTCGCGATTTTACGGAATCGAGGTTCTTTGAATACAACCGAAGTTCTACATCTCATTTGGTTACCAGTCTGAGAAAGTCAGTTTGAGACTGAGTTTCGTCTGGTGGAATCAAGCTGAAGCTGTGGTTCACATCTAGGGCATTTATGACAATCCGACAGAGATCCTATGGCGGCTAGGGTTTAGGGATTTGTGTCTATAACACTACAAAAAAACAGCAGTTTTGCGACGGAATTTTCGCGACGGACTTTATTTCCGTCGCAAATTTACGTTTGCGACGGATGTTTTATTGTTTGACGACGGACATTTAGCGGAGATGATTGGTACCAATTTTTCCACTTGGCGGGACATTTGCGACGGAATTTTTATTATTTTGCGACGGAATATTTAATAAATTTTTATAAAATTATTTTATTATTCAATTTAGATGTTTGCGACGGAATAGGGTTAGTTTGCGACGGACATTAAATTCCGTCATAAACAGCGGATATCGATGAACTAATCCCCTTTTCTTCCTCGTTTCTCTTCTTCTCCCCTCTTTTCTCCCGCCGCCCCCCTCGCGAAGGTGTTCTTCCGGCGCCACCTCCTTCCACCACCGCCGCACCACCCACAGTAACCTCTTCCTCCCCTCCCACCCCTCTCCCCTGCACCCGATTCCCCCCCTCCCCTCCCAGCTATATATATATATATATATATATTTTTTTTTTTCCGTTTTATATATATATATATATATATATATATATATATATATATATATATATATATATATATATATATATATATATATGTATGTATGTATGTATGTATGTATATATATATATATATATTGTAGTATGTAATTTTTATATTTTTTTTTCAATTTATTTTTTCCTTTTGTTATAAATATATATATATATATATATATATATATATATATATATATATATATATATATATATATATATATATATATATATATATATATATATATATATATAGTGTATCATATGTAGTATATATTTATAGATATATATGTGTAGTAATTATAAGTTAGGAAAATGCTTACTTATGTGTATTAGTTAGATAAGTTAGGAAAATGCTTACATTATTGAAATGGTTGATATGGTTTGTTGAGATATTCTTGATATTGCCTGATATTGAAATTGTGATAGATATGTATATTAGTTTAGAAACTGGATGTTGGTTGAATTGGTTTGTTGAATTTGGATTGAAATGATGATAAGTATGTGCTTACATTATAAGCATAACATACATAAGGTCCTCAAAGAGGTCTTTGTTCTACCCCGTTTGGAAAATGGTACCTGGGGGTACTTTGTTATCCGGCAAAGCCTCCGAATTATTTTGACGTCGAACCTTTGACCATGAATTGAAAATTTAGGTTAAAGTGTTGTTAGTTTCATTGTAAGTTGAGTAAAACCTGAGTTTGCAAAAGTGTTGAGACAACCTTCAAAGACTATTGTTAGTCTCATATTTTGTATGATATGATGTGTAGGATTGAAAATGAAGAGAATAGAACGTAATTGGATGTACGAGAGGTTGGATGCTAACAAGAAATTTAACCCGGTATTTGTGAATGGTGTGGAGGAATTCATAAAACATGCAAAGCAGTTAGATTCGTTTCGGGCAAATAATGGAATGATGAAGTGTCCATGTAGTAAGTGTAAGAACACTAAATTTTCGATCGAACATGACGTGAGATTACATTTAACTAAATATGGGTTTTGCGCAAACTACTATGATTGGGTGTGTCATGGTGAAGAGTTTCCCATTCCGATCAACGTTCAAAGAAGAGCGGAATGTGAACCCTTATCGTGACATGGTTAATGACGCATTACGTGATAGGATTGATCACGTAAGAGAAGAATTTTTTAACCAAGAGGAGAACAATGAGACACCAAACCACGAAGTTGCATCGTTTTTTGAAATCTTTGAAAAGCGCGCAGAGGAACTCAGTATGTGATGGAAGTAGTGTCTCCGTCTTTCGCAGCGGCTTTTAGGTTGCTCACTTTGAAATGTGATCACAACCTCTCTCACAAATGCGTTGACGGGTTACGGGTTTGATAGAGATATTCTTCCAAAGAATAACTTAATGACCTCGAACTTCTATCAAACCAAAAAGTTGTTAAAGTCATTAGAGCTACCCCATGAGAAAATACACGTGTGTCCCGCGGGGTGTATGTTATTTTGGGAGGAGGACGCGAATCTGGACAAGTGTCGGAAGTGTGACCATGATCGATATAAACCGAAAACGAACGCAAGAGGTCAGCGTGTGCCTAACAAAGTGATGACTTATTTCCCGATTGGACCTGAGACTCCAAAGGTTGTGCGCCACTAAACATATAGGCAAGGAAATGAGGTGGCACGCCGAAAACCCCAGACAAGCGGTATAATGGCCCACCCAAGTGACGCCGAAGCTTGGAAGCATTTTGACCAAATGCACCCTGAGTTTGCTAAGGAGCCTAGAAATGTGCGGTTAGGACTTTGCACGACGGTTTTTGCACCTTTTGGTAATTTTGGGAAGAACTACTCTTGTCGCCGATCATGGTTACACCATACAATCTTCCGCCTGGTTGTGCATGAAAAGACAGTTCATATTCTTATCGATTGCTTGTACCAGGCGAAAAATCCGAAAGGAAACCTCGATGTTTATTTGCAACCATTGATTAAGGAGTTGAAGCGGTTGTGGGAAACAGGGTTGTTTACTTACGATGTATCCACAAAATGAATTTTCATATGAGGTTTGCACTAATGTGGACTATCAATGATTTTCCTGCGTATGGCATGTTATCCGGGTGGACTACGGTGGTGTGAAAGCTTGTCCCTATTGTGGTGATGGAAACAAGTCGTTCGCTCAAACATAGTGGTAAATGCACTTGGTTTGATTGTCATCGGCGCTTTCCACAAGACCATATTTTCACAACGATAAAGGTTTTTGAAGTCCAAACAAGTATGAACACGCGACTCCACCCGTAGATTGAGTGGTGAGGAGGTATGGGAATTTGTACAACACCTACCAAGCATCATTGATGGCTCAGATTCGGACTTGAAACGACTTAAAAACTCCAAGAATGGTTGGTGGAAAAGAAGCATTTTTGGGATCTTCCGTATTGGAAAACATTGCCGCTTCCGACATTGCCTGGATGTGATGCATATTGAGAAAACTTCTTTGAAAAACTGATTGACACGGTTATGGGCGTTAAAGGCAAAGCGCTTGTGGTGAAAATCCGCTAAAGATTTGAAAGAGCTTTGCGAAAGCGCCCGATTGTACACTTGTTCTTGACAAGCGTAAAAGAAAAGTGTTGTGTGAATGGGTCACCAAGTTGAAATTCCTGACGGTTATGCTTGGACCTGAGTAGGTCGTAGATCATGATCAATACATTCTACGTGGTTTGAAAAGCCATGATTGTCACGTTTTTATGGAACGTTTGTTGCCGCTTGCCGCCGAGAATTGATTCCGAAAAATGAGTGGAATGCATTGGTGAGATAAGTCAATTCTTTCGAGACTTGTGTCTTGCTACCCTAAAAATAGAAGACGTGATTCGTTTAGAGAATAACATTGCCGAGATTATTTGCAAGTTAGAGAAGATTTTGCCTCAGCGTTTTTTTTAACTCGATGGAGCATTTACCGTACACTTGCCGTATAAGGTCGAGTTGGTGGTCCGTGCAATATCGATGGATGTATCCATTCGAAAGGTTTTGAATCACTTAAAACAAAATATTGGTAACAAAG
This sequence comes from Gentiana macrophylla, assembly GCA_026214975.1. Taxonomy (NCBI): domain Eukaryota; kingdom Viridiplantae; phylum Streptophyta; class Magnoliopsida; order Gentianales; family Gentianaceae; genus Gentiana; species Gentiana macrophylla. The sequence continues at coordinate 27,165,115 of CM047810.1, read as the reverse complement.
CTTTAGTAGAGGATCAATATGCAATGCGTATTTGTTGGAAGAGATTTCAAACTTCATTCTATGTATTACGATGATCATATTGAAACAAAATCAAAGAATCTTGTTTGTTGGTGAGACTTCGGCATCGGCAATCGTTTAAGATTTACGAGTTATTCCGTGATCATAATGGTACAACAACTGGGAAGTGCAAGATGAGGTTCTTGGATAATAAAGAATATGACTTTGTGCACAAGTGCGTATTGTCTAATCTGCGAAATCATGAAACCGTATGAACTGTAAGTACCTCATTACTACATATATACAATGCTTAACGCTTTTTCGAACAAATATACATTAACTGACAAAATTATTCATTCCTAGATTGTTCGAGCAATTTATTCGTGTTCAACAACCTCAATTGACCTCGACAGATATTTGGAATAAACATGAAAATTAATTTACCAAATGGTTTGCACAACAAGCATCATTGTTGAATGATGATTTTGCTAAAAGCTTTGGCAAGTGGTCCTTCTCGTCAAGTCAAAACTTGGAAACGTTATTCGATTAACGGCTACAACTTTCGGACATTCAACCGGCAAGCGATATTGGTAAATCTTCATCAACAACGGAGTTTGTGTCGATTCCACGGAAGGTGCCGACTATTATGGCACTTTAAATGAAATCATTGAGTTGGTGTATTATGGACATTCGATTTGTCTACAAAAGCCGTATTGTTCAAATGTGATTGGTTTGATAATTACGAGCGGGGCATGAATGTGCATAAAGATTATAAGATAGTTGAAGTTCATCGTGGTAGGAAATATGGCGCTTATGATCCATTTGTTACGGCTTATCAAGTCGAGCAAGTCTACTATGCTCCATATCCAAGTTTGAAAAAGACAAAGATCAATGGTCGGTTGTTTTCAAAACAAAGGCAAGATCGACTATCGATGCTCCCGTCGAGAAACCGTTTTCCAAGAACAAGTGATCAATGATGTTTCCGATTATCTCGATCCTCTTAACATTGTCCACCAAGATCTTGATGTCGATGTTGACTCCGATGTTGGGGATAATGACTTGGATGATAATGAGATGGCGGATTTCATTCAACAAGAAGTGGAAGATGGAGAGGAAGAAGAATCGGTTGATGATCTAGATACTGGTGAAGAGGAGGAAGAACTCTTCCATTCTAGTAGTGATAGTGAATAATAATGTATTAAATATTTTATTTTGTCATTATAGTGAATAATAATGTATTAAACATTGTAATTTATTATTAATTAGTATAAACGCCTTTTTATTATAATTGCATTTAGATTAGTATAAACGTCATTTTCTGTGTCAAATAGATGTCAGGTAGAGGTAGAGGTAGAGGTAGACGCGGTAGGGGTAGTTCCCCCTCCCCCGGAGCGTCTTCCTCCACACAGACTCACGGTTTGGATGATGAGATACACCAGATGACCGAGGAGGATTTGGGTGTCATTGTCAATGGTGACCTTGGATTGCCGGTTTTGGATCCCGAGGGGAGATGGTAAGTTAATACATATCTTGCTTTAATTTGTTTGTATTTTTATTTATATTTTGATTAACCAAATATATTAACAACTTATTGTTTTCAATATGACAGATTAACCGACATCTATGTCAAGAAAATGGCCAAGACCGCCATAATCAGCGGCTTCAACACTTTTGCCACCACGTGGCATAATGCCAGCCAGGAGCAGCAGGAGAGGTGGTGGCACGCATTTAGGGTACGTCGTTCATATAAATATAACTATAATTATAACTATACATATAACATATATATAACTATGTTGCAGAGTCATTTCGAAATTTGAGTTACGCCACGAGCACCTGGTTGTGGGAAGCTTTTGAGCGGTATGCTATCAACGAGGTCCGTGATTATATGTATCGGGCTCAAACAAACCCCGTGCTCGGTTTTGGATGACCCGGATATTCTCCGTCGATTCGAGGAGTGGATTGGGAGTCCCGTAAGCAATTATTCAATATTTAATTAATAATACTTGTGTTTTATATATATATGTATGTACTAACTTGTTTATCTTATGTCGGAATAGGCATTCAAGGAAACATCTGCGAAAAAGAAGATAAACCGAGCTTCTGGATCCGGTGAGGAAGGGAAGATCCTTGGGACACATGCTATGGGCAGACGCAGCGTTATCGATTTCGCTCAGGCCATGGAGGACAATAGAGAAGTGCCCCTATCAGTCGGAGATCTGGTGACTAGTTCGAAGAAGAAGAAGCCGGGCAACTTCGTCTCGAGGAAGTTTGAGAAAATCTTGGTACGTTATGTATTCTAAATATTATATATACATTATATATATATCATGTAATTATTGTTACTAACAAATTTATATCATACTTTGCGGGACGTCTTCACCTCGAAGAAGGCGAAAGCCCGTGAGACGCGACTGACACCGCATCGGCGAGTCGTCGCGTCTTTATTACGGTTACGGGTGGTTACGACAAGAAGGAGAGTTTTTGGCATGGGGTCACCGCCTCCATGTACTCGACGACAGGCTCAAGTCTTCGCCGACACTCATCCGCCGAGACATACTCTCCGGGCATACTCACCGCCTCACCCAGGAGATGGCGAGAGAAAGACAGATTAATGCGTAAACACAAAGCGAGGTTGGAGGAGCTAGAGAGAGAAAGCGTCGGGAAGACAGACTAGCGCAGATGGAGGAGTGGATTACCCAATGATTAGCGAAGATCCCTCCTGAGGGATGCAACTCGGTCGAGGCGACCTGAGAGATGACCCGATCCGATCACGGACCTGGAGGAGGTGACATGGGTTTAGGTAGTACACCGGTCCGACTGGGGTGACATATTGCTTTATACATTTTATTTATTTTGGCTTATCGTCGATCCCTTTGACATATCGTTTTATCCCTTTGACATATCCTCTTTGACATATCCCTTTGACATATCCTCTTTGACATATCGTTTTATTTATTTTGGTATCGTATCCCTTTTTATATTGTTGTTGTTGATAGCGGTAGCAATTGTAATGCTACCGGGAAAATTATAAACTTTTTATGGCGGTGGTTTGGCCGGCACGCAAAATGCCATAATTTTCTCGATTAATTTTAATTTTTGCGACGGAAATAATCCGTCGCAAAGTTGTATTTGCGACGGAAAAGTGTATTTGCGACGGATATGTAAGGATCCAAAAAATAAATAAATAATTTAATAAAAAATATTTGCGACGGATTATAAAATTTTTGCGACGGATTATATATGTTTGCGACGGATTATACAATTGTTTGCGACGGATTATACATTTCGTTGCGACGGAATATATATTTTTAAAAAAAATTAAAATACGTTATTATCCGTCGCAACATTCGTCGCAAATAATTTGCGATGGATAAACCGTCGCAAAAACTCAGTTTTGCGACTACAAAATGCGACAAATAAAAACCGTCGCAAATCCGTCGCAAATTAGGGTTTGCGACGGAATAAGCCTAGTTTGCGACGGTAACCTTCCGTCGCAAAAAGTCCAGTTTTTTGTAGTGTAAATACCATCCGTTGTAATCAATGTTGTGTGTGTTTTTCAAGAGCGTGAAAAGCCTTGTAACTTTTGTGCATAATAAAATATCTCATTTTCTGCCCATGGATTAGTCGGCACAACGCCGGATACCACGTTAAATCACTGTGTTCTCTTTGTTTCTGTGTTTTATCAATTTCGCCTTACTTTTCTGTTAGATTGCATTTGTTTTATCTTTCTTCAAGTGCAAGTTTCTCGTCTGTGTTTCAACAAAATGGTATCGGTTCAAGATTCAAAGAGGTTTGCAGGTTGAACGGAGTTGATCTTCACCATGACTGGTGACCGGTGCGTGGGTTTGTGGTCAAAGGTCTGTTCTTTAGCAAGAAGGACGTCAGTAGTTAACATAAAGATTGATAAATTTACAGGGAGGAACAGTTTCAGTCTGTGGCAAATCAAGATGTGGGCCTTGTTAAAACAACAAGGATAGTGGACTCCTTTATCCTGTAAAAGGGATGTCAGTGCAGCAGATTAGGCCAGTCTGTAGGAGAAAGCACATTCTACCATCATGTTGTGCTTATCTGACGATGTTATCACAGAAGTTGCTGAGGAAGACACCGCTGCTAAGTTATGGTCAAAGCTTGAAACACTGTATATGACTAAGTCACTGATCAACAAGTTGCTTCTAAAGCGAGATTGTTTAGCCTAAGGATGCATGGGGGCTCACCGAGAGATCATCTTGATCGATTGAACACAATATTACTTGATCTCGGGAATATTGACTGAAGATTGAGGATGATGATGATGCTACGATTTTGTTGGTATCACTACCAACTTTTATGAGAACTTTGTGCAATCCTTCATAGATAGGAAGGATACAATAGCATCGGAAAATGTAAGGTCGACTTTACATGTCGTGAGTGAGACATAAGGCGGTGGGGCGATGATACGAAAGTCATTGGACCGGTAGTCGAGATTAGTAGTGGAAAAAAAAACGTGGACAGTCTAGGAAGAAGAAATCCAAGAAGACAGGGTCCAAAGGTCTTAAATCCACAGATGTCTGACGGACCTTTTCTATGCTATCAATCCTTACCGGCAGTGTACCGGGTCAAATTGTAGTGATAGAGTGATGAGTCGTGTCGATCCTCGGGGAAAACTTGGTAATTCACCGTGTGATTAAACACCAAGAAAGCTGTTATTATCTCAATCTAAGTCGCAAATTTTATCATCCAACCAAACTCTAAACTAACAAAGCATAAAACTAAAAGAGATATATATAAGTATATAAATATATATATAGATATATAGCAATACATATATATATATAGATATAAGTATATATAGGTACCAAAACAATATCTAAGGAGGAGATAGATATTATAATTATAGACTAGCCAAGAATATGTTATTGAATCCTTATATCTTTTTAGTGAAATTGGATGTGCTTGATCTTTATTTTAAGTTAAATCAATTATACGGAAACGGTGCACTCTAAACTAAACAATTCATTCTCACACGAGCATCCGAAATTGTCATATGTCCAATCATTTGTCCAAGGTCATCCTCAAGCATGGGTCACTCCCGTTTTGTCATTCGGCCAATTTTAAGGTATGTCAATTAAACAAATGAATTAAACGTAATAATCTCTCGAGTACATATTTCAATAAGAGTTTGTTTCTCCCGAAACAAATCTACCCCGGTTTAGGAAATCGGATTCCGTTGTCACGTTTTCACTCGGCCAATTTTACCTCCGGTCTTTCTATTAACGAGTTCATAACCTAACTACGAGGCGTCAATTCATAATTAGATTATGAATTCTTTCATATCAAGTAGCTAATTCAATACGAATATAGAAAGAGATTCATTATAACCGATTTTTATCCAATTTTAGTATAGTCATCATCCATTTCCTAAAAAAGATAATACTAATCCAATTTCATATCTTGGCTAGATACTAAGTTAGCCTAATATCATTATAAGTAAGATACTAATAACAACATAAATACATTAGAAAAGTTACAGATTACAATCGAAGCTTGAGTTGTATCCTCCGGAAATAGCAACTCCTTTACATCAATGAGCCTTGATACATCTTCTAAGCATTATAACGATACTTTATACTACGGCATTATTCCGGCAGAGTGCCGTTTACACTTTTATTTAACTAAAAACAACAAAAGCGAAACTATATATAGATATAGAAGAGATATATGCATTGGTACACTTCAAAATGGTTGCATTTGAGGTCTATTTATAGACCATATCACAAGGCAGCGCGCGTGCGGACCACCACCGGCGCGCGTGCGGCTACACGAGATATATATTCCTTGTCGAGATTTGTGGGCCCGATTTGAGAGATTTTTACGCAATATTCGGCCTTCTCCGCGCGTGCGGACATACAACATATCGATGTTTGTAAAAACCTATCTCGAGCTGTAGACCTCAGTTGACATGATTTGATATTCGTTGGAAAGCTCTTTTGAAGGCCTACAACTTTCATCAAGGACTTTTCTCTGAAAATGCCTCTAAGTTAGATCAAATGTCCGTTGAAGATGAATTACGGTAGAAACATTAAGTCTGATTGATCTGCTTTAAAGTTGTTAGATTTTGGCATAATCTTTTATCCCACAAAAACTCATGATTTATACTTCAAAGTATGTCATATTTTGGGATCTTGGTAAACATTTGATCCTGCAACAAACTCAACGAAACACCAAACGTAAATCGACAAAAACTATCATTTTATCGTTTTTATAACTTATGCATCTAATTATAACTAACTATGATTTTTATAAGTTTTTAATGCATTTATATGAAATTATACTAAAATATCATAAATATAATAATAAAAAGTCTTATAATTTGATCATATATTTTTCATACATCACAACTCCCCACTTAGCTTTTGATCGTCCTCAAGCAAAAATAGCGATAATATAATTCTTCAGATTAAATTCCTAACTTAGTAACGTATCTTTGTCAACATTATAATTATATTAATTTCATCTATCTAAGATATTTTAGAAGATAAAAGTGTATATAACTTAATAAACTAGTTATAAAATATTATTTAAATGAAATTTTCATGAATCACTTTATAAGTATAAATAAAATATTTAGAACAACTTTTTAATCTCCAATTGTATGATTTATCGGAATCAATGACTAAGTCAAGTAGTTGGCAAATTGGCTTGTAACGTTCAGGCTCAGGGTAGTTGGCTAATCGAAAAGGATAACAAAGGGAAATCAAAAGAGATAGAAGCAAGTCGTACGTACTTACACCTTCATCTTCTGATCAAAAATTTCTCAATCAGTAACACTCCTGACACTGTTTTCAATTTTTAACTTTAATAACTTCCAAAATATGGTTTTCTTTTTTTTTTTTTTTTTTTTTTTTTTTTTATAAAGATACTAATAAATAAGAACTTAAGAACATAGGCATTGCTTTATCAAGATTGATCGGAGTACTACTCTTTCGATCGAAAATCACGAATCCGGTTTCCTTAAACTCGTGATAATTCTTGATAGTTTTGATTCGACTTTTCTTTTCATCGATTTATAGCATATACCTTCATTCCCGAAGAATAGGACATTTAGTGATAATACCTATTAGCTGGACTACTATCATCGAGCGACTTTATCGATATTTTATTTTTGGGTTGTCGATCAAAAGCGAAAAGATACCTATAATACTCTGTTCTTAGATTTTTTTTTTTTTTTGAGAATAACCATATTTGATAATAAATTGCCTTCGAATAACATTCATTTCAATCTCAAGATATACCAAATTTCGATGTCATCACCGCTATCCATAAATACATACCAAACTTGCGGGATTTTCAAAGAAATGTAGACCATTATTAAGTTAGGGTTGTAATTTCTAGTTAATAATAATGGCTATTTCGAGTGAGGTCTTGATCACTCTACAAGGTGAGTGGGGACAAAATTGGAAATTATGTTCGAGTAGGCTTATTTGGCTCTGGTTTATCAAAGTTATGCCAAAATCTCATCATTCTAATCCGATTCCAATTTCATACTTTGTCTTGAAAAGAAAATTATTCTAAAATTTCATTATAATTATAAGTAACTTTTGTCTAATTTCATAAAAAAAAAAAAATATTTCATAATATTTATCAAGATATATATACTTAAAATCTTATTAAAAATCTAAAATAGACATAATTAATATAAGAATAATATATCAAGATTACTTTACTTAATTAAAAATTTATTCTATCCAAATATATCATTTTATCAAATAATTATATATTATTGCTTATTAAACTAAGTGTATAAGTATTTGATGTATTAAATTCAATTTATTTACTAACCAATCTCTACTCCCCACTTATGAATTGGCATCGTCTCGATGGCTAATGAGTAGTAAAAATTTGGATTAGAAAATAAAATGAATTCTATCATGGTTAGATTATTTTAGGTGTCAAATAGACGAGCGTTTATATAATATAGAAGAAAAACAAAAAACATAAATTAAAACATGCAAATATATTACAATACTAAAACACAACTTAAAACTACTAGGAGTGTTAAACTAGAAAACCATAAATTAAGTTAAACTAATTTAAACTAATTTTTTAAACTAAGTTATTTTAATTTATTGTAACTTATACTAACGTACCGTACTACTTTTATTAATTTGTTATTCCTTCTTTTCTACCAACAAAGTTATCTAATTTTCACCACTTGACGATCCTCCCGGAATATCATTGGTAAAAGCCCAACACGAGAATACGAGTGGAAAATATTCATCTGTCGCTCTTTCCGGAACCGCATAAACGAACACATAACCTAGAAATCAACCATCCAAATGGTAAAGGATGATAATTGGTCTTCTCCTCGAGCATAAAACTCACAATGATTTACGAATCGGCACCCCCGATCTATAACGACTCAAAGTAGTAATCGCATATAGAAGCATCAATTCATCATCACTAACTTCCGAGAAATTAACGATTGGATAAACACGTGAATTGATGAATCGCTTCCACGTTCTAAGATGGGAAGCAAAGCGATCGTAGAGACATTTTGATCAATATCATAATTGTAGAACAAGAGTGGACAAGCTTCCGAATATTTTGTAATAAAACCGTTAAGCGGTATCCAATCTCCATTGGTACTCAAAATGACCGGGTGAAGTTTGGGTGGTGGAATCAAGAAAATTTGATTTATGTTGGTGGAAGTGAAAGGAACGACAACTCCTCTCACGATAATGGTTGTGTTAACGACCACGATATTAGCTTCGACATGATCTTGAATAGAATTCTCTTACCACAGTAACATTAATCCTACCTCTCGGCATCACGACAAAAATAGTCCCACCCATCTATATCCATCCTCGTAAACGCCCGGATTGTCAACCTTTACAAAAATTTAAACCTCTCTCAATCAACACCGGTGATTGATTGAAATACTTATATAAGGGTTGTGAACCGAAGCATACATAGGCTCGTAAGGGATTGGATGAAAGAATGTATTTGGAATGACAGAATTTGGTGTATGTGGAGGTGAATAACTGTTTACGGATGAACGATCGGACATTTTAAACTTTTTATAGCAAGAGAATTAAAGCAAAGGAAGGGAATGAGCATTTTAGAATCTTTGCATCTGTTTCCTTTTATAGACAAAGCTTGGATTTGAAATGGAAATATCACGAGAAGATCCTGCGACTCTACACCGGCGCGCGCCGACACCAACCAGCGCGTGCGGTCAAATAGTCTTTCGATCGAGAGATATTTCAATTTCTAGCTTGATCCGAGATTTATTTTACGACAAATGATTACGCAAATTTCTAAAGCGTGGGAAAAGATCTATAAACATCCGAAAACTATGAAAAAGATAAAAATAACAATGTGCACTACCCGAGAGTGCATCAAGCGTTTAACGTACAAAACAAACATAACAAAAACTAAGTCAAACCAAAAGTAGATAGTTAAATAACAAAGAAAAGAAATCACTCGTCCTCATCATAGTTAAGATCAATGTCATCGGTAGGTCGTCTTGAGATGATGATGATCCAAATGTAGATAGAAGCGAAGTATAATCGACTCCTTGCATTGCGTCGTATGAATACCATAAGCGAATCGCTGTGGATCCGATCTGAAGTTCGAAATGATGTCTCGATCCTCATCGTCGACATAGAAATCCGATCCTGAAGTCCAAATGAACCCAATCCTGTTTGTCACATCTCACTCTGAAGTCACTCCTCCCATGCCCAAGGATGTCCACTGGTGTACTGTAAACATACCACCCTCGTGTCCTATGGATGACGGCGTATAGTCACGATAAATAACAGGTGGCGGAATCGGCGGAATCAATCGGCATAGTATACGGGTAAGGTGACCATAGGGGTGTCTAGCGAGATATCTCGGCAAATCTAGGATCAAACTCACTCATAGCATCTCGAAATCCTCTCGACCAACTCTAATGTCCTCATTGATATGTCTATACGCTCACACAGGCTAAAGCTATATTAGCATCGATTCTAGCTTTGAGCTTGAACTAAATCTTTGAAACATAGCCTCAACTTGACTCTCTTTGTGGGTGATGTGGTTGTTTCTAGGTGGTCTAGGTACTTGAGTGTGAATAGGAGGTGGAGGTTGTTGTTCTTGGCGATTAGGATTATTGTAATTTATTACTCCAGTGAGTAAGGCTCTCGAGTTTAAGACCAATGGGAGGAATGTAGGGAGACACGAGTTCTATCCGAGGTAAAGGCAGGGACTTCTGCAAGCTCACACAAGCGCGAAATGAGACTAGGGAGCGGGAGGCGTCCCCTCGATAACGAGTCCTTGCAAACTCACATGCCTTAGCAAAGATCAATTTCCCAGTTTATAGGAATATCATTAACCATGGCCCAAGCAATAACTACTTCCTCTCGACCAAATGCACAAACATGTGTGGAAGGACATACATTATGGCCTAAGAACTGTTTTATTGCCCGTATGTCCCTAATACAATTCCCATAAGCAAACCTATTTTCTATCCATTCAGCAGTGGGGTCAAAGGCTTGCTTTGGGCTTCATAAGCTTTGGTTTGTAGAGCCATAGGATGTTCTAAACCCCACACATTGTGATAATCCTCCTCTTACGGTATATCGGTTAAGCCATAGAATACATTAATCATAGCGAGGGTAAAAAGTAACATTAACACTTCTTAGAGGATATAGGTCATTTCCTCAACCGTATCGACATCATAAGTAGATAATCTTGAATAAAACTCGATACCATAGAAAGCGTTAATCTTATCTTTCCTATCCATAGCTACATCCAACCATCCTCTATCCTTGAAAATTTCTTTCACTTCTTTCCCAATCTTCGAAAAATCAATCCCTCGTTCTAACCAAACCTTACTTTTACTAAAGTACTCATCAAGTGCCCGCTTAGCTTCTTCACTAGCGGTTTTCTCAAAGGTTAAACTTTTCTCCTTTTTGGTTAAAGGTCTAGTTTGAACTACCGGTACTACGATTGGTACTTGATCTTTTCCTCTTAGGATTACTTCTAGATGATGAGGCCATCTACGATAGTGGTATGACAAAACAACAACACAAACAAACAACACCAACAACAAGAACAAACAATTACTTAGGCTAAAAAAATCAAAATAAATTCAAAATAAATTCAGAAAATTAACTAAAATTTGAAATATTTGAAATATATATATATTATTACCTTAAGAAGCTAGAATGAAAAGCTAGGTGCTTGGAATTAATGGGGTCGCGCGAATGAGAGAAAAGAGAGCCTTGAGCTTGCCAAGCTTCAACTTTTTCCAATGGGTATCTTCTTTTATGATTAAGTTGAAGAGAAGAAGAGAGATTAACACTTATGTGATGTTTGAGTGAAGAAAATTGATTGAAAATTGTTGATTTTTGAGGAGAAGAGAGGAGAAGTCGGGTGTCTTCTTCATTTGAATTGAGGTATGAGAAATGAGGAAAGGCGCATTTTTAGGGTTAAGTGTGTACACACGGCGCGTGCGGTAGTGTACCGCGCGTGCCGATCACATGGCCCCCAAAAAAGCGGAATTTTATCATTTTTGTGTAATAAGCTCTAATTATATCACATAAAAATCATTTGATGTTAATCCTATGATTTATGTTATATAATCTAAGTTTAATACGATTTTCTATATAAAACTTGATAAAATATAAAAACTAATATAATATTGAAATCACATATTTTTGATATAATATACCTACTTTACATGATAAAATAGGTTTATTATAAATTTTTCATAAAAATATTTTTTTTTTAAGTTTAGAAAAATAACTTTAAAAATCTGAAATTTAATTAAAATTTGAAAAATTAAAACACACACTTTGAAATTCTTAGGATTTTTGCTAACTCCTCAATCTCGGATCCTCAAGATTGTTATCATAACGGTCCATAACCTTTCTCCAGGAGTGATGCGTTTGAATTATCTCTTTGTATTCCTCGGGATTTTAGGATAACCACCTAATCGTTCCTTCTTAATAACATTCAAACACTCATCACAGGATATGGTTGTATTTCTTCCACACCTTTCAAAGATGTTCCATTTTTCCACATTTCTACACTTCATTAAAAACCTTGCTCTTCTTTTTTATTGCACTCCTTGAATTTCCATTACAAAGTTCTCTTTCTCGACTTGATTAATAATTCCTTATTTAATTTAGAAACTAAGGCTTCTATCTTAAAGCGACATCCTTATTTAGACCTAATCTTAAAAGTAAAATAAAAACTTCTATTCTATCTATGAAAGGCATCCAGGTTCTTTTACGTCATCCGGTAAAAGACGCGAAACTACTTTAAAATGCATATTAAAAGGTAAATTAGAAAGATAGTACACAGTAATCGGTGAGTTTAAAATTACGCTTCCTCAATTCGTTGGAGGGTCGATAAGTAATAATACTTCTTACATTTTGAGGTATCCTTGACTTCCACGAACAATTTCACCTGTGTCCATTGGCTATAAAAGTTGTTTTTCCATCGATTAGTTCAACAACTCAGGACTTATAGATTTTTGTTACGTCATATGGACTGTCCATCTAGATTTAAGCTTTCACGAAACAACTTCAAACGTGAATTATATAAAAGTACTCGATCACCTATATGGAACTCACGACTATAGATTTTCTTATCATGAAAAGCTTTAGTGCGTTCCTTGTAGATCGAGCATTTTCATAAGAATCGAGTCGAAATTCTTCTAGTTACATTAATCAAGTAATCTATGATCACCGGCGACTTTAGGATCAAAGTTTAGAAATTTAATAGCCCATAAAGCTCGGTGTTCTAATTCAACGAGGAGATGACAAGATTTTCCGAATACTAATTTGTAAGGAGAAACGACCAATCGGTGTTTTAAAGGTACATTCAGTATGCCCATAATGCATCATCAAGTCTTTACGCTTGATTTTTTACGATTCGAGTCCACTTGTCTTCTCCACGATTCTTTTAATTTCTCTATTAGACACCTCTGCTGTCCCACTAGTTTGTGGATGATAGGGTGTTCCAAGTTTATGAGTTACACCATATTTCTCAATTATCTTAGTAAATGGTCGGTTACAAAAATGTGAACCTCTATCACTAATGATAGCCCTCGGAATGCCATATCGTGTGAATATATTCTTTTTAAGGAACCTTAGCACTACTCTGGTATCATTAGTAGGGAGAGTTTAGACTTCTACCCATTTAGAAACATAATCAACCATTACTAGAATAAATCTTTTCCAAAAGATATAGGAAAAGGTCCCATGAAATCTATACCCCACACATCAAATAGTTCACATTCTAAAATCGGTTGCATAGGCATTTCATGTTTTTTCGATATATTTCCCATTTTTGACATGATTCACAAGATTTTGCATATTTATATGCATCTCTATATAGTGTAGGCCAATAGAAACCACATTGTAAAACTTTGAAAGCGATTTTCCATCCTCCATGATGACCTCTGCCTCACGATCATGACAAAATGATAATACACTTAAAATTTCATTATCGGGAATACATTTCCTAATTATTCCATCTGAGCATCTTCGGAAAAGATCCGGTTTATCCCAATAATAAAACTTTAAGTCATAAAAGAACTTCTTTTTACATTTGCCAAGTCCAATGAGGTGGGATGTACTTACGAGGTAATGTAGTTAACAATATCCCCAAACCATGGCGAATCTTCCTTTGATGGTATTCTAGTTTTTAATAATCGCATGGTTGAAGGAGTATCTATCTTAAGCAGTTTCTCATCCGGAAACAAATCACGAATTTCTTTTCCTTTTCCTTCATCATTATCCATCCTGCTTAGATGATGCGCTACTACATTTTCACTTCCTTTTTATCCTTAATTTCAATATCGAATTCACAAGAAATAGCAGAATCCACCTAAGAAGGCGCGTTTGGCATCTTTCTTACTTAAAAGATACTTGGTGAATGAGTGCATGTAGATTATTACCTTAGAACCAACAATATATGATCGAAACTTATCTAAGGCAAATATTACGATATGATTCTTTCTCGGTGAGTTGCATAATTAAGGTGAAATTGCGTTTAATGTGTGAAGCATAGTAGATAGCTTTGAGAATTTTGTTATACCGTTGACCTAAAACAGCTCCTACAATAAATCACTAGCATCACACATAATTTCAAGCGGCAAATCCCAATCTGGTGCTACTAAATCTTGAGTGCATTAGTTAATTTCGCTTTTAGGGTCTTAAAGGCTTCCATACATTTATCATCAAAGTTAAAAGGTACTTCTTTTTGACTCAGGGGTTTTGCTATTTTTGAGAAATCTGCAATAAACCTTCTATAAAATCCTGCATGTCCAAGAAATCCTCTTAACGTTTTCAAATTAATTGGTGGAGGTAATTTTTCAATTACTTGACTTTAGCTTTATCAACTTCAATTCCTTCTTGAGAGATTCTATGACCTAGTACAATTCCTTGAGATACCATCAAATGACATTTTTCCCGATTTAGAACCAAGTTGGTATCTTTACAGCGTTGTAAAACGCTTTCTAAGTGTGATAAGCATTTATCAAAAGAATCTCCATAAACACTAAAGTCATCCATAAAGATTTCTAAGAATTTCTCAACCATATCGAAAAATATTGCCATCATACATCATTTGAAATGTAGCGGTGCATTACACAAACCAAACGGCATTCTTTTATAAGCAAAAGTTCCATATGGACAAGTGAAAGTAGTTTTTCTCTATCTCTGCTTTGCAATGAATATCTGTAAATAACCTGAATAACCATCTAAAAAGCGGTAATACTTATGTCCACTCAATCTTTCCAACATCACATGCGATGAATGGAAGTGGATGATGATCCTTTTAGTATGATCATTCGATTTCGAAAGTCAATACACATTCGATATCTGTAATTTCCCTTGTCGGAATCCATTCATTTTATCATTTTCTTTTACCGTGAAACCTCCTTTCTTTGGAACTACTTGAGTCGGACTTACCCATTCACTATCGATATGGGAAAGATTATTCCCATTTCTAATAGCTTAATGACCTCTTTCTTAACGATTGTTTGCAAATTCGGGTTGAGGCGGCGTTGTGGCTGAATACAAGGTTTAGCTTCTTCATTCAAAATAATCTTGTGAACACAGATTTGAGGGCTAATTCCTTTGATATACGCCTTAACGTCCATCCAAAAGCTTTCTTATGTTGTCTTAACATTCTTAATAATTGATCCTCTTGTTCTTTTGTTAAGGTTGATGAAATGATAATAGGTAACAGATTATCATTTTTAAGAAAAGCATATTTCAAATTCGAAGGAAGTGGTTTCAACTCAGGATTCCTTGGTGGATCTTCTAACGATGGTTTTAAAGCTGGTCCTTCCATTTCCAATTTCAAATTTTGATGCCATGGATGTTTAACAAACCCTCCTTTATCTAAATAAAGGATTACTTCTTTCATTTCAAGATCATCTTCATCTTCTTTATAGATAGAAAATGCCAAACATTCTTCTAATGTATTTTCATAACCTTTAGATTTGGCATCCCGATAGTAGAATATTCATCTATAAAAGAACATGATTACGGTTCTTTATATGGATGGTTTATAGCTTTGAAGATATTGAATGAAACTTTATCCTCATTAACTCTCTCATATTAGTTCACCTTTTGAACATCTATCAAAGTCCTTCACAGTAGCTAGAAATGGTCGACCTAGAATAATTGGCGCTGAATATCCTTCTTCCATTTCCATTATTACAAAGTCTCTTCGGAAGTAAAATTTATCAATTTTAACCAACACGTCCTCGATTATTCCCTTAGGATGTTTAATTGATCTATCATACATCCCGAAGGGTCATTTCAGTGTTAAGTAAACTCTCCTATTCCTAGTTTCTTATAATCCTCATAAGACATGAGATTGATACTTGCTCTAGATCACACAATACTTTCTTAAGCAGAAATCCTCCAATTTCACATGGGATAGTGAAACTACCAGATCTTTAAGTTTAGGAGGTAGTCGATCTTTGAAGTATTGCGAACATTCTTCATTAAGGCATATATTCTCATATTCTTCTAATCGCTTTTTATTAGATAGGATATCTTTAAGAAACTTTCCATAGGCGGGCATGTTGACTAAAGCTTCTATAACGAGGATATTGACATGAATATGACGAAAAGTGTCAAGAAGCGAGCATATTTCTTATCGGTTTTATCTTTTTAATTTGATCTTTCGGTGGATAAGGCAAAGATTCTAAATCTATAGCCTTTGGTTACAAGTCATTTTCTCTTTTCCTTTCTCCTTGAATCTTTGAGCATTACTTGATCGCCAAGTTTCATTATCTTGAGATTTTTCCTTTAAAACATCCCCTGTATCAACTTTATCCTTCTCGAGATACTTTTAAATCTTCCTGTTTTTCCCCACGATTTTCTCGACATGTTCCTTAAATAGGGTTCTCGTCCCTATCCATAGGATCTTCGAGAATTCTAGGGACTTTTACCCATTTTTCGCTTTCAATTTCGAGTTCAACCTTATTACATTTTAAGAATTCTTGATAATTTCTTCCTCTTCATCAAGAAATTCAAGTTCGTCCTTTTCCTTTACGATATTACCATTTAAATCTTTTTCTACCTCATTGTTTCCTGCGTTTTACTGCTCTAGTATCTTCACAATATTTCCTACTTCTCGTAATCACGACTTTTACCTCTCTCGGGTTTCTTTCGGTATTACTTGGTAATCCTCACGGAGGTCTCTTTGTTATTACGTTCTCCTTCTCTACTCAAATGATCTTCCATATTCCTTAACGATGCTTCTATAGTTCTCATTCTCGTATCATGTCCACCCATAGACGTTTTCAACATAGTCATATCCTTAGAGACTCCCGAACCTATAGAAGTTATCATAGTTTCTATATTACGAGCTTGAGTAGATACTACACCCATCATTTTTCCATTAATTTATCCCATTTATCAACTCCTTGAGGTTGGGTTGAACTTTGGGTGGTGGTATAGTTTGAGTAGTATGTTGTGGATAAGATTTAGAAGTAACGATTGTAGGTTACGATTTGATGTATTTCCTTGATGAACTTGATTACTATATGGATTCTTATCTTTGAATCGGATATGGCGGTTGTCCTGGCTTATTAGGGTTTTCGGACCATCTAAAAGTTGGGTGCTCTCTTCTATAGCATTAAAGGAGTTTGAATACGCGTTGTTCAAATTCTATCTTTGTTGTAAAAAACTCACCTCTTCCCTTGAGTATCCTTCGGTTCTTATCCTAATGACACATTATCATGATTTGAGTAGTCATTTGGTATGATAGTTTACGATTTTACTGATCCTACTAGCTTGTAGGCTGTCAAACTTCTACCCAAATTCTCCAAGTGTGCTAGAACTTCCATATTCGATGTGCATTCTCCTGCAAATGCTACTTTCACAGTGCTAGAACCGGTTTCCCACATTCTGTTATTTTTGGAAATCTTTTCTATAGCATCGTAAACTATTTGAGCTTCACTCATCATTAATGAACCACCACATGCATGATCTACATCTGCACGTGAATCTTTCCTTAATTTACTGACGAGAAAAAGTTGGATTTGCATTTCTAAGGAATAACCATGATCGGGACAAGATCTTAGCAACTTTTAAATCTCTCCCACGCATTCCCAAGCGTTTCTTGAGATCCTTGTCTAAAGTTGGCAATTTCGACTTTTAATTCCAAATTTCTACCCGGAGTAAAATCTTTGCTTTAAGAACTCGGTTTGAATCTCCTCCCAACTAGTCAATGAATGATGTGGGAGTGACATAAACCAATCTCGTGCTCTTCCTTTTTTAAAGAAAAGGAAACATAGACATCCTTGTTAATTCACGATGAGCACCTTGACTTTTGGTCATATTGCACAATTCTTGAAAAGATAGAGGTGATGATGTGGATCCTCATCATCCTCTCCTAGAAATTGGGCTCTTGCGTCAATTAGACCAAAAGATGAGATTTTATTTCAAAATTATTTGCTCCTTTATTGGGTAAACGAACTGGATTATTAGTGCGGTTTATTCTTAAGGTCTGATCACAAATAGGTCTCGGATTTGGTGGGTTATTATTACGATTGTTACGGTTCCGATTTTGATTATTTCTATTACGGTTATTTGGTATTGGTAGATCCCGATTAAGATTTTGGCCATGCCGCTTGAGCATGATCTAGCCCTTGTTCAGTGTTTAATCACTTTGTTTTGACCATTTTAGTATTTTGATTTGATGATGATTCTCCGTCGAGGATTTCACGACCAATATGACCTTGTTTCCTTTACTGCTCTTAATCGCCTTTCGTGTATATCTATGTCGGGCTTATAAGGAATAAGTGGGGCCTTACTCTTTCGGTCATCAACTAACGAAAACCGAAAATAGTTGAAATCGATAAAAGTAAAGATTGGTAACTTACTTATTAGGTAAGTACCAACGAAAAAGAAAATAGAAATGGGGTAAGAAAAGTGTTGACTTATCCTCGAGACTTTTGAGTTAATATAAGTAGAAATCATTCGAACACAATGAATTAGCGTCGTTCCCGACAACGGCGCCATTAAGCCGACGGACCTTTTCTATGCTATCAATCCTTACCGGCGATGTGCCGGGTCAAATTGTAGTGATAGGGTGATGAGTCGGTGTCGATCCTCGAGGAAAACTTGGTAATTCACCGTGTGATTAAACACCAAGAAAGCTGTTATTATCTCAATCTAAGTCGCAATTTTATCATCCAACCAAACTCTAAACTAACAAAGCATAAAACTAAAAGCAGATATATATAAGTATATAAATATATATATAGATATATAGCAATACATATATATATATATATATATAGATATAAGTATATATAGGTACCAAAACAATATCTAGGGGAGGGAGATAGATATTATAATTATAGACTAGCCAAGAATATGTTATTGAATCCTTATATCTTTTAGTGAAATTGGATGTGCTTGATCTTTATTTTAAGTTAAATCAATTATCTGGAAGCGGTGCACTCTAAACTAAACAATTCATTCTCACACGAGCATCCGAAATTGTCATATGTCCAATCATTTGTCCAAGGTCATCCTCAAGCATGGGTCACTCCCGTTTGTCATTCGGCCAATTTTAAGGTATGTCAATTAAACAAATGAATTAAACGTAATAATCTCTCGAGTACATATTTCAATAAGAGTTTGTTTCTCCCGAAACAAATCTACCCCCGGTTTAGGAAATCGGATTCCGTTGTCACGTTTTCACTCGGCCAATTTTACCCTCCGGTCTTTCTATTAACGAGTTCATAACCTAACTACGAGGCGTCAATTCATAATTAGATTATGAATTCTTTCATATCAAGTAGCTAATTCAATACGAATATAGAAAGAGATTCATTATAACCGATTTTTATCAATTTTAGTATAGTCATCATCCATTTCCTAAAAAGATAATACTAATCCAATTTCATATCTTGGCTAGATACTAAGTTAGCCTAATATCATTATAAGTAAGATACTAATAACAACATAAATACATTAGAAAAGTTGCAGATTACAATCGAAGCTTGAGTTGTATCCTCCGGAAATAGCAACTCCTTTACATCAATGAGCCTTGATACATCTTCTAAGCATTATAACGATACTTTATACTACAGATTATTCGGCAGAGTGCCGTTTACAGACTTTTATTTAACTAAAAACAACAAAACGAAACTATATATAGATATAGAAGAGATATATGCATTGGTACACTTCAAAATGGTTGCATTTGAGGTCTATTTATAGACCATATCACAAGGCGGCGCGTGCGGACCACCACCAGCGCGTGCGGCTACACAAGATATATATTCCCTTGTCGAGAGATTTGTGGGCCCGATTTGAGATTTTTACGCAATATTCGGCCTTCTCCGGCGTGCGGACATACAACATATCGATGTTTGTAAAAACCTATCTCGAGCTGTAGACCTCAGTTGACATGATTTGATATTCGTTGGAAAGCTCTTTTGAAGGCCTACAACTTTCATCAAGGACTTTTTCTCTGAAAATGCCTCTAAGTTAGATCAAATGTCCGTTGAAGATGAATTACGGTAGAAACATTAAGTCTGATTGATCTGTTTAAAGTTGTTAGATTTTGGCATAATCTTTTATCCCACAAAAACTCATGATTTATACTTCAAAGTATGTCATATTTTGGGATCTTGGTAAACATCGATCCTGCAACAAACTCAACGAAACACCAAGCGTAAATCTGACAAAAAACTATCATTTTTATCGTTTTATAACTTATGCATCTAATTATAACTAACTATGATTTTTATAAGTTTTTAATGCATTTATATGAAATTATACTAAAATATCATAAATATAATAATAAAAAGTCTTATAATTTGATCATATATTTTTCATACATCAATGTCTGCAATTACTGTAAGGAGCAGGGACATTGGAAGTCCAACTGTCCAAAGAAAAAGAAGTAGCAGGAGAACAGTTCTGGAACAGTTGTTGTTGCAGCTGAGTTTGATTCAGAGGAGGACATGGTTCTAGTAGCTGGAGAATCAGCACATCATGCTGATGTGTGGACTCTGGACTTTGGGGCATCTTATCATATTTGTCCACACAAAGAGTGGTTCTCAAATTATCATCGAGATAGATGGTGGTCATATAGGTATGGCAAGCGGCAAGAGTGCAGTAAGATAGTTGGGATTGGCTCGGTTCGATTGAGGACAGAGGATGGTAAATTCTATCACGGTGAGTGAAGTTATGCATTCCCACAGATGACCAAGAACTTGGTATCTCTCAGTCTTTTAGACAGCAAGAGATTCAGTTTTAAGGGTGAAGGTGGAAAACTGAGTGACTACAAAAACACAGTTTTAGTTCTCATGGGAGTCAAAAGGGGAACCTTGTATATTTTGCAAGGATCTGTTGTGTCTGAATCTGCTGCTGTAGCATCTGCTGAAATTCATCAGTCACAACTTATAAAACTGTGGCATATGAGACTGGGTCATATTGGTGAAAAAGGGATGCAGATTCTTTCTCAGAATAATCTTCTTGAAGGATGTAAGGTCAAGAATCGGGAATTTCGGGAGCATTGTGTGTTTGGGAAGCTTCACAGAGGCAAGTTCTTAAAAGAAATACACAACACAATGTCATCACTTGATTACATTCATTCTGAATGTTGAGGGCCTTCAAAGGTAGAGTCATTGGATAGTCACAAATATTTTGTGTCATTCTAAGATGACTATTCAAGGATGACTTGGGTGGTGATGATGAAACTCAATAGTGATGCATTTAATAACTTCAAGATGTGGAAAGCTCTAGTTGAAAATCAGTTGGAAAAGAAGACCAAGAGGCTTTGTACAGATAATGGTCCGGAATTCTGCAGGACTGAGTTTGATACAATTTTCAAAACTAAGGGTATTGTCAGACATCACACTGTACGGAATGCACCTTAGCAAAACGGTGTAGCTGGGAGAATGAATCAAACTCTTCTGGAGAGGGCAAGATGTATGCTCTCTAATACTGGTTTGTCAAAAAGATTTTGGGCAGAAGTTGTAAGCACAACTTGTTACTTAATCAACATGAGTCCTCACACAGGGATCAGTTTCAAGACACCGGTTGAAATATGGACAGGAAAGCTTGCCGATTACTCAGTTCTAAGGGTATTTGGAAGCATAGTTTACTATCATGTCAGTAAAGGGAAACTGGAACCAAGGGCCAAGAAATGAGTGATTGTGTGGTATGATGATTGAGTGAAAGGTTATAGAATCTGGTCATCGATGAAAACGAGTTATTCTCGCAGAGATGTTTTCGATAAGAATTCTATGATCGGCTCATCAAGATAAGAGGATTGTTTGAAACCAGTCTTTGGCGAAAAGCGACAGCGATAATGTGGAGCTTCAGGTGGAGTCAGCTGAGATGCAACACTCAGCTGAACAAAATAAGTTTTCATTTGATCTCGTTCTTGAACGAATCGGATTCAACCTGATCGATTGAAGTCACCGAAAGCGTCAAAGCGATATTGGTCGACAAAATATATAAGCATCGTGAGCTAGAAGATCCAATATTATGATACCTCCCAGAATGTATGGGTTTGATGATTTGGCTGGATATGCACTTCAAGTTGCAGAAGAGGTGGATGGTTTTGAACCTTCTACTTACAGGGAAGCAGTGAGTTCTGAGTCATCTCAATGGCTTGCTGCCATAGGAGATGAAATGGAGTCATTACAGAAGAATCAGACTTGGGATCTTGTTAAACATCCAAATGATAGGAGAGTTGTTACATGCAAATGGATCTTCAAGAAAAAGGAAAGAATGACTGAGGTAGAAGGAGTCGAGTATAAGGCACGTTTGGTTGCTAGAGGGTTCAGTCTAGGGCTGTAAATGAGTTGGGCTACTCATAAGCTACTCGTATTCGACTCGCAAGAGATTCGACTCGATTCAGTTTTTTCGGGTTCGAGCTCGAGTCGAGCTACTTGAATAATTAACTGAGCCGAGCTAGAGTTTTAAAATATATTAATCGAGTAGCTCGCAAGCTTAATCGAGCTTGATCAAATAATTATTTAATTAATTAAATTTATTAAATTCATTATAAAATATTATTTTTCATAATAAATCGAGTCGAGTATTAGACGAGTCGAGCTCGATCTTGCCATATTTCATTAAAAATTAAATGAATTCTAGGAAAATAATTGAGTTTATGAGCCGAGCCGAGCTATATCGAGTACATAGCGAGTCGAGTTTGATCTTTCTTTTTTAAGGCTCGATTGAGCTCGAACCGAGTTTCGAGCCTGAACTTTTTTAGTTGTGCTCGAGCCCTAAAGAGTATCGACTTGACTCGGACACCCCAGTTACATCGGAAAGAAGGGTGGACTTTGATGAATATTCTCACCAGTAGTCAGACATACTTCAATCAGAGTGTTACTAGCAATGGTGGCACAACAAGACCATGAACTTGAGCAGTTAGATGTGAAGACAACTTTTCTACATGGTGAGGTAGATAAAGAGATATACATGACTCAGCCAGAGGGATCTCAAGTTCCTGGTAAAGAAGCATTTGTTTGTAAGTTGAAGAAGTCATTGTATGGACTGAAGCAGGCTCCTAGACAGTGGTATAAAAGGTTTGACAGTTACATGATCCAGCTTGGTTATAGCAGAAGTCCTTATGATTGTTGTGTTTACAATAGTCAGCTGAAAGATGGATCATACATTTATCTTGTTTTGTATGTAGATGATATGCTGATAGCTGTAAGAAAGAAGTCTGATATTCAACATCTGAAAGACTTCCTAGTGTTGAATTTGAAATGAAAGATTTGGGTGCAGCCAAGAAAATCTTGGGGACGGAGATCTGGAGAGATAGAAGTTAGAAGAAACTGTTTTTATCTCAGCAGGGCTATATACAGAAAATTTTGGCCAAGTTTAGTATGTCGACTTCAAAGCCAATTGATACTCCTTAGCATCAAATGTTCATTTGTCGGTTTATGCTTCACAATCACCGAGAGAGAGGGATATATGTCAAAAGTTCCCGTGTTAGTGCGGTTGGCGATCGATGTATGCCAGGGTATGCACTAGACTGATTTAGCTCAAGCGATCAGTGTTGTCGGCGGGTTTATGGCTCAACCTAGAAAGGAACACTGGAAAAAGCTATGAAAAGAATGTTTAGGTACCTTAGAGGTACAACTAATGTTGGTCTCATTTATGGAGGTGATACTCGGAGAGTTTGGTCACGGAGATCTTGTGATGCCGATTATCTGGTGATGTGGGCGATGAAAATATATGGCTGGTTATGTTTTCATATTGGGAATTCGGTTGTCACCGAAAGAAACTCTTGAGCAACAATGGATTTATCAACTACTGAAGCTGAGTATATGGATCTTACTAAAGCAGCCAAGGAGGGTAACTGGTTGAAGGGACTAGTCTGTGAGTTGGGGCTACATCAAGATCAATATGAGATTTATTGTGACAGTTTAAGTGCAATTTGTCTAGCTAAGGATTAGGTTCATCATGAGAGAACCAAGCATATTTATGTGAGGTGTCATTTTCTAAGGAATGAGAAAAGGGTTGTAGTGAAGAAGATCAGCACCAAGGAGAATCCTGCTGATATGCTTACTAAACAAATTCAACAAAGCAAGTTTCAGTTGTGTCTGGACTTTCTTAACATTCAAAGCTTATAATCAGTTTTTTGGAAACTCAGTTGAAGGCAGGCCAGTTGAGTGGATTCTATGGAGAAGTCTGGTACAAGTACATCCTGGCATTGACGAATGCATATGGTACAAGTACATCTGAATTATGCAATCTGGTGACGTTGAATGGGAGTTCAAGTCAAGGTGGAGATTTGTCAGTTTTGTGACTTGATCTCTAAACTGATAAACTGGTGGAATTAGTCTGGATGCCAACTGAGTATGATGGTCAGTTGAGCAAGTGTGTTTAGTTCTGTGAATGTCATCAATGAAGTGAGCTGAGTTTCTTCTGAAGTCAGTTCTCAGTTTTCAGTAAACTGAGGTTGCTAGATACAACTGAGTTCTATATCTCAGTTGGTTATAAGTCTGAGAAAGTCAGTTTGAGACTGAGTTTCGTCTGGTGGAATCAAGTTGAAGCTGGGTTCACATCTGGGGCATTTTTGACAATCCGACATAGATCTTATGTCGGCTAGGGTTTAGAGATTTGTGTCTATAAATAACATCCGTTGTAATCAATGATGCGTGTGTTTTTCAAGATCGTGAAAAGACTTGTAACTTTTGTGCATAGTAAAATATTGTTAGGTGTAGTGCCCGAAAGACAATTTGTGTAATTGTTTTTAATAATGAATGACAGAATTTATCTCACCTTATTACTTGCTTTGTGCTTGTAAAGTAATACACTGCTGCAAACCCTAAGTATATCTGTATGTAACCGCTTAACTCGATTGTATGGCATGCACGTGAGGATTGAGTTAGTGGTGATATACTTAAATCTGATAGTCCGTGGTGAACTTAATCGAGTTTAGGGTCTCTTGATTAAAACACCAATAATGCGCCCGAAACACCTTAGGGTGTGATAGTCTTATCCGGATTGTCGGTAGAGGTACCTACGTGGGGCATTTATATATGATGGCATTCATATAGAATTTGGACCGATTTAATCTGAATTTCTCGGTATAATTCCGTGTCGAGGAATCTTATTAAATCATTAGATGATCATAAATGGATCAACCTTAATCCCGAGGTGATCACGAGGATCTTTGCTTGTCCCGGGTAGTGTTTGATGTGTTAGTTACGGTTCACTTAAATATGTGTTCCAAGCCACTTCTCATTGGCACTATCTCCGAGATGAGTGAGTAGTTCGATTTTCACAGACATGGAATCCATTCCTTCCTGCGGGAAGTAGAGAGACAATCCCTTATTTGTTAGCCCTAAGAAAGTGATCGATCCGGGAGTTCACATTTGACTAATTAGCTACTAGTCGAGATATGTGTACTAATTGATCATCGAGGGGTTGATGGTAAATAAGGATAAGATATTCGAGTCGGGTTCACGGAGACTTCCCACTCGAGAATGGGCCGATCATGGAGGGTTAATCCGTATGTAGTGATTATATCAATGGACGCTTATTTACTCATGGGTTGAGTATAAGTATACATCTATAATCGGTAGAGTTCGGTTTGGGTTTATGGTGGCGTAATCCCGGAATTAATAATTAATGTGCTTATTACGTTCGATGAATAATTAATTATTGGAGCTCTCGGTTATAGGTCCATGGTCCCCGATGTGGCTTCCGTAATTCGGACTAATAATCTTGTTACTTGGGCCTCAGTGATAATTAATTGGCTGGGCTAATTAATTGATATGCATGGATATTATTTAGTTGGGCTAAATAATATATTACACATAAAAGACATTTTATGTGGGCTTGCAAACCCTAGTGTGGCGCCTATTCTCCAATATTTATCACAACAATTAATCTTTTTGTGATGTGGAAAATAAAAGATATTCTTGTTATATGATTGGTTGGATGACTTGTTATTTGATTTCCTATTGGTCAATACATGTCACAATTAGTTATTAAGGAAAATATCTTTTTATTTTGGTTAATTAATTATTTATTTAATTAATTAGAAACTTGGAGGCCAAGGATTTACTCTCCTATATAAAGAGAGTTCTTCCAAGACAAAAGAAAAAGGGGGAAATTTCGACCTATACACTAAAAGAGAGGAAAAATTGTTCCTTGTCTTGGGTTTCTGGTTGAAGAAAAACTTGGAGTCTTTCTTGGTGTTGCATATCAAGGAGGTTCGTGTATCAAGAAGGGTGTCCACCAACCGCCGTTTGGAGAACACATCGGAAGATCAAGGCGACTCTTCCCGTTATTGGTAACATAATCTTAAACCCCCTTGTAGTAGTTTAAGTCCTTTAATTATGTATTGTGGTATATAAATCGTGATCCATCCGCTGCGCATAGATCTAACTCGTTTAGATCTAAGAACCTGCATCCTTCAAATATCTCTTTTTCTGCCCGTGGATTAGTCGGCACAACGCCGGATACCACGTTAAATCACTGTGTTTTCTTTGTTTCTGTGTTTTATCAATTTCACCTTACTTTTCTGTTAGATTTCATCTGTTTTATCTTTCTTCAAGTGCAAGTTTCTCATCTTTGTATCAACAGTTTACTTTGTCATCAATAAAATTCGCTTAAGTTCTTCTTCATTTTGTTCTTTTCTTGCTGCAATTTTGCTTTTCTGTTGTTCAATTTCATGAGACTCGATCAAGATTCATAAATATCTACATGGTATCAGAGAAGTTTCATGCGTATAAGTTGTTCGACCTTTTGCTTCTTCGAGTTTCTT
This sequence comes from Gentiana macrophylla, assembly GCA_026214975.1. Taxonomy (NCBI): domain Eukaryota; kingdom Viridiplantae; phylum Streptophyta; class Magnoliopsida; order Gentianales; family Gentianaceae; genus Gentiana; species Gentiana macrophylla. Next base: position 27,138,361 of record CM047810.1, on the reverse strand, counting down.
TGTTATCTTAGTTCTTTTTGCATTTCAATGGCCGAAAAAATGTTGTTGATATTATCGCACCCCAGGTTTGGCGAATCCTTATTTTGTTCATCCTAGGGAGAATCCAGCTGTGGTCCAAGTGCAGCCCGTCCTAACTGAGGACAATTTCCATAACTGAAAGAAGGCCATGCGTATGATCTTGTCTTCCAAAAACAAATATGGCTTTGTTAGTAGAGCAATACCTCAGCCACCACCTACAGATCGTAATTTTCCCATGTGGGAGTTATGTAATAGCATAGTTTTCTCCTGGATAATGCATTCGGTTTCACCCACCATTGCTCAAAGTGTGGTTTGGTATGATACTGCAAAGAAAGTGTAGGATGATCTGCAAATGAGATTTGGTGCTACGAATGTTTACAAAGTTTCCAATCTGAATGAAGAAACATATCAGATAAAGCAATGGGATAACACTATTACTGAATACATTACGAAGTTGAAGGTTTTGTGGGATCAATATGAAGTGTTCAGACCAGTTCCACCTTGTATTTGCCATGCTTTGAAAATCTATCAAGAGTATAATGAGATTGACAAAGTTACTAGGTTCTTGAAAGGCTTGAGTGATGAATACAGTTCCGTACAATCTCAAGTACTATTGATGAGGCCATTACCTTCTGTTAGTGATGCTTTTTAGTTGGTTCTTCAGCTAGAAGCACAACATAATTACAGTTAGAATCGTTCTCACGTTGGTTTTCCTGAGGCAGCTACTTTTGCAGGAAGAGGTGGATCATCTGGCCAAGATGTCAAGAGATTGCAGTTGAACTTCAATAAGATGGATTCTGGCTCTTCCAAACCTCACTGCACCTCTGAAATATGTCAGGGCATACAGTTGACAGATGTTATAGAAAACATGGTTTTCCACCAGGCTATGATCCACGGTGAAATTCACTATACTCACAAAATACTAGCAAGAGTACTAGGTCAATCGCAGTATAGTAAGGGCAAGTCAAGGTTGATCCCACAGTGACGATTCAATACTGATAATAGTTCACAAATCTAACCAGGAAGACAAATACGGTCCCTAGACCAACATAAAGACAGAAAAGTAATGGGTATATCCCTCCTCACCGATCTCCTAACTTGGTGTAATTAATCATTATGTCTACATTTCCCCATAATCCTCCGATTTAACCAGAACACGTGTTTCTAATTCAGTTTTAGCTATGGGGTGCAATCTTCTAACCTTATCTACTTCCATTGAAAGGACAATAGACGTCTATGTGTACTTAACCTCCTTCGTTGGTTGTATTAACTCACACGCTATAAGTTCTAGAAAGTGCCAGCTCAACACCGAGAACCTCCCTAAGCAGCTATCATGGATTGACTAGCACGTTCCTAGGGATTGATCCAGACTATGTCCAAACTAATACTTCACTTTATCGTCTTTAATGTTAATTTACGATGTATAGTAAGCAGATTGGCCAGATCTAGCCTACTGTGAATTAAACCTATCGATCAACCTAGCAGACGCCGAATCTCCAGACTTAGGGTGACGTAAAGGTGCCTCGCAACTGCGGTAAAGACCGCTGCAATTGCGGGAGCGGTGGTTCCTACTTCTAGAATATCATCATTCTGTTCTGACTAATTCTGGTTAATTACGGTTTGTTTATACATGCAAATTAATCACATCATCTAACTAATCTACCATGATAAAGACATAAAAGAACGTTCAAAACCTCATACCTTTAACAATGGTGGATCTACCTTGATCAACTCAAGCTAGTGATGGATTGGAGAAGATAACCAAGCAACAAACTCAAATAAAAGCAAGAGCTTCTTTATTTCATCAAAGTATATGATAGTTGTAATATGAATTTGAGTATATAATACAATAGACTGGCACAACCTTTTTATAGAGCTGTAAACCGACCTAGTCAACCTAAACCTAACCGACTTAATGTAATTTACGACATCTCCAATTTCGTGTCTTCGAAAGTGCCGCAACTGCGGCTAGGGCTTCCGCAATTGCGGGCCGGATTTCCTTCTTTTCAGGTCTAGCACATACTTCATGGAATTCATTGACTTCGGCCCAATGACATCTTCTGACTCAGCTACATTATTTATTCAACTCCAAATACGGTATATCTGAAAGGCACAGAAATGAGACACAAAGTACTGTATTTATGGGATAAAACGTATACATACATAATTAATGACCAAGGAACCGACACTAGGCTATTGACATGTATTTCATACAATAATCCAACTATCACCTATCAATTGAGTATAATACGGGGTAAATAAAGGTATAGTTTATTGTACTAATTTCAAAGTAATCAACTACCCCCCACTTAGCTTTTGGTCGTCCCGAGCAAAAGGCAAAAGAAAATGCACCCCGGACCAATATACAAGTTAATTGAAAATGGCTAAGTGACATAAGACTGGGATGAGAACCATGCCAAGATATATCCATAAGTGACACATTAAACAATATTCAATTCATGACCGGTGTGTGTGTGAGAACTCTCAAAATTCGATGGCATAAATAGACTCACATTATTCTCGGTCTAGCTAGTCTTCATGAGAATTCTTGTCCATTTACGCCATTTCTTAATTGGTATTTTATTCATTTTCATCGCATAGGTCAAGTCAAGCGGCAAGACGGATCGGGAACCAAGTACAACTCAAAGGTTCGTGTCTATCGGTCTATTTATTATGCAAGGTCATGCATCTTACGCCTCGAGTTTGCTTCCCTCTTGCCAAAGAGAAATAAATAGCATATATAAATAATAATCATTTTTTTCTTTTTCACTTATATTGGCGGGTGAACACTAAAAAATCTATCTATCATCACGGTCCACTTTTTGATAAACTACGAAATCCGTTTTTCTTAGCCTTTATAAGATCCACAACTTGACCTAAATGAGCATAGGTAAAACAAAACTCGAGAAAAACCAGGGTCAACTTAAGTCAAAATAATATGTCATCCACGTCGTCTTTGAAGAAATTGAGTTAGACGTGCTTAAAGGCGGTTCATAAAAGAATATACGGTTAATACATAACTACTTCAAAAGTGGCATGACTTCCATTCGTTATTGTGAAACAAAGACATGATTAGTTAGCTTCAAATGGTCAAAGACTTCATATCTTTGCAATCTTACTTGAAACGGCTCAAAAGACTAAGTGGTGAAGAATACATCATAAAGAGTCGTGTCAAATCGAAAAATCGATGAAACTCCTAGTCAAAAGCTAAGTGACGTTCCTACCCCCTACTTAATTGAAGCATTGTCCCCAATGATGAAAATTAAAAACAGAAAGAAACTTAGCTGTGTTTAAGCATGGAGCGAAGCAAGAACTCGTATCAGCAATGTATCGGGCAATTGTCAAAAGAAATCCGGGAAAATCAGCAATAGTGCTAATAGACAAAACAGGACAAAGTACTCGAGATAACACGAGAAGACATAAAATATAAAAAATGGCATTAAGCAAGTAAATAAAATGCAAATAATTTAAGCCATTCAAAATACTTCATAAGGTCTTGAAATGGCAACTACCGTGCAATACAAAGTCGCAGCCTATGCATTTCCAAAATATAATATACTCTAAGAAATAATATTCTCTACTGAATTCGGGATCCATGTCCTTTCCGGTGTATCACACTCTCTCCAAGCTTGAAAATCAATGGAACTCACTTATGGTTTCTTGATTGTTCCATCAACAAACTCTTACTTGTTCTTCGTTATTAAGGCCATTTCTATGGACAATTTCCGAGGATGATAATTGTTACCATTCAATAATGGTTGAACTAACACCAACTAAGGATTTTCATTGGGATGAAGATGAAAGAGTCTGAAGGGACTCCACTTTTGCTTCTTCGCTGCCATGGTGATAAAGTCGAAATTATCTCAGGAATTCAGTGGTGGGTTATATGGTGGATATCTGGTGGTGAGGGTGAGTAAACACCGGTGGTGTGTGGTGGTGCAAGAGAATTCACAGTGGTGCTAAACGAAGGGTAGAGAGAGTTTGCAATTTGGCAGAGCTTGCCTTGGTTTTGTATTAATGTACTTATGTAAAATGGTTACATTGAGCCCTATTTATAGGCAAACCACATATTAGGGTTTAACTAATGACAATTAGATACAAGTAAGTACAATGAGATACTAATTAAGCTAATTATCATCTGGCGGCGTCGATGAGGTGCGGACCTAACACTTAGCCTTTTCTTGTATCTTTGTCTCGTAACCCTTGGGCTGTAGCTTGTCCTTCTCTGTATAGTGGGCTTTGGTCTCTAGAGGACCTGATAGCCTTATAGGCTGGCGGGCCAGCCCTCTAGCCTTTCCTGGTGCTGTGTTGGGCTAAAGGCTCAGGTGCGGGGCCGATAGCTCGCGGGCCCAAATTGGCTTGTGGGTTCACGGACTGCAATGGCCGTTGGCCTCATCCGCTACTTTGGCGGCCGGACGGACCCGAATGGAGATCCACGGGCTGGATTACAGTTCAGACATATCACATGGATTCAAGAATCTTCAATAACAAAACTTTAGAATACGATCACAAACTCGTTTCTACTAAGGAAACACGGAGAAAATTCATAGAATACTCTCAAGATTCTATGAACTACGGAAAATCTATAGAAAACTCTCAAGTTTCTTTTGAAAAACACCATAGTTTAGCGCAAATTGAGTAATAAAAGCTCTGATACCATGTCTAAACCTATGAAATAAAAACACGATACAAAATAAGATGAAAAATTCTCATTAATTAGGAAAATAGTCAAGTTAAGTTACAAAGGATAAGTTGAGTGGTATTTATAGATCATACTCTCAACGGTTATGTTCAAGTTGGTTACAATAAAATAACTAACTAAGCCGACTTAATATCTCAACTGGTCATCTGTGATACTTCTGTTCCTGGTCTTCTCAACTGAATGTTGTCACAATTTGTATATCACGTCTAAAACATGCATCACGTCTAAACTTTTGTTATTTCTCGTCTGAACTGTGTTCTCATCTGATCTTTTAGATGAAACACATTATTCTCTCATCTGATTCTCTTTCATCCATATTGCATATGTTAATAGTAACTGGAACATAAAACTAAGAAATTAGAATACTGGTATGTTCACTCCATAAACCGATCCCACTATTGCTGAAAGATCGATTATATAAGGACTTTGAGAAGAGTACAAGGCCATGCAGGTTCCGCATGACATGTTGGTTGATTTTATAGTTTCTTTCCTTTCAAGGGTTGCATAGCTTTTGGTTGACAGATTGGTTGATTTTGAAAGATTAGTATGAAAATCTGGTAAATGCAAATGGTCCAAATCACGACTGGGTTGAGTTCAATGCACATAATTTCCTAGTTTCAACGCGTACCCATATAATGAATGAGTTTTTCAAGCTAATACAAGGATGGATGACCACTCTGGAGTATGCTCACCGGTTCAATGAGTTATTAAACAACGTATATGGAAAGTCCAGCACCAACACACAACCAAAAAAGGCAACCAAAAGTTCAGGCCAATTCAAGTCGTTCAGGCATTATGTCAAACACATAGCATGCAAAGCAGCATTATCACAATTACGATAAAGATAAACACTGCAACAAGTCTGAGCTCGTTCAAACATCTATGATTGGAAGATATAAGGTGGATGGAGTGATAAGGAGTGTAAATCACAGCTTTTAATAGATATACACAGGCAGGAGATGTTGAAATAACGGTTTTTTTTGGGAGTCTATCATGTTACCTTATATAATGGTGATTTAGTTAGAATATGTTTAAAGTTTAGTTTTAAATTCAAACATGTTTATCCTATTTTGAATATTACAGTGCAAATCCAATAGCATAATATCAGATATAAATATGTAATCTGCGATTGCAGCAAATATTCAGAGAAAATAATACAAAAACATTTTACAGTCTATTTTACCTTTGTAAATAAATTTTCTTCATGTATCGGATCCAATTGGTGTCTGATCACCAACCATATCATACAAAATCATGTCAACCCTATCACTAAACGTTTCAAACTTCATATCCCTGAAGCTTACATGAAGAAACTACCCACTATGGCGTGAACAAGTCCTAGCTTTAGCATAAAGTCAAGATTTGATAGGTCATCTAAGAAATGAAACCCCAGCCCCTGCAAATTCAAATCTGCAAATTCAGCAACAACATGAGGTGATTCTGCCTCACAACAGACGACAGTCAATCCATACCCCAAAGTCTAAATTTTAAATTTGTAAAGTGGGGGAAATCAAACAAGTTAGTGCGTGGATGGATTATTGGATCATTATCAGAATAGTCTCTTGGACTAGTCATTGGCTTAGACTCTTGCTTTCATCTTGTATGCAAGGCTCTCAAAGGTGCTTATGCACAAAATTATCAGGAAAGAGAATTCAACCTCAAACAACAGGTCACCTACATGTGATAAGGGGATGACATATCTATCAATGAGCATATCCAACACTTTAAAGGCCTATGTGACAGTCTAGCTGCCATAGGAAAACCTATTCCTGAGGATGAGAAAGTTTATTTATTACTCACCAGCCTTGGACCACAATATGAAACATTCATCACTACCATGCTCAAGCCTCCAAGGCCCACCTATACAGAACTGGTGTCTCAATTGCAGAACTTGGACCAAAGGAGGTCTTGGTTCTCAGTAAAAGGGGAAAACACACAACCACTATCCCACATGGCTTTTTATGGTCAAAAACCACAGCAGCAGGTCCAGAACATGTCCAGGTTCACCTCCACAGGAAGGGGCTTTCAAGCCCAGCAATCCAAAGGCAGATCTGATAGAAATAACACTCAAGGCAATGTGTTTAAAAGAATGACCAGGGCAGAAATGGAGCAGTACAATAACGAGACATGTCAGTATTATGGGGTAACAAGTCACATTGCACAGATTTGCTAGTGGAAAACACAAGGCCATGAGGGGAACATACGAAAGGCACTGTCAAGTGTCAGCTCTAACCTTGGACAACTCCATAGCATACACTGAATGGATCATGGACACATGAGCATCCAACCATATGACATGTAATAGCTTTATTTTGCATAATATATCTGAATACAATTGAACAAATTTTGTACAAGTAGGTAATAAAGCACAACTTCACATTGCAGGCATAAGAGAAATTCATGTATATACCAATAACTCTAACCCTATAATCATTAAAGATGTATTATTAGTTCCTGCCTTAGAAAGAATCTTATATCCATCAGTCAACTAACTTCACAAAGAAATCAGTATATTTACTAATTTTGATTGTGCTCTTAAGGAAAGATAACGGGCCAGGTACTAGTGAAGGGGCACCTTAAAGGGGATCTCTACACCATTCCTAGCAGTTTTGAGGCAAACTTCTCACAAAGATCCAGATCTTGTACTATAGAGCTATGACATCAAAGGCTAGGGCACATCCAATTTCCTACAATTCAACTTTTGAAGAATAATGGCCTCATTGAGATATTAGGGAAAAATAAATGAAGCATTTATGTGAAAGTTGCCAACTTGGAAAACTTAGCAAGCTCTCATTCACATTCGAACATACTAGTTCCGAGTGGTTTGATTTATTACATTGTGACTTATGGGGACTCGCCTCAATTCAGGTCTTTAGGAAAAACAATTTCATTCAGATGGAGGTGGTTAGTTCATAAACAACGAATTGGCCACACACTTCACTCACCAAGGAATAATGCACTTAATTTCCTGTCCACATACTCCTCAAGAAACCGGAGCAGTTGAAAGAAGGCATAGGAGCATCAGAGAACTAGGCTTGACCATGATGTTCATAGCAGAACACCCTTACATCTATGGGTATAAGCTTTCTCTACAGCAGCACACATTCTAAATAGAGTACCCTCTTCATCCCTGCTATTTCAGTCCCCTTATTTTATCCTTTTTAACAAAAATATAGACTACAACAGTTTTGGTGTCTTTGGATCTAGATGCTATCCCTACACTTGGGACACAAGAAAACACAAGTTTGAACCTAAGACTCTCTCCTGTGTGTTTGTAGGTTACAACAACCAATATAAGGGATATAAATGCTATCATCCTCCTATTAGGAAGTTCTACATTTCCAGGCATGTATCCTTTGATGAAACCCCAATGCCCTTCCTATTGGCTCCTACCATAAACAAACCTCATGCCCTTACCATGTTTGACTCCTGGTTACCTGCCACCACCACAGAACTCAACACCAATCCTTCTACATAATCTTCTATAGAATCCATAGATCATATCTTAGACACACCTATGACACACCTCTGCTATGTTTGAAGAAACGACCACCACACCGATATTGAAGAACCTAATACCCCATAATCAAACTTCATCCCTACAAATCTACCAGAATCACCACATTCACCCGATGCTCAGCAGGCCACCCCTACCAACTCCAGTGAATCTACCAATGCCCTTGTCCTATCTCACTAACTACCAAACCCGAAAGAGCCTACACCTTCTTCTGATCCTCTAGACCATGCCCAAACCATCACTAGTCATCCCCTGACTACTAGGGCACACCATGGCATCTTTAAACCTAATCCCAAATATGCCCTCACTGTATCCTTTGCTTTCATTCCCATAGAACCAAAAACTGTGAAATCTACCCTTAAATATGAAGGGTGGAAAGCAGCAATGATGGAGGAATTAGACGCCTCGCATCAAAACCACACTTAGCATTTAGTCCTTAGGCCCCCCCACATGCATGTCATAGGATGTAAATGGGTTTTCAGTGCTAAATTAAAACCAGAAGGCACATTGGAAAGACTAAATGCTAGATTAGTGGCCAAAGGGTATAGTCAGGTAGATGGCCTTGATTACACTGAAACTTTCGCTCATGTGGTCAGACCTAGCACCATAAGACTTGTCCTCACTATTGCACTCTCCTCTTACTGGTCTGTAAGACAACTAGATGTTAAAAATGCATTTCTACATGGACATATTACAGAAGATATTTACTTGGAACAGCCTCCAGGTATGATTGATCCTCACTTCCTTTCTCATGTGTGTAAACTAGATAAAGCACTGTATGGGTTAAAGCAAGCCCCTAGGGCTTGGTTTGACAAATTCAGTACCTTTCTGTTGCATTATGGATTCACTTGCAGTCTATCAGATCCATCACTCTTCCACTACCATTCTAATAAAGGCACTATAGTGCTTCTACTTTATGTGGATGATATCTTACTTACAGGTCCAATGAAGGCCTCCTACAGTCCCTAATACATTTTCTCAAGCAGGAGTTCTCCATGAAATATCTTGGTCTCATTCATCATTTCTTAGGGGTACAAATTCATCACACCCTTACAGGATTACATCTTAATCAGGCTCACTATGCCACCACCATCCTGGACAAGGTTGCCATGACATATTGCAAGCCAATGAACACTCCTATGGATACTAAGCTAAAAGACCCTGAAGACTCTTCTCCAGTCCCAGATACTACCCTCTACAGAAGCCTGATTGGATCCCTCCAATATCTCACATTTACGAGGCCAGATATCTCATTTGCAATCAACTACCTCTATCAGTTTATGCAAGCTCCCACTCAAGAAAATCTTCAAAGAGCTCACAGATTACTTAGATATGTCAAAGGCACTCTCACATTAGGCATCTCTCTTCAGGCCTCTCCAAATCTCAGACTTTATACATTCTCAGATGCAGATTGGGCTGGATGTCAGCTCACCAGAAGATCTGTAACAGGTTACGGCACCTTTTGGGCCCTAACCTCATATCTTGGTGTGCCAAAAAACAACCAATAGTCTCCCGATCTAGCACATAAACTGAATATCGAGCCATGGCCCATACAGCTGCAGAACTTACGTGGCTCACATATATCCTAAGGGAATTGCACATTTCTCTACCCAGCATCCCAGTGCTCTTTTGTGATAACCTAAGTGCACTATACATAACAGTTAATCCATTTTTTCACGCTAGAAGCAAGCATATAGAATTAGATTACCATTATGTGAGAGAACAGGTGGCTCGAAGACTCATAGTCACTAAACATATCCTTGCCTCAGCTCAATTGGCAAATATTTTCACCAAGTCCCTGCCTAAGCTCATGTTCACACAGCTCAGACCCAAACTCGGTTTGGTCAAAGGCCTTGGCCTCGTTTGAGGGGGAGGGGGTATTAAACAACGTATATGGAAAGTCCAGCACCAACACACAACCAAAAAAGGCAACCAACATTTCAGGCCAAGTCAAGTTGTTAAGGCATTATGTCAAACACATAGCAGGCAAATCAGCATTATCACAATTACGATAAAGATAAACACTGCAACAAGTCTGAGCTCGTTTAAACACCTATGATTGGAAGATATAAGGTGGATGGAGTGATAAGGAGTGTAAATCACAGCTGTTAGTCGATATACACAGGCAGAAGATGTTGAAATGACTAGGTTTCTTGGAGTCTATCATGTTATCTTATATAATGGTGATTTAGTTCGAATATGTTTAAAGTTTAGTTTTAAATTCAAACATGTTTATCCTATTTTGAATATTACAGTGTAAATCCAATAGCATAATAGCAGCTATAAATATGTAAGCTGCGATTGTAGCAAGTATTAATATGTAAGCTACGATTGCGGCAAGAATTTCGAGAAAATAATACAAAAACATTTTACAGTGTATTTTACCTTTGTATTCTGATTTTCTTCATGAGTTGGGCAGGTTTGTGCCAAGTGTGATGGCCGGTGATGCGGTGAAGCTGGACAAGTATTATATAGGTCTTAGCTATTCAATTAGAGGCTTGCAATCTAGGAATTATGTAGAGTTGCTTGACTGAGCCATGTGATTGAAAAATCTAGACAAGCCCCCGATGCAAATTCCAGGAGGGAAGATGCTAATGGATCAGATGGAATGAATGGGATGATACATGTATACAGTATACATACAAGTATGAGACTTACTTAGGATGCCTATACTAGTTCTATTTCTTTTGGTATTTTATTTCGGCTTGTAGCTATTGTTGGCATGTGATGTTAGTTTGTCTTCTTTTGGTATTAGTTTTCTTGAAGGATTTGTTTTGGTCTGGAGATTGTTTCTCTTAGACAACATTGCTGGTTTTTTTTTTTTTTTTTTTTTTTTTTTTTTAGGAGTTAGACTTGTTTGCAGATTAGACAATCTTGTTATGCGTTTTTTTTCGAGTTATGTTTTTTCCTTCCGCGATATCTACTGTAATTATGATCTTACGTGTCACTTAAGTTTGAAATTAATTACATACGCGCAATGGCGTTTTCAAAAAAGCCTTAATTTTCATGATGTGTCGTTACATACTATTTAAAACCTATAAGATCCATAGGCGTATCCACATGCTAGACCTAGACGGTTCAATGGAAATGCTGGTCTCGTTGAAACCTCCGGTTCAATAGTTCAAGTTATCACGAACCAAAGCTAGAACCAGAGCCTTAGTTAGACGGTTTATAGGTAATTCAAAACCGCTCGTTAACCTTCAAATTAACAAATTACCCCCAATTGAGGTTATTACCCCCAATTGAGGTTAACACGTCCTCGAATCATCGGGTTGAGATGGTTCGTAATTGTCAGTTCAACGGTTAACAAGTTCTAAAGTGGAAAAGCCCATCATCTGAGCTGGCGGTTTTTGAATCTTCCTTTGTTTTTTTTTTTTTTTTTGGGAGAACCGGCTGGATAGCCTTATTTCAACAAAATTCCACACCCTGACCACCTTGGCCGAAAATTACCAGTTGCGAAGAATTTTCAACGGACTTGTCTCTAATTCGCGTCGTGCCAGATATATAGCTTTGTTCTCATCTCTTTCCTTCGTCATTCACATATTATTTCATTTTTCTCCCTTTTTGTTCTGAGAAGAAAGATCAGATCTTTCATCGAAATTTCACCCAAAGTTGCCTCTTAAATCGAGAGGGTTAGCGATAATTTCAAGACCAGAGACTAATCAATCCCAAAATCATCTAAATCCAGCCCCGATTTTGTGGAACGGACTTTTCATTGTTGTGCTATTTGATCTGATTCTGTTCAAATCAAGGATTTCTTCGCACTTGGTATTTTTTTCCCCAATTGAAGAAAATTGACCTCGGCGCAGGGTTTTTTTTTTTGTTGGCTTTACTGGATTGGTGGTTTAGGGAATATTATTAGAGTCTAAGTGGGGAAAATTTTCTGTTAATCTGAAGAAATAGTTGTGTAGGATGGTGGAGAGCCAACATGTTGACCGTTTTATGATGTAATATGGCACCGGAACTGGCCTTTACACACATAGAACAAGATGTCGCTTTACATTGGTCGCGAGGCTTCAAAGGTTTGCCTTTTTGAATTTTTTTTATTCTTTTACTTTATATCATCTTCTCTTTTCACCTTTTTTTCTGATATTCTCTTTCAGATTTGAAAATTTTGCTTTTTCTTCTGGGCGTTTTTTTGGTTGATCTAAACTGTTGGTTTTTTGGATATGAAGCTATGGAAAAGACTTTGTGCGGAGACTACAACGGAAATCAACCTTCTTTTGGAGAATTGGATGTATCTTCTGGCTGGTATAATTTTCCAGGTTCGTGGACTTGGCTTTTACTGCAAATCTGCCATTTTCCCTTTGGCCCTCCCTCTCTGGGGGCATCAGAGCAACTTGGTTTTCTCTTCTTTAACCAACATGTTACATGGACTGGCACTGTGCTAGCTAAATAATTGTTTTTTAACATGATGGCATAGTGTTTAATGGAAACACTCTATTAACAACTAGCTTGTGGCGTCAATCCAGCTGACTGAGGTTTCGGTTTCCTACCTTAAAAATGTTAATCTTTGTGTGTTTATGCCTTGTTTCTCTTTTTTTATGACTTTTAAAATGCACTTTACGGATGCAAAAACTCTACCTGGCTAGTTAATTTGGGTATTAGAGGAGGGAGTTTGAGTGATAGTTCCAATGTGAGTGTATAGGTGTTGAATTGTAGTGGAAAATTGAATCGAGTAGTCGATACGCTGTTGGTAGTTGGCATGTTATGGATCTGTATTTGTCATGTCATTTATTGATGTGGTGGAATGTTTACTTTCCATGATACATGATGTTTCTTTGGGGGAAATGCTCAATGTATCTTTTTGGTGCTTGTTTTGCTCCTGAAGTATCATCTTGTTAGATGCCTTATGTTTTTGTTGTCTCCACACTTTTTTCAGTATATTCATGGGCTAGCTGCTCGAGGAGTTCATTACTTCCATCGTCCAGGTCCTGTTCTTCAGGATGTCGGGTTCTTCCTACTTCCGGTTGGTATCCTTGTATGTCTTTGTGGACTAGATTATAGCCTGTCCTGTAAGTCTCACTTCTCTACATATACATGATTATTCAGGAACTGGGGCAAGAAAGGGGATACATCAGTGAAATCGTGTTCACATCTATTTTTGCGTCTTTCATGCTGGTAAGCTCCTGTTTTATCTCTCTGTTTGTTCTTCTGTTGTAGTATTCTGTATTCTGAGTAGGTGAGGCTACTCTATTATTTAATAATCTCATAGTGTCTTTTCTCTATATGTCCTATTGCATCTTTTCACACACACACACACACACACAAACACTAAGGTTTCCTAACTTTATAATTTTACTTGTCTCTTCTCTGCAGTGGACTTTCCATCCATTTATCTTCAAGGTGAAGAAGATCTACACTGTTCTAATTTGGTGCAGGGTCCTTGCCTTTTTAGTAGTAAGTATTGATCTTGATAACCGAATCCCGCACAGTTCATTATTTTTGCTTCCATAAATGCTGACTTTACCCTCAAAAAAAAAATGCTGGCTTGTTTTTACAGGCTTGTCAATTTCTTCGTATCCTTACCTTCTATTCCACTCAGCTTCCTGGTCCAAACTACCATTGTCGGGAGGTAAGAAATTTTAAAGCAGGTCAGAAATTGATTTTATGTAGCTGATCCCAAAAAAAAAGTTAAAAGTCATCCTACCTTTTGCCAAGTTATAGTGCTCCTTCGCTGCCAATTATGCCTACACACATCGTGAAGCTAATAAGTTTTGTTCTCTAATCTTGCAGGGTTCAAAGCTTGCAAGGCTTCCACGTCCTGATAACGCTTTGGAGGTCTTATTAATTAACTGTATGTGGTACTTTACTTGGCTCTCTTAGATTAATTTATGCTTTTGGTATCGTAATTTACAACATCTTTTGTGATTCTATATGCATGCAGTTCCCCGAGGTGTGCTTTATGGATGTGGAGATTTGATATTTTCTTCTCACATGATCTTTTCACTTGTCTTTATACGGACATATCACAAATATGGCACACGGAGGTAAATATTTGAATGTGCTTAAGTCTTAAAATATTTGAATGGTTTTAAAGAACTATAGAGTTGAATGGTTTATCTACATCACAAAATTAGTTATGAAATATGTTAGTTTTCTATGATTGATCGTAACTATAAAAAGCTGTTCTTTATTTGAATCGATCCTTGCATTTTAAATTGTTGCATAGCATATTGAAGTTGCTTAATTACTACCCTCTTTGTAATATTGCAGGTTTATGAAACAATTAGCCTGGCTTACTGTAGTAATCCAGAGTTTGTTGATTGTCGCGTCGCGCAAACATTATACAGTGGATGTGATTGTTGCCTGGTGAGGGATTTTAATATCATTGTGTACTTTTCTTTATCTTTGTAGTCAAGAAAATGACTTGTAATAATCATTCTGGATTTTGGACCTACCCTTTTGATCTTTCAGGTACACTGTTAATTTAGTTGTGTTCTTTGTTGACAAAAAGTTACCAGGTTGGGAACTTTCTTCTATTTTAAGTTGCTCAATTTCAACCTGTATGTATATTTTTGATCTGATGTTATTATTGATCCCTTGTTATTATTATAGAACTACCTGATCGCGGTAGTACGACACTGTTGCTACCCCTGAGCAAAGATAATCGATCTAAAGAAGAAAATCACAAACTTTTGAATGGCAATTCAAATGATCCTGCAGATTGGGTAAGTATTGTTTTGTTTTTCTTATGATTTAAATAAAAGAATAGGCAGATTTCAGGTGATAAACTGATTTGAGACTGACTTGTATATTTCTCTTTCTTTGCAGAGACAGAGGATTCAAGTGAATGGCAAGAACATGGAAGACGGGAATGGTGTGGCCGTTGAAGGTGTGAATGGTGGCGTTTAGAATGAGTCGTAGCGTCATGACCTCCGTAAAAATCTAGTGGGATTCGTCAGTTGACACTGCATCAAAATTTTACTATAATATCGTACTACGGTTGTATCTTATACACATTTTGACCGATTCTATGACTTTTGAAAGGTCGAATATGTGTGTGGTGGTGCTGTATAGTATAATGATATTACAGTAAGTTTTGCGTCATGTCGGTACGCCTATTAAAGGGCTCCTAAATCTGATGATATGTATCTCATTAGCTAAATGGAACACAATCTTAGCTCCTACAGTTTACAGTCCAATGCAATTTGTTATTTTAATTTGTAATTTTTGATTAATCTATTGTTAATTAGTCCTTTCATCCTGAGGGGAATTATTTTGTTTTCCAGAATTCTTAATTTGATGAACCAGTTATAAAGGTAATACTTCAGGGAGCTTTATTTGCACCACCGTGATTCTACCAATACATCACACCATCTTTACACCATACCAAGACGATCTTTAGAAAGTCGATTCTTGAGTATAAGAATCGTTTTTCCAAAGGTTGATTGTGAGAATCAGTCAAAAGACTCTTCATAAAGTCTATTCTTGAGTATAGGAATCGTTTTTTTCCGAATTTCTGAGGGGTGTGGTGCATCGATAAGTTGACTGTGGTGCAAATAACGTGTCCCTTAATATTTTTTTTATGGTTGTTGATAGAAGTGGTGTTGGTAAAGATGGAAATAGAAACCCCACATGACATGTGCAATTGGAAGTACATGACTAGGACATGAGCTTTGCTTTCTGAGCTGGTATGTCTTGGCCATGCTGTTCCCTTTTGTAATAATACAAAAAACGCGTAGGATATTATTCTCTTTTACCATCCAAAAGGTACAGTTTTTTACTATGGAGGACTAAAGCACAACTTGTGGAGGGTATGGTTCGGTTGCCTGGTTTTTAATTTTAATCTGTTTATTTGTTGGTTTGGTCTGTATGTGTATGGGTTGGTGCTAGGCCGACATGTGCTCTCACTATTGCATGTGAATATTTGTCGATGACTGTATGTCCTTAAGGTGGCATGCACTGCAGGACAGTAACGTGGTTCAAATAATTCATACATTAACCCAATCTCATGGTTTTTTTTTTTTTTCTTTTCGGGTTCTGTTTGGCATTCGGTTTTTACTACTAACACCACAATTACACAAATTTTAACATATAAATGTGGTGTCCTTTTGGCGCCCGGTTTTTATTTCTGACACCACAATTACACACAAATTTTAACATATACTCCCTCCGTTCATAATTATATGTCGCAGTTGCTAAAATCAAAATTTTCTGTTTATATGTTGTAATTACATTCCCAATATATATTTTAATATTTTTTCCGTTTTTCAATATTATTTTCGAAGCTCATTCAACCAATCAATCTTTTATATTTATTACACCAATACACTTTCCAAGATTTTTTTTTTTGAAATCTCATTTTCTTAATCTGTGTTTTTCAAACACGATATATAATTAAACGGAGGGAGTAAATGTTTGAACATAGGATCTCGTTCACTTTAATTCGTATTTTCAAGCTTCCATGTATTTTATGTGCACATTTGTAGTGCATTAATTACGCATTCTCAGTACATGAACATATTCCCACTCCTTTACACCCCAACCCAAAAATAATACTAGTAAATAATAATCTTACACAATTACACTTGCTATTTTAGAAACCAAGATTTAGCTTAATTAAGTTGCAAATGGGATGATGACTCACAAAAGCATCAAATTTTTTTTTCTTTTTCTTTTCAAAAGCATGACTTTTGTTTTGGAAACAAAGTGGCATGCACCACAAATTAATGGACCTTATGTCGTGCTATGATCTTTAGTTCACAAGAAACTAATTCTGGAACAAGAAATCCCATAATGATCAGGATTTTCCTGTCTGTGATCATTAAAAAAAAAAAAGAAGTGATTTTTAAATATTTTATTAGGAACGAACGTTGAAACGGAACAACCACGACAAGACAAAGACAAAAACCAAGCATGCTAACATGAAGTTAACAAAGCGTCCATCAAAAAATCTTCGACTATGATCTGATGACGAAGTTTCACTCTGTTCTGATGCTGCTGCTGTTGTCCTGGAACTGTCATTTGTTTGTTGCCCAGAATCAATCACGATTTCGCAGACAACAACATTGCTTGCAATGGCATTACATATCTCAC
This sequence comes from Gentiana macrophylla, assembly GCA_026214975.1. NCBI lineage: Eukaryota > Viridiplantae > Streptophyta > Magnoliopsida > Gentianales > Gentianaceae > Gentiana > Gentiana macrophylla. The sequence goes on along the minus strand of CM047810.1, from coordinate 27,121,085 downwards.
AAATCCTGCACATTTAAATGAAGCCTTTCAACCATGATATCTGTAATAAAACTATTCCCAGAAAGAAAATTCAGGAACAGACATTCTGTTTAAGCGGGTTTGGAGAAGGAACATACATCCGTGTATCATATACTGGCTCAAAGGAATACAGTGCCTCTTGTTGAATGAAAACTGGAAAAATAGGAAGTGTTTGTCCAAGTGCAAAAATTAAAACCAGGAGATTTTTAGGTAGAGAATCTATATATCGTCAGATGGGTGACATTTGTATATATAAAAAAGATAAAAACATGTTTTGTCTTTTTACACACATGTCATCCATCCAATGCTATGGGGGGCAATAGACTTTTCATTCAAGAATTTCAACAATAAAACATATTATCAGGAACGTGAAGACCGAGCATATGGATGCCATACATTTTGGTTTCAGTTCAATGTTTGATGATTGTGAATTTTTAAAGCACATAGCTGCTTTGAAATATGTTAACTAATGGAAAATGAATGCATTATATATAGGGACAAATGCACAGAGTGGAAGGGGAATGTGGAGAAGTAAGCATCAATACTCCTCCCTTTTCAGAGTTTTCAAATGACAGATACTGAAAAACAAAAGGAGGCATCTTATCGGATAGAATGACATTTACCGGTCGAGTTTTCTTTTTAAGCATGAATTCAAGTACTTGATGGGTATGCACAGACTATGGTTATCAATCTTTTTTTGCCTTAATTTTACCTATAATAATGAATTGAATCGTATTTGTTCCTCTTTCAAGTGTTCTTAAGAGTGAAGATATTAGACGCAACATGATGCATGATTCGAAGCAGACAAGAAAAGCGTGTCAGTCACAAAAAGAAAGTCGGTGTGGATAATGCATTATTCATCAAGCCACATATGCAAAAATCTAAGGCATTGCAAACATAAGATTAAGGTCTGATTCTACTTAGTGGATGGCGAATTTCAACCAACAGAAAAAGAAAGCAGGAATCTTTGTATGAAAAATAAAAAGTAGACACAGTGGAGGAATGACAAGTAGTAGCTAGTATGTATGTCAGCAAGAGAATAGAATCTTTAAAAGGAGACAAAAGCTCAACTCCACAAGCAAGAACCTATTGAAAAGGAGAAAAGAAAGAAGGGGAAAAACAAAAACTCTACGAGAAACACGGAAGAAAATATTTGTCGGTGTGATTAGAATGTGAGCAAGCATTCCACTTGCTTTATTCTTTTGCTTTTCCTTCTTTAAAACTTTTGATTAATCTTCTCCTCCACTCTCCACATTGGCAGTGGCGGATCCAAAAACACAAACAAAGTGTGTTTTTCATTCTTTAACAACAAAATAACATCGTTTTATTACGATTTTTTTCTTAAAATACAACAGGTACACATGCCGTAATCCCTCTACCGTACGTCCGTCACTGTGCTTTGGGAACTCCATTCTTCTCTCAATGAAACATAAGACAGGATTCTAGAACTCAAAAATCACAATGCAAACACTTTCAAACTATATTAATAGCGCAGCGCGACTGGAAACGCAAATGCAGTTAGAAAGTTTGCAGTAATTAGAGATATTCTACAGGTGAATCCATTAATTTGAGTGTGGCACCTTGTTTAGATGGATAATGACAGCCTAATAAAACCATTAAAAAACTAAGGTCTCACACCAAACCAACACTATAGCACTTGCACAGAATAGCAAAACAGAGACAATCAAATTCAAATGCAAAGGAAACAATCAAAACAAATCAAGAACAAGAAGCAAACACAAAAACCCAAAAGTAAAAACGGCATCTTTTTTAAAGAAAATATTGGTTTATTACTCACTTGTTTCCTTTGATCTTGAACCACGTCTCAGCACAATGCCTATGGGCTAAAGCCAAATCTCCCTTACAAGAACACCCCAGCTCAATCGGAATTCCAGAATCGGACCCTTTACTTATCAAACTCAGATGACAAATTCTGCAGTCTTTCTCTTGCTTCTCCAAATGCAACTTAATTTCAGACTCTGTATATTCTTTAATATTTTGTACAATACACACAGAACAGTCAGAATCTGCCACTGACGACACTCTCCGTGACCCATTAATCTCCTCCATTATTTCTTCTTCATCATTCAATCCATCACCATCACCATCAGCTGTGGAATAAAAACACGAACCCTCCTCTGCGTCAGAGAAAAAATCGCTGGTTTCACTGTCATTGCCTGCGGCGCCACCTCCATTTCCGCCGCCGCCACAGCCGCATTCCAAATCCACTACCGGAGTCTGCTGTATTGTACTCATTATGGACTGAAAAAACACATCAAAATTGAAGCTTTTAAAGGCGCCAAGGAGTAGAATTACTCACATTTTTGTACCCATTTGCGCAATTTCTTTGTTCCGCGATTAGAGAAGAAAAGTTATAGTAACAGATAGAAGTGCAGATTAAAAGCAACAAAGTACGAAAGATTTTTGGGATGCATTTTGGAATTTTTCAAGGCAACTGACGAGTTGATCCCGCACCATTTATGACACACTTCGGTTTTGGGTAAGTAAGACGTTGTTTATGTAAAGAGAAACATTATCCCACTAATTTTTTCTTTTTTGAAAAGAATTATCCCACTAAATTGTACTGTACAATTAATTTTATATAACATTATTTCCTTTTTTCGAAAAAAAAAAACCATTATTTCCGATTTTGTTTTTTTATGTAACATCAATCCACTACTTTACTATACCTTTTTTTTTTTTTTTTTTTTGAGGAAACTACTTTACTATACTATAAGTATACTGGAATTATTATATCATAAACTTTATGATACCATTGTATAAGTATTGTATCATATTAAATGAATCATATTCTTTCGTTTTATACTCTTTGACGATATAGAGTTTAGCATCCCACGTGTAAATCCATCGGTTGATCCTCACATTGTGAATAAAGGTATGCATGTCGAGACTCGAGGCTACGACAATAGACATTCGGCGAGTGTAGGATAAGGTTCCCAGAGTCGGTTACCGCAAAGTCGGCTAAGTTGGCGTCGAGGGCGGAGTCGCGCTAAATTTCTGAGCGCGTTATCGGTAATGATGACTTGGGCGAAGGTAAGGCCCATGAAGGGTAAATATGACAATAAAATAAGACCGACCTAATATTAGGGTTAGAGCGCGCGTTATCATTATAAATAGCGCGTTAAAGGCTACGTAGCGCTGATTCGCGAACAATTCAAAGATCGTAAAAGACGCGAGAAAGACTCTCCGGACTCGATCTAAAATCATCCTCGATTGATCATCCCTGATTAAATTGACCAAAAATCATACATTTACAAAATCCAAAGTCGCTACCTTATTCATCAATCACTCTTATCCATCAACTATTTGTAAAAATCAACGATTTAGGACTGTGAATAAATGACACAATATGCTTCGAAAATAGTAAACATGAGGGTGAAAACAATCAAACTTAGGTGAAAAAGACAAATTAACACCTCTTGAATTACGAATTTCATTGTACAAATTCGTTAATTTGTTATACTGATATGCGCAAATCCACTAAATCATTATTTATATAAATATGACGTCAAAAATCACTATTCGCTACGTGTGAAACGATAATTAATCCATCATTCACTACAACACCAATTCAATCACGAATTTCATTACACAAATCCACTAATTCGTTATTTTAAAAACAAAAATGGCGTCGGAAATAATATCAAATTAGACGAATTAAACGCCTATTTTTAAGTCTATATCATAGTTAGTAAATTCACGAATAATTCGAGTCCAAACGAATTAATAAAGAATACTCGTGTTTAATGTACTATTTCAATTGTTCGCGATTTTTTTTTCCTGGTGTGTCAAAAGTTCGAACGTATAATTCGGATCCTGAATTATTCGGCTGGAAAATGTGAGATTTTATCGATATATATGATCTTTGTCGTTAGCTATAATATCAAATAATACGATTATTTGACTTTTATTACCCAAGATTATTTGCTTTTTATTTTCAATTGTCAATTTTTTCATCTTAAAGAAGTTCAAAAGACTCGGAAGATGACAACTCAATATAGAATAATAATCATCTCCACCTTTCATTTATATCTCAGTGAAGCGTGTTCTAAATTTATTACGAGTGTGAAGAGAATTTAAACATTAGTTAATATCAGTGAGTGCAATGACATTTTTCATTAAATCAGATACAATTTCTAGTTATGGTTGTGTTTATTATTATTATTATTTTTATTATTATTATTATTATTATTATTATTATTATTATTATATGTTATCTAAATTTACTACTTATATATATATATATATTTTTTTTCCTGCTACGAAAGAGGGGAATAGGGAAGGGATTCAAGCCCTGGTCATTCCAATGAGGCGCCAGAAGTAAAACACAGGTATTAACAATCCGAGATGGCGTATGCTCTTATATTTTACCATGTCCGGTTTTTACTCCAAAATTTTGGCCGTATTTTTTAAGAAAATAAAAAAATTATATGCTTCCGTTTTTATAACTCATAATTTACGTTCCTGAGTTCTCTCACTTTACGAGCAAAGTGTTTGCGGCGGACGGACTAAGTCTTGATCAAGAAAATTTGTGATAGTCCCTTCGGGGACATCCGATAAAATTGAAACGATACATAGAAGATTAGCATGACCCCTGCGCAAGGATGATACGTACAAATCGAGAAGAAAATTTGTGATAGTAGTAGGATGTTGTCATTTTGGTAATATTTCTACAACAAGCTTTTTTATAATTATCTTTTCCTAATGGTAACATTAATAAAAATAAAAGGTAAATTAAAAAAACACTTAAACAACGTTTAAATCAAATAGAGACGGTCACGCAACAAGGAATATATGCTGCATGTGTTATAATAAATAGCTCTATTAGGTTACCAAAACCAAATTAGGCATGGGATTTTATCATGTGATTATTATAACAGTGGTTTAATTTACTAAATAAAAAATATGATATAATCAACTTATTAAATCGTTCTTATATACTAATACGCACCAGTAAGAGTATAGAAAGAATTAGTTACTAGTTTAATCTTATTTGTTGATGTCAGTCACACCTGACAAATTACTTATGACTTTCTATTTTTTCTTCCAAATCGTAATGTTTAATTTGTTTGTAGAAAATTTGAAATGCTTTATACTGTCGTGAAACCATTAACGACGAAGCAAATGTTAAAGTAGTCTTCCGTTTTAAATTGTTTGAGATTTATTCCTTTTACAGATGTCCTAAAATAAGTCTTATAACTAATATTTAAACTAAAAAAATTCTTGTTAAATTCCTAAAATAAGATTATGACAATAAAAGAAGCATATAATTGTAAAGTAATCATGTTTTTAATGACTAGAAAAACTAATAAATAATGTTCCCTTAAATATTTAGAGTTCTAAAATGTCTCAAACAAATTGGGACGGAGGGAGTATATAACAACTTATCCTATACTTATTTAATGCATCGAGGGAAGCGGCAAACCGTGTTTAGAGTATTTGGTACTCCATCCGTCTCAATTTGTTTGAGACATTTTAAAACTCAAAATATTTAAGTAAACATCATTTAATAGATTGTCTAGTCTTTTAAAATATTTCAAATTTTCATTTTTGTCCTTTTAAGCAGTACCACCAAAAGTAAAGACACGGAAGCAAAGACATGGAAGTAGGGGCAATTTAGGTAGTTTAATGGGTAACTTTTTCTCTAAAGGTGGAAATCAGACTTATTTTGGGATAACAAAAAATGAAATAAGTTCCAAACAAATTGAGACGGATGGAGTATTTCGGGTTTTCTCCCATTATTACTTTCCTTTCGTTTTACGTATTTGTTTAGTTGATTCCACTAGCATGGTGGTAGTTTTCAGGTGGCTTTCCGACGTTGTTCCGGCTGTTGACCGGGTGTAACATTTGTTTGTTGTTTTAATAAAATCTTTTTCGCTTTGAAAAAGAAAAGAAAAAACGTGTTTAGAGTAGCTTGGGGAAATCATATTTACGGGTGAACAAAAAATCGTAAATCAAACCAATTGGTCGGATCAAATCGAATTAAACCCAAAAAGAATAAAATGGTAGGTTTTTAGGAGTTTTAATTTGGTCCAGTTTGAAAAAATTAAACCATTTCAAACCGAAAGAAACTGGATACCAACTTCTATTAATAATATAAATAATTATTAGCAAAAATGCATTGACCCAGTGGTTTGTGATGTGGTTGTTAACACCGAGGTTTCGAATTCAAGTCACGATGAGGACAGTGTGCGTGTTGTTTACTCTTTTAGATCCAAAGGTAAAACACCTCAAAAGTGGTTATTACTACTCCCTCCGTCCCAAATTGTTTGAGACTTATTCCTTTTATAGATGTTTCAAAATAGGCCCCATAACTAATATTTAAACTAAATTTTTTTTCTTAAATTTCTAAAATGCACACATAACTACATTTATTAAGAAGATTAATGACAATAAAAGAAAGATATAATTGTAAAGTAATCATGTTTTTAATGACTAGACAAACTAATAAATGATGTCCCTTTAAATCTTTAGAGTTAAAAATGTAAAACAAATTGAGACGGAGAGAGTATATGATTTATGTGAACTCCAGAAAAGTCACAATATCCTCGATCAAATAAATATAATTATGAAAAACATGAGAGTAATTATGTACTCTAGAACCTCTCCAAAAAAAAAAAAAAAATTCATGTACTCTAGAAGAACAACATAATCATTAACAAAGAAATAGATTAAGTCTCAGTTGTGTATATGTACTAGTACATGATATGTGGATTATGTTACGTATACATGAGGGGAGAAATTAATATGAATTTCAGTACCTCATTTTATTGATTCCCCCAAGTATGATGTAAATATATTAAATGATTCATGAAGAATATGAAAATACAAAGTGGTACATTGACATTTGTGCTAAACACACGAAACGTGACAGATGTATTTGTTACAATGAAATAAAGTCATGTACTTGGTATAGTAAAATTTAATTGGAAACATATAAGAACCAATATAATACGGGTTCTTTAAAATAAATATCACTTGATTTTATAAAATGAGGTTGTTAATGTTTAGATGACTATGTTTGAGAATGCATTTCTGTAATGAAGCGAAACGTATTTATCACTAGAAGAAAATAAAGTGTCTAAAGCACATAAAATACTAGAAGCATTTAAATGTTTGAAACATAGAAAGGATCATAATATATATTGCATCGAGTATCATATAAGCATGATATATTGCTTGATTTAAAGGAAATTTGGATTTAAATTAATGGAACTCCTGAAGAGTTACGACATATTATATTGTATGAGCGTTTGACACTTTTGCTATAAAGATTCATTATGTGCACATTAAAGTAAGATAAATATTTTTAATCCCGAAGACCCATAGTTGTATTCTTTTCTATAATAAGTTTTTTCACTAGATTTTCTTAGTTAAAGGTTTTCAATGAGCTAACCAACGCAACAATGCGGTTGCGTATGCCATATTATATAACAATGCGGTTGCGTATGCCATTTGAGCAATGAAATACATAACATCACTTCTTATTCTCAATTTCTTGTGTTTACTCTCTTTATGTAGTAATAGAGGTATAAACATTATGTCACAACCGAATTCTCTATCATTGATTATGATGAAAGTAAATCATCATCCTGTTTTTGACACATCGGCCGCGACTCTATCAATACTCTTATTAATCATTAATTGTTGACTTGGAATAATGGTTTGATTTTGCCACACCATTAAACATTTTTTGAAAAAAAATGGAATGGGGTAGGGAATCGAACCCTTGTTTTCACCTGAGAGAATCTGATGACCTATAATATTATATCATATTCAATTCCCACCACATCATGAAACTATATATGTGAGATCACTACACAAAATCTCCCGGATTGACCGATCCTTGAGTGGCAAATTTACATTGTAAACAATAAGAACAATGTCACCACCCGTCGTCATATCACCTGCCACTTTTCGTGGAATCACACATCCATTGCACGACAAACACGAGAATACATTCATTTTATCACATATAATTCATTTCGTTACATTACATTCAATCAATCTAATAAGGTCTCAAAAGAGTCTAATGTACATAATCAAGAGTGTGCCACATCTCTTAATCACACTAACCCAATACACACACTTGCAACAACCTAATGCCTGAGAAACGATACTAAGTTACAACGAATCAGGCTCTCCAATTCAAGAACAATGGACCCCGTTTTCCATCCCTTTAAGGGCACCCCAATAAATCTACCTGAGACACCACAACAATGCTTAATAGACAGTTACTGGGTTGCCCTTAAAGGCAAAGGTAAATTTACTGGGGTGCCCTTAAAGGGGCACTCTTTCCATCTCATTGGGGCAAAGCCAATCGAAACCTAAGAAGTTTATAGTGCTATGGATTGGAGGCAGATGCTGTAACTTTTAAAGCAACCCACTAATACAGTTCTTGGTCTTCTTCATTGCTGTTATGTCTGGTTTTGGACCTTGTGTCATTCTGTTGGCTCACTTTGTTGTCATTTGTCCATAATCTAGCACATGGTGCCCTCTTCAAATGCTGATGTTTCACCCCTCACATGGAAACAAACCATTTACAAAAAAGATTTGCTAAACATTAAGCCATTTGTAGTGCTTTCATCTGACATTAAACTGCTACTTTCCAATCCACTCATACGCCACGCGACGTTACTGATGTCAGCTGCTAAAGTAGCTATATCATGACTTGGGAAGAAGAACGGCTCTTCAAAATCGACAAAATCAGGGCCTAACAAAGAACTTGGATTATTATTTCCCATACAGGTACTGGTATAGCAACCATGGCCACATCGAACAGGGACCACTCGATCACCATACGGTTCTTGGAGAAATCTGTTGACCTGTACACTGGGTTTAGGCACTTGATCTTCTAAACGAACCGAGCTTGCAAGTGGTAATGAAGAATCAGTATTATCCAAAAGGTTTTGGATAGATAAAGCGCTAATTCGAGCAACGGGACGTATTAATGCAGGAGGATCATTAACTCCAGCATTATGTTGATGCATTACAGGAGCTTCTTCTTGTATTGGGCTCTGAGCAACAGGACGGATTAATGCAGGAGGGTCATTAACTTCAGCATTATGTTGATGTATTACGGGAGCTTTTTCTTTTTCTTGAATTGGGCTCCTAGCCTCATTGTGATCGTCGCCAGTGTTTTCTTGCAATCTAACATTGTTCCAAACCAAAGACTTGGAGGGTTTAACATCCTCAATTGACATAGCATCATCGGATGATGCTTTGGATTTTTCTGCACCAACATCTTCTATCGTACTCATACTGCTAGAATCAACCTTGGAGTTACCCGAATCAATGCCACGACGTTTTAAAAAAGAATTCCAGTGGTTTTTAATAGCATTATCTGTTCGGCCTGGTAACAGACGGGCAATTGATGCCCACTTGTTCCCATGGATAGTATGAGCCTGAATAATAATGCGATCTTCTTCATCTGCTAAAAATAGAAAAATTTATAATGGACTCTTAGGAAGCTGGTAACCATTGGGGAGGGAGGGGAATAAAAAGGGCCTTGACACATTAGATGCCAAAACATAACTTGACCAGAGTAATATTAATCCACACTGAATATAGATCAAGTATAAGGGGGTGTCTATTTCAATATAAGGAAATTGAAGCCGAATAAATTTGATGAACCCAAAAAACTGAATGGAAAGGCCTTTAAGTATACGTTTGGTAAATAACTCTCACTGGTACTATCACCCTATTTGTTCAGTATCACGAATATGAATTTCCATCCACAGATCAAGAGTCATTTAATATGCTAATGGGGTATACGGCTTTAGCAATAGATTCAAACCATCGTCAACTTTTAGTTTCAAGATGGCATTGCTTAGTCTATATTCATGCAGTGAAGCCTATAAAGTTTGACCACAGTGCTGCGCATGATTTTACTACCACAGTATCATACTCATGAATTACCAGAGAACAATATCTACAGAAATTGTCACGCTAATACCACATAGTGAGTCCTATAAAAAAAGAACCTTAGTGGGGTATACACTAGCCAAACATAGTCTAGTTTCCAACTTTACCTTTTTATTATACTTGACACCCATAAGTTGAAGAATTTATCAATTGACATAAGCTGTAAGTGGCCATATCAACCCAAGGAATACCTCACTAAAACAAGTGTCTTTATATAAACAATACAAGGATCATATTCGAGTGGAAAGAAACAAACTGGTTTAACTCCATATCACATTTACAAGTTGTGATCAGTACATAGAAGAATAAGAGAAAAGAAAATCCAGATAGTAATGTCTCCAATACGCACACAGAAAGCACAAATATCAGACCATCTTTCATACTGAAACCTAACACAACAACAAAGTTCATGATTATTATTACTGTTAAACCATAGAAGGCGTGCCTGCAACAGTATGGCTTAGGGGTTTCGTCCTCTCTAGGCAGAAGAAAAGAGAAACGGAAGAGGGCATGAAAAACTATTGAGTACACTCTCTTGAATGAGAAAAAGGAATAAACTGGAAAATGTTTTTTTTTTTTCCTGAAAATGATCTTTATGACTTAAACTTCAGTTTAATCATGCAAATAGTACACTGACATGCCCAAGGTCCATCTTGGAGGCATTCCCTTTCCCTTTATTAAACTTGAGGATTGCTTTATGAATATCCACTATATGGAGTCCATATTTATTACAATAACAACAAGTAAAGTGCTGCGCATGATTTCATTATTCTAATAATCTTAAGAACTGAGAATGTAAAACTTTTGAAAGAGTTATCACACATAAAACATATCAACCCCTCCCCCTCCCTAGTCACTGTAAATACCCCTTTGTGGTGATGGCAGAAGTTGGTCATTCATGATAAGAGCCACGAGATCCCTTCAGCCTTACACATTAGCACAAGGGAAATACAGTGGCATGACAACATTGAGCAGAACCATCCAAACTGATTTAATAGACTACCTCCAGCAATGGTAAACATATCTGACTTACACAGCCAAAGCTTAACCCCCCTCCCCTTAAAAAAATAAAGAGGGGTGTGTTTGAACATGATTTTCCCCCAACTTTTTCACAAACTTTTTCATTTGAAACAGAAGTATATATTTTCCCATTGAACAAAGTAGTTCCTACTTTTCTTCCCCACAATGCGCAATACGTAGAATTTTTAAACAACCAAAAAAATTCAATGAAATGTCTCATTGAGTAGGGAAAAGAAAAAGTGATCCTGCACCATGGTGCAGCAAAAGCCTAATCCTTTATCACCATTAACCTTGGTATCAGGTATGTAATTCATAATCCAGCACCATGGTGGAGCTAAAGCCTAATCCTTTACCAGTAAAAAATGACAAACTCAGTAAAAAACAGAGTTATAAAGTGGTAAAATAAGAACTTTATTCAACTGAATTACAATAACTCCTTCGCTTTCTTTCTTCAGTACAATGCTAACAACAAAAATCCAGACCAATAAAAAACACAGCATTCTGCATTCATAAATCAAACCCCCAAGATGTTTACCCAAGAGTAAATTATGATTAAAAAAAATCACCTTTATGCTGTAATCACCTATCTTTCCCGCATAAATTCCTAATTATAGGACTAAAACATATCATAAGACATGAGAAACCGTATAGGTGTATCCAAAATTGAAATTCCAAGGGGAATATAAATTCAATGAAGCAGACTGGAATTGTAAATTACCGCTAAAGGGCTTGTGTTTCACGGCGGGATCGAGCTGATTACACCAGCGGAGGCGACAAGATTTCCCTGTTCTACCAGGGATCGCCCTAGCGATGAGGCTCCAGTTCCTCGCTCCGAAGTTGCTGACAAGGCTGCTGAGAATGGCGTCCTCCTCCGGCGACCACGGTCCCTTGACCATGACACGGTCAGAAGACCCCTTGCTGTTACTATCTCCTACTACCACCACATCATCATCTTCGTCCTCACCGCCACCAGACTCTGAAGCCGATGCTCTAACATCGTTGTCACCGGCGGCAGTTACATCTACCATTTCCGTGTCCTTGTCGCTTTGCATAGTTCACAAAATTTCCCACAAAATTATGGTTTGCGATTTGTAAAGAAATTACAGATGTTGAGGTTAGGTAGCCATCTTTTCTCGCGTGAAAACAAAAAGCAACGAGAAATTCCCGCCTCCCAACTGCAAAAGGTTTTAGTGCCCAAAGGTGCTGTGCAAACGTATTGAGCTTTACGGAAATTTTATTACGGTCCTGGACCAAGTATGATTTGGTGATCCAAGACCAATAGAACAACAAAATACACAAGGGCTCATCGTGTAAAATATGATAAATTTTATAGTGGTTATTAGTTATAAGGCCGTCGTTAGAGACTTAATGATCATTTAGGACACTTCAAAAACTTATTATGTTATAAGGACAATCTAATTTCTTTTTTTGCTCTCGACATTCCCTCTTTAGCTTTCTCTGCAACGTTTGATGTCTTTCTCTCTGCTTCTTCCACACCTTTTCAGCGGTCATCATTGGCTTGCTGTGCTTTCAATCACCAAGACCAGGCAACCATGTGTCGTTTAATTAATTTATAATATAAAAAAAGACTGGAATCAATCAATTCAGAAAGAAAAAAAAAGAATTGGATCAAATTAAATAAATTAGAGAGTATATATATATTATATATATATATATACCTGATAATGCCTGGAGTCAAAAACAAAACAAACCCTAGAAACTTTGGAACGAGCAAACAGCGAATAAGAAGGAGGAGGAGGGAATGCTTTAGAAATGTTGAAGAAAATGCCTTTTGTTACTACAAACATTGCTGCTGCCATTCTTGAATCTTGATTTGATTTTTCTTTCTTTCTTTCTTTTGCTATTGATTTTCTGTTTTATGTATGGATGCTCTTACAGATTTATATATTAAGTAGTAATTTACAAGCCTTGGAACTAGCTTTTTGTGAGAGAAACCGTGCTTCTTCCCTTAATTATGGATCAAGTGTTGTACTGTTAGTCATCACTTCTAAGATTATATTGCCACTTGGTTTTACCCTTTTGAAGGTAATATACGTTGACTATAGAGTGTAAAGTACATTTGGTAGAAGCAAGGTGTTTTTATAGTAACTTCACTTTGCTTATGCTAAACAATATAAAACGTGCTATGTAGTTTGTCATTTGCTTAACATGCTCTGTTTTTAATGGTTTTGATGCCTTTTGATAAAGAAGTGTAAGCTCAAGAACTACCGAAGTAAGAAATATTTTTCTGATTTACATGCTACTTGATGGAGTGACATTGATGGTGATCACGCAGGGGCATTGATGACTTATCGCGGTGACATTCTTGACTTAAGCGGTGACATTGATGTCCGGCGATGCCATTGATGATTTTAGCGCGTGACATTGATGTCCAAGGCGATGACATTGATGACTTATGCAGTGACATTGATGACTTATGCAGTGACATTGATGCCTGATACAAGGACATTGATGACTTATGCGGTGACATTGATGTTTGATGCATGGACATTGATGTCGATGTAGGGGACATTGATGTCCGATCGCAGATGACATTGATGAATGATCGCGATGACATTAAAGCTAAACAAGATCGTCAAATGATTCAAGATCGTGTTAAAGAATTGAGGATTCCACAATGAATCCAATTATCGTGAGGGCACAAACAACGCGTGTGGCCATTACAAGAAGTCATAGTGAAGAGTCTTTGTAGTTTCACCAAACTTGTAATTCTATCCATATTAAAAGCTCCACATTTGGAGAAATGCAAACCAAGAGCGGTGGGTCGATGCAATTGTTAGGCTTTATCGCGGTGACATTGACGACTTATGCGATGACATTGATGTCACGATCTGAGGGACATTGATGACTTTTGCGGTGACATTGATGTCTCAAGCGGTGACATTGATGATTTGTATTTACAATTAGATAATTGATGCAATGATATTGATGTCACCGCGTATACAACTTGATACACACATCTGATAACTTTGTAAAGTAACTTTATTTCTTTGTTATCTTTAAATATTTGATTGATGTTGGTTTATTTGATTAGTGTTGGTTTAAATTTTCGATAACTTTGTAAAATAACTGTATTTATTTTGTTTTTTTTTTTGTTTAAATGCATATTTTTACAACCAAAGGTATTCATAAATTGTTACAATAACACGTCATTGCATAAATCGTTACAATAACACGTCGGTCATAATTCGATACAATAAGACATCATTTGCATAGATCGCTACAATAAGAAGTCATCGTGCGTAAATCGCTATAACGAGGCGTCGTTGCATAAATAGCTACAATGAGATGTCACTGATCAAGGTTGTCAATGGATCACGGCGGTCAATACATCATGGTAGCCAATGAATCGCGGCGGTGAATGCATCGGAGTGGTTAATGGATCCCGGTGGCCAATGCATCCGGGTAGGTGGTCAATGCATGACGGTGATCAATACGTCATGTCGATTTTTATGAAGAAAAAAATTGATTTTATGAAATTTATTCGAAAAAATATCGAATTTGATTTTAGAATAAAGAAGACGAAAAAATATGAATTTTAGTGAAAAAATTATGATGATCCGAGTTTTAGATCAAAATATATGACATTTAGAATATGGTGAATTAAAATATTTATAATTAAAAAAAAAAATCAAACTCATTCAGCGCTTCTCTCCCCACCCCCCCCCCCCCCCCCCCTTTTTTAACTCATTCAGCGCTTTTTTTTTTTTTTTTTCTTTATCTATCAATCCACTTGAAATTAGAATGTCGCTTATAACTAAATAAGATTTGGAGTGTCTATTACCCCTAATAAGTTGAAAATTAGTCCTTTTAAATAATTGGCCCAATTTTATAATACAATTTGTTGTAGTGAGTTTATGCAAAGTGGCATATACATTACAACCATTCATTTCTAATCTCTCACACGATAAAAGTGTATTATGTGAAAGAGAGTAAAAATGAGAGGCTCTAATGTATGCCACTTGGTACAATCTTCTTACAACCGTTGCACCATAAAGTCTCTCGTAAAATATATATCCCATGTTTTTATGTGTTTACCCTTCTTATAAACAATTTCATTGGTGGACAAGTATGACATGATGATCCTGGATCACCATAAAACCACTGTGAGCTTTAAACGAGCTAGTCAAGCTCGGCTCGTTTGGGACGCTCGATTTGTGCGTATAATCCCGGCATAGTCATTTTAATCTTTTTTGTATCGTTAATTTATCAAGTGTTTCTAAAGTGACTTGTTTATACCGCTTTGCTTTAGTGAACAAATCAAATCTAGAAGACCATTTAAAGTTCGGCTTGTGAAGCGGATCATGGAATAAAACATGCGTAACGATCCAAACCATTGGCAAGACGAAAATGATCATAGATCGTTTGTTATGTGCATATCTCGTGATCAAATACACACGTAAGTCTTACAAAACAATTGTATCATACAAAAGAGCGGAAGTTTAAAAGAATTCATTAATCAGAACGCACAAAAAACAAAAATAAGCATTAATTAACAAAACTGATCTGACTCGGAGTTGAACGGATGTAACAAAAAACTTTAAACTAGAAATCAACCATGCTGCCGATGTGAGGACCCTCCCGCAACTTCGGTAGGTCAAATTCCTACGAATTCATATTTCTTGATATCTACAAGTCCAAATACACGAAAGGACATTCCAAAACTTTCATAAAATTATCCCAAAATACTACATACTTCAATTCCACAAAAATAAAAGAAGATACAATTAATTAACTATCTGTTATAAGGACATGAAAATAAATGTCGGAGTATTAAGTGGGTGTGCAACCCAAAGGAAAAAAAATAAAATACAATTGATATCAAAAAGAAAAAAGGAACAACATAAACATGATAAATTAAGAAAATCAACAACTGTCTTCTACAAGGTCTTCTAATGTCTTCTCAGTCCAACATTATCATTATATGAAAATGTTATGTAAATGGTGAGCACGACAACTCAATATAGAAAATATACTTAAAAGAGAATTATAATAGTACATGAGAAATACATCGTGGTAATCTTTAATGCATGTGTACTTTCCAAAATTCATGTTAATAATTACCATAATTAAATATGACATGAATTTTGGGAATACAAAATTGGACATGATATAATTAATACATCCCAGCATACTAATGCATACTTATGAATTGTCTTACTTACCGTGTCATATTTGCCGTATCATACTTACCACGTCATTACGTATTTCAATTATTTATCTTATGATATACCATGAATGATTATCATACGTGATGTGACGTAAGTGAAATAACGTGTCAGATGATTTAAAAGTACTATGCCTTTGTATAGACCACAAATGAGAGATAATAAAATATTTCATGGTTACGCTCATGGCCCATGTCACAAATAAAAAAATAATTAGGAAAGCTAACCGACCTGGTATTCATACATAGACCTGCATATAGAGGTGGCCAAACCAAACCGAAACCGGCGGTTTGGTCAACCGCCGGTTGGGCGGTTTGGGGTTTTTTGGCAACCGGAACCGGTGGTTGGAACCGGACCGGCCGGAACCGTAACCGAACCGGAACCGGCGGTTGAACCGGCCCAACGGCTATTTTTTTTTTTCTCTTCTAAACACTTCAAAAAAATCCTATAAATACTACCTCATTTCATTTCCTACACCAATCTCCTCTCAATTCTTACATCTCTTCCCCTCAAAAAAATCATTTCTTACATCTTTTACTCATTTATTTGATTATCAAGTTTGTTTAGTTGTTAAAAACAACAATCAAATTTACTTTACGATACCGATTTTTGAAGTTGTTCTGATTTAATCGTTACTTCAATACGGTTTTAGTTATAAATAAATTTGGTTTATATTTTATTCAACTAATTTTTTTACAAGTGTAAAAAAAAATTCCATTTTTATAATCAAATTTACTTTAATAGACCGATATTTGAAGTTGTTCTAATTAAATCATTACTTCAATTCAGTTTTAGTTATAAGTAAAATCGGTTAGTTAAATTAATTATTTTTATAACCGTTAAATTAATTTAGATTTTGTACAATGTCAAGAAGAGGTGAATCATCACAAGGCAATCGAAATGTCACTTTCCGTGATGACACGATTACATATAAAAGTTACGTAGGCAACCGAATTTCCGGTACAAGCGTTGAAAAAATAACATAAATTTTAAAAATAACATAATTTACATATAAATAAATAACACAATATTAATATTATATTTAAAACCGAATAAAAAACTATTTATAAAAAATATATTTTACATTCGCTTTTGTAATTATAGTGAAAAGAATAGTAATTTGTTATTGTAGTGAAGATAATAAGTATTATATGAAATTTTTTTAAAAAATATTAATAAATTTTAAAACCGTGG
Source organism: Gentiana macrophylla (assembly GCA_026214975.1). Taxonomy (NCBI): domain Eukaryota; kingdom Viridiplantae; phylum Streptophyta; class Magnoliopsida; order Gentianales; family Gentianaceae; genus Gentiana; species Gentiana macrophylla. The sequence goes on along the minus strand of CM047810.1, from coordinate 27,103,719 downwards.
CCTGAACCGTGATCTGAACTGGAAGGAAACCGTGTGAACCATGAACCGGCAACCGCCGGTTTTCAACCTTCAACCGCCCGTTTTTTCAACCGGCGGTTCACTTCAACCGCCGGCTGGAAAACCGGCACCAACCGGCCACAAAAATAACCGCCGGTTCCGGTTAAGGGCCGGTCCGGTTGCTCCATTTGGACAGGTCTACCTGCATATGGGTACATCTAACCGGCCCAACACCCATCTGTTAATTCATACGACCCCAATGCAAGGGCACCGGTCTAGGAATGTTGATGGTTATCGAGAACTCATAGATAACGTAAAAAGCGATATCAATATCGATCATTGACCCATCTAACATGCGTAATGCGTATGATCCTATCATGCATCTAAAAGTACATGGACATAAAATAAATAAGTAATAATTAATATGTTGTAAATACATATTGACTGGACCCTACATGACCGTGTATCGTATACTGCGTACTGCGTAACAAATGACAATATGCCGATGAAACTGGGAACTGACCCTGCTGTAGAATCGGCAGCTGGGTCGAAGCCTCGATGGAAGTGCCAAACCTTTGGTGGCAGTGCCAAAGCCTCTATAGCCTCTGTAGCCCTGCAGCAGATTCAGCGGACCTGACTTTCAGAATTTCTACAGTTTTCCCTAACTTTTCCCTCTAAAGTATCAACTCAAAGATTTTGCATTAAATAATTAATTTCATAAATTAATAGCGCAATTACAACAATTAAAATCATAAAATTTAACTTAGCCCTTTAATTATATAATCTTTACCTCTAACGGATGCCAACTCTGATACATATTCAAGAACAACTGCTGGAAAAGATGATCTACTTAGTAAAAAATGAATCTACAGTTAGATAAATCTAAGGTCACACAATTTGATAAGAAACGGAACCTTTTGTGATGAAAAAGTTGGATCACTAACCGATAAAACGCAAATAATGTGGCAATTACTGCTCCTGAATGCCTTGATCCATGTGTGGCCGATCCATTGCGAAGAATGAACGATCAGATCGCGAAAATACTACTTTTTGGAGGTAAATCGTCTCAGATCGCGGCAGTAGCTTCTAGGGTTTGTAAGAGGTGCAATATGATGTCTGATGTATAATTAAGAGCTTTTAAAGATGGTTTGAGTCGGTTGTATCAAACCTTCCGTGTCATCACCGAAGCCTCGGCCTCGGGGGTGAATCTTCCTTATAATTTTTGCTAAAAATGTCAAAATGATTCAAAAGCTCATAATTTTTGTTTCCTTCAACCATTGTAAATTGGTTGTGCCAAGTGACATGTATTATATTCACATAACCATACTCTTACAAATTGTAGAGGTGTGCTGATGAAAGCAGGTAAAATTATATGGTAATAGTTCATTACACCTTGGTACAACGGTTGTATAATAAAATCTCTATGTCATGTGTTTAAAGTGTAACGAAGTATAAAATCAAACTATTATTATACAAACAGTGGCGGACGCATGATCTTGTGCTAGGGAGGCGATAATATATACCAGATTTTTTTTCGCAAGCAGGAAAACGTAAACTAGTATTTCTTCCTTTCGATTCTAGGAGAACCACTACTATATAATGACAATAAACACTACATACAATTTGCGACATATATTCCTTTCAAAATAAAAATTGCGACATATATTAATGAAAAACACTACTTTATATATAACATAATCCGAACACATTAATCATTTTACTCTTATAAATAAACATTTCACACATTACTCAACATATATAATAGTGTTGTTTCTGAATCCGAGAAGGAGACTGCCCCTGGACATAACGTAAGTCCGCCCCCGTATACAAGTTAATCATTAGTTTAGAAACGTAAGAAAAATATTGGAGACCGAAAATGTCATTATATTCAAATACATATGCTACTTTAATGAAAAAAATAAAATGTCATGTGTTCCCTAGTATTTAATTTGTATAATGATAGTTCTTTTTGTTACACATTTAAGATATTTAACGTGCCAGATTTATTGATTAACATTTGAATCAAGAGTTGAGAGTAACAACAATGTATTACTACCTCCATTCCATAAAAAAAATGTCTACTTTTTGTGGTGTCTGTGATTAAGAAAAAAAAATTAATATGTTGTATTTTAAGTAATGATGGACGTATATACTCCTATCAAATAATAAATACTCTTTTGAAATATGAAATGAATATATAAATATTAAACGTTATAATAGGGATATGTTTGGAAAAATTGCATTAAATTATTTTTTGATTTTCTAAATAAACACTTTTTATAGGACAATTCATTTTAAAAAATAGAATACTTTTAAGGGGCAATTATTCAAAAGGACACATATTGGACTTAATTAGGCAAAAAGGACGTCCAAAACAAACACTTAGTTATAAGGACAAAAATTAGATAAATAGACCCAAATACCCTTAATGAAGAAGAAAGGAAAAAAAAAAAAAAAAAAAAAAGAAGAAAGAACGCGCATGTGCATTATTTATTTGTAAAGATTCGCTGTACATTTACATCAAAAATTAAAAAAAGACTGCTGAACGTAATTTACTGTTGTTTTTTGCTTTTTTTTTTTTTTTTTTTTTTTTTTGTTCTTGTTTTTTTTTTCTCAAAAGCAGGCGTTGAACATTTTTTTTTTTTTTTTTTTTTTTACCGATGAATTGACCACCGCGATGCCGTGACCATCCCGATACATTGATAGCCGTGATGCAATGACCATCCCGATCTATTCACCACGCTGCGTTGCCGTGCACTCACCCCGACGATCACGTGACCACCCCGATGGAGAGACACGTGATCGATGCACCGACGCGCCTGATGAGACGCCGCGATGCACCAAAGAATCCGCGATGCATTGACATCGGCAATCATATATCTGATGACATCGGCAATCATATATGCGTGACATCAACAATTTATCTGATGGACATCGGCAATCGATATCGCGATGACATCAACATTTTATGCGATGAAATCAAAGAATCATTTATGAATGACATCAACAATTTATGTAGTGACATCGGCAATCATATATCTGAGAGACATCGCGATGAAGTGACACCGCGATCGCATGGCCACCACGATCACGAGACACACGCGATGAAGTAAGGCCACTCCCGATCTGAGAGACACCGCGATCGCAGAGATCATTGGGATGCATTGATCACCGGATGCGGTGACATTTGATGAAGCAACACCGTGATGACATTTGATATTTTTCCGACTTAATTTATAAAATCGATTTCTTTTCTTCATAAAATCGACTTCAAATGGCTATATCTTTTGATATAAAACTACGATCAACATAAATCTTTCACCTTAATTCATATTTTTATGCAGTGACATCGGCAATCATATATGCAGTGATATCAACATTTTATGCAGTGACATCGGCAATCATATATGCGTAACATCAACAATTTATGCAGTGACATCGGCAATCAGACATGCAGTGACATCAACATTTTATGCAGTGACATCGGCAATTTATGCAGTGACATCGGCATTTTATGCAGTGACATCAACAATTTATGCAGTGACATTACTTTTGCAATCTAGCAAGATTCTTTAGTGATCAAACGTGAATAAGCAATGAGTGTGTGATCAATATGATGTAATACTTTTGCAAAATAGATCCAGACAAAAAGGGTAATATCAACTTATACACTATGCAAGTTATATTGATAAGATTTAATTATGAATAAAACACAGCTTGATATCCAAGATCAGATTATCAAATAAAACAAGTTGCTTAGACTTAAGGTGGCAAAATTAAACGTCACAAAAAGGGGTTGCTACAAATTCCTTTTATTATGAACTCAGGCAGATCAATTTATAATAAAGTAGGGAACAAACAATGTTCCAGTATCAGGTCAAAGTCGAATTCAATTAAAATACTAATATGCAAATGTACAGCTCAACATGTTATACAGTGACATCGGCAATTTATGCAGTGACATCGGCAATTTATGCAGTGACATCGACAATATATATGTGTGACATCAACAATTTATGCAGTGACATCGGCCAAGAGTTCGGTCACTATGAATGTGGTTTTAAAGCCATTATGCATCGTATGACAAGAAATTCTACAGATTGCATGATGCCGTTGAATTTCAAGAATGTATACTCTATAAAATGATTTTACCTAAAGAAATAACAACTAAAGACAAAGGCTTCAATGTAATAAGCAACAACGCTAAGAAAAAAAAGAAAATGCAGTGACATTAATGTCACTCCATCAATTTTATTACAAATCATACACAAACCTACCATCAAATTCATGTCACTACGCCAATCATACATACATAAATTGTTCTTTCCTTTCTCAAACACTTTTTTCTGCAAATGAGAACCCTCATTCAAACCAGTAGTACCAGAAGGAGCTGTAACAGCCAAACCAACAGCAGCAGAGTTTGAAGATCTAAAAGGACATTATTTAATCCAGTAGAACCAGAAAGGGAGCAGAATCAGTCATCTTTCCAGCGGCAACAGATTTTTGTGACCTCAAAGAGATAGCACCAGATTCAGAAAACAAAACAGTAGCATTTATTCCAAAAGAATCAGCAGCAGATTGAAAGGGAGCAGAAACAGTAGATAAGTCTCGTACCCCTTAGTAATTTAGAATACATAGTGGTGTCAAATATAATATAAAAGGAAAGCAAAAAGTAGAAAATGTTTAATACCCAACTGTCAAATTGATACCAATTTTGACTTTGTTTTCCCACTCTCTTTCCATGCCCCACATCTCTGTTTTTCTTCAATAGTCCAAGCACAAGTATTATTCCATGGACCCCCTAACAATCTTTCCCCTTTGTTTCATTCACTCCCTTTGCCCATTCTTTCCACATTATCTCTTTCTTTTCTTTTCCTTTTCCAGCCACCATTTTAACCTGACCTTCTTGAAATTAAACTTGATCTTGTAGAGAGAAAAAAAGTAGCATGACCATTAGCACAAGAACTGGGGAGAACGGCATCAGGAAATGAGTGACTTCTTAAAAAGTTTAAAGAGCTTTAAGCCAAGTATTGAGCTTTTATCTCCCGGAATTCTTCTGGGCTGTTTCTTTTTCATTATTTGTTTACCTTTATATCCCATTTTGTTGGATTCCAGAGGCTTCCATTTTTGTGGTCAAAATAGCTTGTTGGTCACCTGGTTTGGATTCAACGATACTCTGTCTTCAATATCGAGCAGAGGAGTTGGGTTTCTAGAAGAAAGTGACCGATTTGTGATATTTTGAGGGGAATTGGGTGTGGGATGAGAGCTACCCGGTGTACAAATCGAGGGATTGTGTGTTTTTGGATGAAGGATTTCGGAAGAACAACCCAACTCGTCCATTGATGGCAACTTTCATGGCTGATTCCGACCGGCTTGAGACAACCGCCGCGGCCGATCTGAGTTCCGACCTGAACTCCTGCGATTTCAACCATCTCCGATGAGCCCCCAGCCATCTCTGCAAAATCTATTCTGCAAAGCACCGATCTTTTCTTATGAATTTTCTTCCGAAATCCTTTATCCAAAAACACACAAAGCCCATCATTAATGTAATTTATAATAGAGGGGTAATTTAGGAAACATATAAAAAATATGTCCTTATAAATAATGATCTTTTTTAGATGTCCTAAGTGTCTAATTAAGTCTCAAAACACGTCCTTATAAATAAATAACACTACTTTTAATGGGACGGAGGTTGTATTATTGATTGAAAACTATAATTACAAAAAAGGATAGAAGGCCCTTTCCCAACAAAAAAAAAAAAAGAAAAAAGAAAAAGATAAAAGGCTAAAGGGAAATGGAATAGTGAAAAAAAGAAATTGGCAGATAGGACGGACACGCTCACACGCATGTTTTTCATGTCATTCAAGACATTTTGGCGCTCCAAAATACAAATATACTCTTTTCATGCGTGCGTAAATTCACACACGCATCCACACACACATTTCTTTCTTTTTATTTGTTATTGTAACGGTCATATCTTTTGATCTAAAGCTAAAAAAAAATCACATTTTTCAGCATTAATCATATTTTTTTGTCTTCTTTCTTTTAGGATCCAATTTGTTACTCTTCCGACGTCATTTCTGAAATCTAGAATTTTACTGTGATATTTGCATAGAGCAAGCAACAATATCATTTGTGGAAACCGGGATTTTCTAAATCTTTGTCCCTAGCAGAGGCTTCCTAAGCATTTGTTCAACATCTTAAATATGTGCATCAAACCATAAGTTCAGGAAATCAAGTTCATATTGATCATTTAAGGTGGAATCTCAACGGAAGAATTTCAAAACATTATCCGAAACGAGATGTGGACATGTTCCAATTAGATGGTATGAAAAACCAAACATGTAGTCAATCCTGTACCAAACTGTGAGACTTGGATTTTTTTTTTTGAAGAGACTTGGATTTGTAAACCTCCATTTAGTGGGATTCTTTTTATTCTGGTAGCAAGTTATTACAAGAGTTTACAACAGTATGCAATCACTTAGCCACAACCTGATCACACATCGAATGACAAGATCCACTTATCCACTCTCACAGATGTAATGGATGAAACTGCACCAGTCTTTCAGCAATTTCGTGATGAATTAAGAAGAACACATACACTTCTAAGATGATCAAGATTGCTTATGATTTTGCACAAAGCACTCTAACAACACAAACCAAACTATCAATCCAAACTGTGAATGAAATCAACACTTGGCCACAAAGTCTCAAACAAAATTCAAGATATATATATATATATATATATATATATATATATATATATATATATATATATATATATATATGGTCGCCAAAAACTTTTCACCAAACTGGAAGCCCCAGAATCGAGTTTACATCGATCGATACTCACTTCAGTCTTGTTCCTGTCTTGAAACTTGTGCGGAGTTCATTAACTCAATCGAGTATAAGTCAATCTTGACTTATATTTAGTCTTGTTAATCGCAAATGGATAAAACTAGCCTTTAGTGCAATAGATGTGTCAATAAAGAGTCTGTACCTTCTATGTATCAGTTCAATCTCGACTCGATGTCTACAGTGTTTGGCTCGAGTGATAATGCAACAAATAAAACAAACATATGTACATAAAGTAAATCAACACAAGATTTGTTTATGGAAGTTCGGTGGTGTAATCCCGTGACGTCTCCCCTTCTCTCTCGTGGTGTAGGAGGTATCACTAGAATCCGAGATAACCGTTACAAAATCCTAGCACTATGACAATCCTTCACGACACCCTAGTTTCACTTTATCTACACAAAAATGAAGAAAGGTGAGATTGCTCCTTCTTCATTACACTGTGATCCTTCTGAGGTGGAATGACTCATTCACCACTCACCACTATCACAAACACAGTCCATGAGACCGCACTGTAACGGTATGGTAACCAAGTTGCAACCGTATGAAGAAAGGTGGAATTGCTCTCTTCAAACTATGCACAACCAACCTTTTTCACAAAGGTTAGGTTTAGAATTAATCAATGATTAATTCGATGAGTCGTATCTGGTTCTTCCGGATCTAGCTTTGTAGCTCCAAGATGCCTTCTTTCCCCTTAATGGGTTCTTGGATCTTTCTTTGAAATCTTCAAGGCAATTACATGGCTTCCCTTTTACAGATATATATGATCTGATTTCCTGGATCTGGATCTTTAGGTATGTGCTTGTAAAGCTCTTTTTCTGATCCTTCTCTCCTCTTCTTCAAGTGATTCTCTTGTGTATTTATAGGGGTGATGTAACGGTCACTAGCTCTTGTAGCCGTTACACTTGTCGTTTAGCCAATGTTCATATGTACGATCTTTGTCGTATTGTCAGATTAAATTCAGCAAGGCCTTGACTCAGTTTTCTACTCTTCTTCAAAACTGAGTACCTTGTATACTTGATATCTGACTTTAATTGACTAAATCAGAGCACACCATTCAGTTTCTTCTTATCCTGTCAACTGATGATGTTTGTCCTTAAGATTATTCAGTTTTACATGATCTATAGTTCAGTTCCAGGTCACCACAGACTTGCCTGAATCCTGACTTATAGTCACGACTTAATAAGCTTCTAACTGAGTTTGAACCCTCAGTTCTTCAATCTTCAATAACTGAGTCTGTGACCCTCAGTTCTTCGGGCATAGATAAGCCAACGAGTCTGTGTCCTCAAATAACTTATCTTCTTCGATTATTTCATAACCGAGTTTGAACCTCGATTCTTCATGTGCATACTCGAGTTTTCTTGTTGTGATTCAAATTGTTCGCCTAGTTCTATTCTATTACAATGCTTGTCTCAAACAACCTATACAAGGTTCGGACTTGTAGATAGAACTTATACATTTTCTCTGAACCATTTCTTGCTTCTTCTTCCATTATGCACTATAACAGTTAGTTATGACTTCATCATCATGGGTTGTAAGTGATTTGTCTAATTATGTGACGAATCATCATCAAAACATAAATAATATTTCCAACAATTAAAACTCCCCATTAACCATTGCTCCCTATTAATTTATGCATATATTGATACCAATTAAGTAGGGGTGTACAACGAAATTGGAAAACTGGGCTGACCGACTGAACCGGATTAAACCGGACCGGAAAATGATGAACCGCGATTTTTCAATCGATTTTTTCATTGAAGAAAAACCGAACCGGAAATCCAATTCAGTTTTCGGGTTTATCCATAAAAACCGGTATGACCCGAACCGAACAGGTTATACTTCATTTTTAATTATATATATATATATAATTTAATTTGTTCACTAGCTCCTACTATAAAAACCCCCAACACACAACCCTAAATTTCTAAACCTTATACTTCTGCCGTTTCTACCTAAACCTAAACCTAAAATGCTTCCCAGCCGCCGATAACCGCCGTTTGAGCTCACCGGCCGTTCTTGCTTCTTCTAATATTCTTCATCCTTTGATCGTGAAAGGTCGAAAGCAACCTTTGAAATTGTCGTTACAACGACCACCCGCCGCTTATGGTGCCAATAATGGTGTTTGTCTCTCATTTTTAGAAGAAAAAAATCAAAATTTTATGGTAAATAAAATACAATCAAAACTCAAAATCGAATCGAACCGCATTGTATTGGTTCACCCAATTCGAAAAATGACCAATTCGATTCGATTCGAGAACATATCAAAACCGTAATTACTGCTTCGATTCGAGAAAATCGTAAAAAAAAAAACGACTGACTAGACTATATACACCCCTACAATTAAGCACACAGCAGGTTAAGATAATCATGTAGCAAGTAATGTAGTATCAGACAAGATTCTTATGTCTATATATGTTTGCAATAGATAAGTATACCTCATTAACCTTAGGTTAAGAAATATTACTTGTCAGATACTAGATTTTCATATTCTCTTAAAATTTAAGAACTTTTAAAAAAATTTCTCATTTGGTACATCATCCCTCAATTTTAGATAAAAATCAGTTTGAAACAATGAATCTTCTCCCCCTAATTATGAAAATCAATAAAAATGTGAAGTATAGAACATAATCAGAGGGGTACCATGTTCAAAGCATTCCTCAAATTCTAAAAGGTGGATTGAGGTAGAGGTTTTGTAAGGATATCTGCAACTTGATTTTCAATAGGGACAAACTCAATGCAAATGTTATCATTGACAACATGATATTTGATGTCAATATGTTTAGATTTGGAGTGAATGATAGGATTGTGAGACAAATTTATGGAAATATTGTCATCACAAAATATTGACACAATTGAAATGATGATATTGAAGTAACACAATTGTTGTTTGAGCCACCTAAGTGGTGCATAAAAGTTACACAGTGCCACATACTCAGCCTCAATTGTATTAAGTGCAACACTTGGTTGTTTCGTATATGCCAAAGATGTGGTATGCACCATTTATGCTCTTTCTATCAACTTTGCAACCTCCAAAGTCACGATCATAATATGCATGTAAGTTTAAATCATGAGATTTTTCATAGAGAACTGGCCAATTTTTTGTGTAGGCACTAAGTATTTAAAGATTCTCTTCACATCATTGTAATAGGACAATTTAGGATCTACTCAATACCTAACACATATGCATGCAACATTCATGGTATCATCAACATAAACTCATACTACTAACAAATATGCTTTTTGTTCTTTAGAAACAATGTATTGTCTACATTGTCTATCTCAAAACCTTTATATAGAAGCTAGGAAGCTAACATGTCATACAAAGACTTAGGTGCTTGTTTCAAACCATATAAAGTCTTATTTAACTTATATACATGATGGTATTTGTCCTCAAACTCTAGGGGTTGTTTGACATATATATCTCTCTTCATCAAGAAATTAAGAAAAGAAAACTTTACATCCATATAAAACAACTTCAAATCAAACAAATTAGCAATGGAAATCAATATTATAATGGCTTATAGTCTTGTAGCAGGAGCATATGATTCATCGACGTCAATTCACACTTGTTGGTTGTACCTTTGTTTCACTAATCTTACCTTATTCCTAGTGATTTCACCTAGCTCATTCATTTTATTTGTAAACACCCCATGGTACCAATGACACTCTAATCAGCAGACAGAGGCACAAGTTCTCACACAACAATGGTGTCCCATTTGACAATACTACCACAACTGGAATCGTTGCCTATCGAAAAGTTAGTTCATCCATTGCTCCAGTAATGCCTATCTTACCTGCCTTCAACGATACACCAACTGCCCACAAATTTTATAGCAATTTAACCGGACTTGTTTCAGCCTCGATTTACGGCGAAGTGATCCGAGAGGTAGATGAGGACATGTTTATCACAATTGGGTTGGGTTTAGCTGCTTGCGGAGCACCAGGGAATGCTAGTTGCGTAGGTCCATTAGCTAGGTCAAAGATTTGCTGCTAGTATGAATAATGCGTCATTCCAACTCCCTTCGATTTCGATTCTACAAGCTTTCTTTCAGAATATACCCGGAATATACACTGCCGACTTTCCGGACCAACCTCCGGTGAAGTTCGACTACACAAATGCCAATACCGCTTTCGATCCTACGTTTATTATGACAACAAAATCAACAAAGGTGAAGATTCTTAAGTTTAATTCTACGGTGCAGATAGTATTACAAAACACAGCTTTGATCGGAGTGGAAAATCACCCAATGCACTTGCATGGCCATAATTTCTATGTCTTGGCTCAAGGATTTGGCAACTTCAACCCCACCACTGATACTAGCAAGTTCAATTTGATCAACCCACAACTCCGTAACACAATTGCAGTGCCGGTAGGAGGATGGACAGTTATTCGATTCCGAGCAAATAATCCCGGAGCATGGATGATGCATTGTCACCTGGATGTCCATTTGCCTTGGGGACTGGCAATGGTTTTCGTGGTCGGGAATGGGGGATCGCCGTCAACTACACTACCGCCTCCACCGCCAGATTTTCCCAAATGTTAGAATTTTAAGTCCTGAAAGAAATACTCCCTCACTAATGCTTATTGCTTCGGATCTTGTTTGGATTTAACTGTACCCACTGTAATTTATTTTCAAATTTGTTGCAATCGACTTGATGTAATATATATTTATATTTAATAAATTGGTGTCCTTAGCGGCGCACAATATTTCAAATATAATACACTTAGATTAGAAAAATGTTATGTGGATGGCATTTACAATTTTTCCTTTTATATGTTTTACTTTTATTATTGAGCAATAAAATGAATTGATATCAATTGATTTAGTGAAAATTTTAAGCCATTCAGATCTGAGTTTTGGGCCATCGTCAAGACTTTCAAAAGATATATTGTTGGAAAGTTTTTACGGTGGGAGTTCGTTTTAGAATGTTGGATTCCTATTGGCTTTAGTCGCAACAACTAAGATTTACACCAGGACCAACATAAAATTTGTGATTGATTTATAGAAAACCTTTTAAAATAAAATTTGATTTATAGAAAAAAAAAACATTTGATTCATATATTTACAACGTTATCGGATCTTCAAGTTTAAAAAACCATTTAGAGGTCAAATATATACTACCCCGTCCCAAAATATAAGTGATCCTGAAGGTTTTCATACAGATTAAGAAAGTTGTTGAATTTCATAAATTTGAACGTTAATGTATAAAATGCCCTTGGTTATCATTAATGCAATAGTTGTTAAGTAATGAAAAGTTGTTGGATTATAAATTAGGGGTAAGATAGAGAAAAATATAATAAACGTTGTATTGGTAATGTAGAATGACTTAATTATATTGTGAAACAAATCTAAAAGTGTATAATGACTTATATTTTAGGACGGAGGTAGTATTAGGGCTTGTTTGTTAAACTTATTAAGTATTTATTCTGAAAACATTAAGTGGTGGTTGAAATAAGAGTTGTTTGATAATGTTTTATACTTCTACTTAATTAATTAAATGCCACTTAATTTTAGGTATAAATAACACAAAAGTTTTCAGCGACTTTCGACCTACTTATCGCTTAAAATGGGGTAGCATCCGCTTCCTATTTTCATGCCAAAGAATAATCCACTATCATTCTCACGTAATTGAAATGTTATTATCTTTTAATCCCATTGTTTTTTTTCCTTTATTTGTATTGTTTTTTTGTTTGTGTTTTTAACTACTTTTACTATATAAAAAAAATCCTTCTATTATTCTTTGTACATGATATCATAACATTTTTCTACACTTTTTTTTTTTTTTTTGATGGAATGCTTTGTATTAAGTTCTCTTAAAGTAAATACTTTGATTCAAGTTACTTATTTTTCTGTTTCTTATGAATTTAATTTTTTTTAAAATAATTAAAATTCTTTATACATTTTTTAAAGTTATGAAGTACATATATATTAAAAAAATTATCTGCCTCAAACTTAAATGTGAAAACTAAAATTTTGTGGCATATTTATATACGTATACAAAAATGTGTATGGATAAAATATTAAAAACAAAATGTATTGAAATAATCAATTTCAGTACTTAAATTATTTAGTTACTTAATATATTAATACTTCAGATTTCAGACTTCAGATTTCAGACTTCAGACTTCAGATTTAACAAACGGCCCCTTAGTCGGTGATGAACGACTGTGTAATGACCCGACTCGAAAAACCCGAATAAATTTGTAGACTTGAACCATAATTCAGCCATGACCCTAGAATACTATAAAATTTTCTCGAATCACAAAGTCTCGTGTGATTTGTTACAATCATAAATGCAGAAAAGAAAACTGATCGAGACCTTATATAGGCTATTGTGGAAAATAGATGACGAGTAGGACACCTACTATGTGACAAGTGTCAAGTGTTTAGTGTGACATGTGTGGTTTGGATTAGATAGAATATTATTCTTTAGTAGTTTGTTATGTGGGAGACTACTAATGTAATGGTGATGTAATTACCAAAGTAAGAAATGAATACACAAAATTATTCTAACAGTATCTATCTATAAACTTTTCTTGGTATCGGAGCGGGAAATGGAGCAGACCTCTGCTCCGACGCCGGCAACGGTGGCTCAGCCACCTAACAGTCAAATCCAGACGCCGATACAGTTCGGGTCATCCTTTACTACTCAAATCGGAGATTCCCCAGTTCGCGCAACTCTACAAAATGTTTCTGCCACTCTTACTCTGCAACAACTTGAGCCAACATCGATCTATCCGGGACGATCTGATCCATCTTATTCCGTTCTCAGGCCACCGTTATCGACATACACAATTATGCCAACTTATCCTTTTGGATCGACTCATCGCAGCTTCCATCATCTCCACCGGCCGCTTTCGCGACACCACCACTAGCCCAAACACCGTTTTCCGGTCATATTAATCATGCCAGCACTGTAAAACTCGATCGAAACAACTATCTGTTGTGGAGGTATACCATACTCCCTGTTCTTCGTGGTCACAAGTTAAAGGGTAATATTTTAAGGATTACCCCAAAACCCTCACAGTTTCTCACTTACCCAGGTCATGGGGGTGCCGTTCTGACTAGCACCGTCCTAAATCCAGCGTTTGATGAGTGGAATCAGATGGATCAGCTTCTTGTAGGATGGTTGCTTGGCTCTATGACCGAGCAAGCATTGCTAGAAATCATGGGATGTGAAACTGCTGCTGAAATTTGGAAAACCCTTGAAGATCTATTCAATAGCCGATCTGAGGCATGTATGTTAGAACTTAAGGATGCTCTCACTAAAACCACCAAAGGGACGAAGAGTATGGCTGATTACCTTGCCCTTATGAAGTCTTTTGCTGATAGTCTAGGCGCTGTTGGATATTCAGTATCCAAATCTGAACATGTTTTAGCAACTTTGGGTGGCTTGGAGAAGGAGTATGAAGCTGTGATTGTGAATATCACAGCTCGGGTTGGGCCACTTTCATAGCAGGAGGTGCAATCCCAACTTATCACGCATGAACGGTTGATTGCAAGGTTCAACCCAACTCAGTTATCAGATGTATCCCAACCTATAGCTCACTTGGCCACTAAGTCTTCACCTAGGACAGATAACAGGAACCGTAATCAGGGTAACTATACCTCTAATAAAGGAAGAGGACAATCCGGAGGTGGAAGATCTAAGGGTAGAGGTGGTAGAGGTGTTGGAAGTAGCGCCTGAAAGACAATTTATGTAATTGTTTTTTGAATTAATAAATGACAGATTTGTTCTCATCTTATTACTTGCTTCGTGCTTGTAAGTAATACACTACTGAAAACCCTAAGTCGTATCATATGTAGCCATATAACTTAGTGTGTGTGTCACACATGAGGATTAAGTTTATGGTGATACACTTGAAATGTTAGTCTGTGGTGAAGTTAATCAAATTATGGGGTCTATTGATTAAACCACCATTAATGCGCCCAGAACACTTTATGGTGTGACCGTCCTATCCGGACCGTCGACATTGGTTGTCTAAGTGGGCATTTATATATGATTAAGTCATATATGACTGGGCCGATTTAATCTGAGTTTCTCATATAATTCCGTGATTGAGAAATCTTATTAAATCACAAGATGATCATATATGGATTAACCTTAATCCTGAAGTGATTACAGACTCCTACTTGTTTTAGGATAGGGTTTGATGTGTTCGTTAAGAGATTCGCAAGAGGCGCGGTCCGAATCACTTTCACGTTGACACTATTCGGAATGAGTGAGAAGTGTGTGTCTCATGAATATGGAATCCATTCCTTCCGCATGGAAGTAGTAAGACAATCCCCTTATTTGTTAATCCTAGAAACTGATCGATCCCGGGAGTTCGTATTGGTTATGAACTAATTGATCACTAGTGGGTTAATGGCAAATAATGATAAGATGTAATGAAGAAGGTTTACGGAAAAAATCCTACTTCAGTACGGATAGTCTATGGAGGGTTAATTTATATGTAATGATTATATCAATAGATACTTATCAACTCGACTCGACGTTTTGAGAATAAGTTATCTATAATCGATAGAATTCAGTTTCAGATTTATGGTGGCGTAATTCCGGAATTAATAAGATGAGTAGAAATATTCTGTTCGATGAATATTTTATTCATTTTATTGTAGCTACTGGTTATAGGTCCATGGTCCCAGGGTTGGCTTCTAACACGCGAGTGTTTTCTCGTTTTATGGAACATCGAGAATTAAATTAAATAGTTGGTCTATTTAATGAATATGCAATATTATTTATTTGGTAAATAATATGTAAAATAGAAAAGACATTTTCTATTAAAATAATGACATAAATGGCGCCACTTTTGAGGATTAATTAGCAGAAATTTGTTTCCTAAATTATCTCATATGTGTGATTAATTAATTATATATTTGTTGGATAATTAATGGAAAAATTAAGAGATTGATTTTTTGAGAATTATCTCTTATTTTGTAGCAAAAATATCTTTTCCTTATGGGAATAGGTTTTTGTGATGTGAAAATGATATCTCTCTTGACTAGTTATTTTCCTATATAAAGATAGTTCCTCCTAACACAATACATAACAATTAAATGCGCCACATACATAAAATAAAGGAAGAAAAATTAGTTTCTTGCCTTAGTCATTTAAAAGAAGAAAAACCTAGGGTTTTTCTTGGGCATATTCGAGGAGGTTTTACGGCGAGGATCGACGTCCACCAGTCGTCGCTAGGAGATACAATCCGGAAGATTGTGGCTTATCCCTTGGTCGATTTTATCATCTCTCTCAGATAAGGTAAATCTTCAACCTTCTCGTAGGATTAATTAGTTGTGTCTCATATCGTAAATCACATAAGCTTCCGCTGTACGAAGATCGAGCGTCTCAATCGGTCCTATTACTTCTAGCATGTGGTATCAGAGAGAGGTTAAATTTTTACGATATCGAGAGCAAAATTAATTAATTTAGGAGTGGAATTGCATATAAGATTGCATCTTCCATTTTTATTTATGTGATTGAATGTTGTGGTTGACGAGATGGATTGGGGTTGGTACTTGTTTACCGTTAGATCTATTGTAAGCTCGTATAATTAGTATTATACGAGTATATGATATATGTAATTTATTTTTGCGATTTATGTAGTTAAATTTCATAAGTAGTAGTATTTATTTCGTCGGATCCGTTGGCCAAATATCTACAATGGAGAGGAAAAAGAAGGCGCTGCAACAATATTGTGCTCCAGGCATTGTTTATGCGACGAGGCATGCACTGTTCATACGAAAAAAAAAAAGGCGGCGGTGGCAATGTACGAGAGAAGCAAGAAAAGAAAAGAAAAAAGGTATCAATTTTTTTTTTATAAAGATGCTGGACGAAGATTTGCTATATAATTTTTTTTCCTAGTTTAAATAGGTTAGATACGAGTGCACTAAATCATTCATCTCAAAGCCATTTTTACGAATTTATTTTCATGTTCAATAATTTATGTGAAATAACCATGCCATTATATGAATCATATTCATGAATTCCACTCCTAGCATATGCATACATGTAGACAATTAATCGGGTTATTAATTAACCATGTATGAAACGTAATTAATTTAGATTGATTTAGGTAATTAATTAAATTAATTAAAACGAACGGAATTTTATTGGGATATAAAATTCACATGATAAACTTAATTTGGGATACTAAATCCTATGGGGTTTAGGTTATGTAGTGTCTACATAAATTTTGAATTTTGATAATCAAAAATTGGAAAATCCGGAAAAGTTGGACACCAACTAAGCAAGTCGAAAATTGGTTCGGGCGGTCAACAGGGCTTCGGCTCGACTCGACTTGTCCGTCCAAGTGCGACGTTAGCGTCGGGGGTCCGGTAAGGTCAAGCTATCCGGCGAGCTGAGGCTCAATGGGGCAACCTTAGCCTGATTCATCCAGCAGTCGTACATGAACCAACGAAGAGGACATCATAAACTATTAAGACAAATGGTTTCCGTATTTAGATAAATGATTTTTCAGCATCTATTACTTAGTGCATATATCCTGGAGATAAGAACTGAAGACTGGCTAAGGGTGATTCCTATCTCCCAGTCTCCGAACACTATCTCAGAGGAAAAATGACTAAGTAAACTTTCAATCAAGAAAGGTTAATAGAGCTAAAGAAGTATCATAGCTTGTTCATATTCACCTTCGGGGTCTTATGAAGGATACTAGCTAGTGGGGAGATTTTGAGTAATAGACTTTTTTGTCGAAATGAATACTCGAAACGCCGATTAGTTTGTCTAAATATTTGGAGGAATCTCTGATATTACTAGAGAAACGAGTATTCCAAGCTCAGATATAGGTTATAGCATAGTTTTGGCACTGATGCTTGGCCTACCTCTGGGTGAAACGATTTCATTGAAAGGATAAACCATGTATTGTCTTATATAGTTTTGATATGCTACATTACACTGCTTAACTCAATTAAGATATTAGTTACAAAATAACAGTATACATTATTATGTAATACCGAGAAGTCTACCTAGAAGATGCTTATGAATTTATGGATAAGGAGTGAACTAAGTTTACTCCACTTCCGTAAATAGAGGCATTGAGCACTTGGTGCTTGAAGATAGGACTGGAAATTTTGTATACACGTTCATATGATGACTGTTCGTGAAATATCTTAATGCAATGAGTAAAGGTAGGTTATAAGATTCTTGAAATCGGATCATGACGGTTACACTGTTACACCCTTTCTAAAAGAATGTTTAAATAACAACCTTAGACCTTGAAGTATAGTTACTCAAGGAGTTACTATCTGATTTAATAAGACCACATCCAACATTGGTTGTTGGGGATTACTGATGGGAGTCAACTTTACGTGACTCCGGTGCATTAATCACCCCCTTTTGTCACACTTTCAGCACAATTTTGGGTAAATTAGACCATTTACGGGGTGATATCGTGAGCTTATGGCACGGGGAATGAATCCATTACTTTGATGAATTCATACCCCTTTTTGTTGATACTAACCCCATTTCCGAGCACTTTTACCCTCTGGAATTGTTTGGATGTTGTGGTGGTTTGTGACATTGAAGGGTATTGGTGTCTCGAGGACCCGGAAGGTGACGATTTGTGGTGAAAAAGCATGACCAAGGCAAGACGAGGGCCAAAAAGGGAAAAAGTGAAGATTTGGGGAAACAGGGGTTCAAACGCACGTTTGAATCCCCCAAACGCGCGTTCCATGCCTTTAAACGCACGTTTGAATCCCTAAACGCGCGTTCCAGAAGTTCAGACCAGATTCAGAGTTGAAGCCCTCTAAACGCACGTTCGGGAACCAGGCCAAACGTGCGTTCCAAGATCCTAAACGCGCGTTTGAACCTTCCTAAACGCGCGTTCCAGATGAAGAACAGTCAAGTCCCTGCCCAGAATTTATGTGTAACGCACGTTCCAGCCAAGCGAGACGCACGTTTGAAGATCCCAAACGCGCGTTCCAGACCCTTAAACGTGTGTTTGGACCCTTTTTGCAGCAGATTTTCCCTTCACCTATAAATACCCCCCTTAGACATTTTCTTGATATCAAGCTTTTCTTAGCAAAACTCTACCCATTTATTGCTCGAATTTTGTAATAGCTTAGAATACTTTCTCTTAGTATAAATCAACAACATCTTAGCTTAATCTTTCCATCTCTTAGCTTAGATTTTCATTCCAAACACTAAGAGACCACCTTTTAATTACTTCTTTATATTGTACTTTTTGGATCTCAACTCGAATCTCTGCAATTTTATGGTATATTTCTCTTCTTTTTTACTTGTTATGGCTCTTATTTACTGTTTTGTGCTCGTTTTGATTAGTATAATGAATAGCTAAACATCTACATAGTCGAATCATGTGAAATTTGGTGAAATCACCCTTTGGGTGATGAAATTGGGAGTGGGTAGTGCTTTTTATTGTTTTATCTTGCATATTTCACGTCTTAGAACTTGTTATAACGGATTTGGGCTAGATTGATCACCTAGGTCAAAAATCACACACATCACTCTTGAGAGTTGTTCAGAAGAAGGGGCGTGGGAAAAGGGTTCTAAGATCATTGCATATAGTGAGGTCACTCGTTTTAACGTTTAAACGGCTCTCGTGTATATTTTGTCTTGTGAACGAATCTTCCTTAGGGAAGGTTAGTTGACTTGGCATAAGGTGTTGGGGAAGAGTTGTTCAGACCTTAGCACCGGGATTAGGAGTTCGTACCCGTGGAATTGAATGTAAGAGTTCGTTTGTTTAATGCACACTCCCGGTTTTGTCATTCCTTGGGGTGAAACTAGCTATTTTGATCATGATTCGGCTATGTCCCTTAATCAATCTTTAAAACCTAGTAGTTCAATCTTCCTTCTTTCTTTATATCTTTAGACTCGTTAGTTAGAATCACTAGTGTCGTTGTAGTAACAAAACCTTAAAACTTTGATCACCTAGACTAAGCATTACGTTCACTTTGGTACTTGCAAGCACGATTCCCTTGGGTTCGACCTCGGACTCCTGTAGCTTTACTCGCAATCGACCCGGTACACTGCCGGTTAGAGAGTTAGTTTACCCACGGTTTCGAGTCTTTATAAATTGTTTTTGTTGGGTGGATTTTAGCTCAATCAAAATGGCGCCGTTGCCGGGGAATTGTGTGCTATTTGTGATATCTTGTAAGTGAACCGAAGGCTTGGGCCTAGGTTTTATTTTACTGTTTCTGTTGTTTGCTTTTTGTAGTGCATGACCCGGAGGTCTCAAACACCACTCGAACCTTACATAGACGGAATTGAAGCTTACACGAGGCGTAGAAATAGTCAACGAAGAAGAGGTCGTCAAGTAGAGGAGTCGATTCCGGTCCTTGAAGAGAATATTTTGGGTGAGTTGGGAGAAGGATCCGACATGGCTCAACAAGGTGGACAAGGTTTGGATGGAAATTTGGGGAATAATAATGGAGTCCCAGTTCCAAACCCGCCTCTTGTCAACAACAATGCACAAGGAGGTGGGAATGGACAAGGAAACAATGCGGTGAATGCAAACGGGCCTATACCTCAACATGTTCAACATGAGGCCCAAGGGAATCAAATGGATCCCGCTCTTATGCAACAATTCAATGCATGGATGTTGAACCAGTTTCAACAGAACCAAAACCAAGCTCACAATCAAGGTGCAAACGCAATGCCAAATTGGTTTAACGGTCAACAAGAGCAAAACCAAGATGGTTTGACTTGTAGAGATTTTGTGCTAGCCCCTACGGCAAACATGGGGCATAGCCCAATCCGAATGCCACCGGTAGCCGCCAACAACTTGGAATTGATCAGGAACATCTTACATTTGTTGGGAGACAACGCTATATTCAAGGGAACCGCTTTAGAAAATCCTCACTTATTCATTGATCACTTTCTCCAAATAGTGAACTCGACAAAGATCAATGGAGTGAGTGATGAGGTGCTCAAACTTATGCTTTTCCCTGTCGCCTTGAAAGAGCAAGCTAAGAGGTGGTATGACTCGTTGCCTAATGATTCTCTACACACATGGGAAGAAGTGGTTAAAACTTTTCTACTCAAATATTACCCCCCATCGAAGACCATGGATATGAAGGAGGCTATCATGTCATTTAATGCTTATGAAGGAGAAGAACTACATGAGTCATGGGATCGGTTTAAGGCTTTGTTGAGGGAGTGCCCGGGGCACGGATTGAGATCGTACGAGGTAGTTCATGCTTTCTTCCTGGGTTTAGACCAAGTGCATCAAAGTACCTTGCATGCTTCGTGCAATGGAGATATTATGAGTATGGTACCCGAAGTGGCTATGAACCAAATTGAGAAGATTTCCGAGACTTCGAGGCAATACATATCGTCGAGTAGAAAGGGGACAAGAAGTAAGAAGCCCGGTTTGGTCGAAGTTAAAGAAGTAGAGGCAAGTGATCAATATCATGCTCAAGTACAAGCGATGGAGCAACAGTTGGGGAGATTGCAAAAGGAGAATGAGAGTGCTAAGCTTTGCCAAATTTGTAGTGGATCACATTCGGCAAAGGATTGTAGGATGACGATCAAAGCTCAAAATATGGCTTATCCTCAACCCTCAACTCATGGGCAACCTAGTACTCTATCTCAAGATAACATGAATGAGTTGGCTAAGCGGATGATGAGCATTTGCTCTATGGAGCAATGGAGTACGGGGTCCCAATATCAAAATCAGTCACAAAGCCCCTATCAAGGCCAATATATGGGGGAACAACAAGGTGGGCAACCGTATGAAGAATCTCAAGATGTGAACTATGTGGGACAAGGTCAAGGAGGGAACTATGTAAATCAAGGTGATGGTTCTTGGAGGAATAACAACAATCAAGGTTGGAACCGTAATCAAAACCAAGGCCAAAACCAAGGTTATAGACAAGGCCAAAATCAAAACCAATCTTCACAAGGGCAAGTCTATCAACCTCCACACCAAAGGCATCAAGGAGGGTATAATCAACAAGGTTCTAACAATCATCAAAACCCTCCTTCTTTGGCTCCTATACCCCAAAAGAGTTCAACCGATGTCATCTTGGAACAAATGAATAAAAACCTTGCGGAAATCAAGAAAGACATGGTTGAGATGAGCTACAAACATGGGTCCGCCATCAAAAATCTTGAGACACAATTTGGTCAAGTGGTGGAACATGTTCAGTTGAAGGGCGGTTTACCGAGTAACACCGAAAAGAACCCAAGAAGTGTGAACGCCATCTTAACTCGAAGTGGTAAGGTGTTGAGAACTAATGGAGAAAAGAAAGTCCTATGGGAGGACAAGGCTAGAAAAGCTCCTATTGAGACGGAAGCGGGAGCTATGGACGGTGATATAGATGGGATTGAAGATGATGAAGATCATGGGGAGTATGTCAAGAAGAAGGAATTGGAAAGGAAAGAAGCTCAAGCTAGGGGAGATTTTGTGGTTATCGATGTGAAAGAAGAGGAACCAACTAGAAGAGAAGGGAAAGAGCCAATGAAAGAGCCGTCTTCCCCACGCGCCAAAGGTAAGAAAGGTATGATCCCTCCTCTTTCCAAAGATTTTGATTTGAGCACTCTCCCTTATCCCCCTAAGAATCATAGACAAAGTTGCTTGAATAAGGCACAAACCCGATTTATTGAGATTTTGCGAAAAATTGATTTGAACATTCCTTTTCTAGAAGCACTTGCAAACATGCCCTCGTATTGTAAGTTTTTAAAAGAGTTGCTAACTAAAAAGGGTAAAATGCAAGAAGTTGTGTGTTTGAATGAAGAGTGTTCCGCTATTTTTGATGGAAAGTCTAGGATTCCCCCGAAAGTTCGAGACAAGGGTAGTTTCACTATCCCGGTTACCATTGGTACGACGCATTTTCCTAGTGTCCTATGTGATTTGGGGG
Source organism: Gentiana macrophylla (assembly GCA_026214975.1). Classification (NCBI taxonomy): domain Eukaryota; kingdom Viridiplantae; phylum Streptophyta; class Magnoliopsida; order Gentianales; family Gentianaceae; genus Gentiana; species Gentiana macrophylla. Next base: position 27,081,025 of record CM047810.1, on the reverse strand, counting down.
CTAGTGTAAGCCTAATGCCCCGTGCTATATATGAGAGTCTTAACCTAGGAGAGTTGGAGCCAACGGGGATGACCCTTCAAATGGCGGATAGGTCTATTAGGGAGCCTATGGGAGTGATAGAAGATGTCATAGTGAAAGTGGATAAGTTTGCCTTCCCGGTAGATTTTGTGGTGCTAGATATGGAGATGGACTCCAAAACACCTTTGTTGTTAGGGCGCCCTTTTTTAAATACCGGGAGGACTTTGATAGATGTTGCAGTGGTGAGATAATATTGAGAGTTGGAGATGAAAAAGTCGCGGTCAATGTCTATAAAGCCATGAAACATCCCAAGGAGAGCACCGAGGACTGTTTTCTATTGATGCTATATATCCTTGCGCTTTGAACATGTTGTCATGCAGGAATATAAAGATAAATCCGAGGAATGCATGGAAAGAATGAGTACGGAACATGATGAAGAAGAGGAGTTGGAAGAGGAAGCAAAAGAGCTTGAAGAGACGGCTTTCGTGGGTGAAAGGTGGACCGAGAAGATTGATCTTGGGCTTGAAGGAGAGTTGGAGAAGCCATCAATAGAGGACCCACCAAAAGACTTGAAAATGAAGCCGCTTCCACCTCACTTGAAGTATGTTTTTCTTGAAAATGATGATTTACTTCCTTTGATTATTTCTTCTACACTAACGGCTTTGCGGGAAAGATGAGTTAGTGAGGATGCTTAAAGCATAGCATAAGCGTGCTTTCGGGTGGAAGATGTGCGACCTTAAGGGTATTAGCCCCACCATTTGCCAACACAAGATTATTCTGGAAGATGGAGCAAAGCCGGTAAGGCAACCCCAAAGAAGGCTCAATCCACACCTCCAAGAGGTTGTGAGGAAGGACGTGGTCACAATGTTGAAGCTAGGGATTATCTATGCCATCTCGGATAGCAAGTGGGTGAGTCCCACCCAAGTGGTGCCAAAGAAAGGAGGTATGACCATTGAGATCAATGACAAAGGTGAGGAGGTGCCTAAGCGTTTGGTAAGTGGTCATAGAATTTGCATTGATTATCGTAAGCTAAATGACCAAACCCGTAAAGATCATTTCCCCCTCCCTTTTATTGATCAAATGTTGGAGAGATTGAGTGGCCATGCCTTTTATTGTTTTCTTGATGGGTTTAGTGGGTATTACCAAATACATGTGGCTTTAGAGGACCAAGAAAAGACTACCTATACTTGCCCCTATGGTACCTTTGCCTTCCGTAGAATGCCTTTTGGGTTGTGTAATGCACCATGACATTCCAACGGTGCATGGTTTCCATATTTATGGATATGATAGAAAAGTTTTTAGAAGTCTTTATGGATGATTTTAGCGTGTTTGGTGATTCCTTTGAACAATGTCTAGATAATCTTGAAAAGGTGTTGAGTAGATGTGAGGAGACGAATTTGGTGCTAAATTGGGAGAAGTGTCATTTAATGGTTACGGAGGGGATAGTCTTAGGGCATAAGATATCTAGTAAGGGTATAGAGGTAGACAAGGCTAAGGTAGAAGCGATAGCTAAGCTTCCTATGCCCACCAACCTAAAGACTCTTAGGGGTTTTCTAGGCCATGTGGGATTCTATCGTAGGTTCATTAAGGATTTCTCGAAAATAGCCCGTCCTCTTACTCTTCTTCTTGGAAAAGACGTCCCGTTTGATTTTGACAAAGCTTGTGTTGAAGCATTTTTGATGCTCAAGCAACTGCTTGTATCCGCTCCCATCCTAGTTGCCCCGAAATGGGATCAAGAATTTGAGCTCATGTGTGATGCGAGTGACACCGCGGTCGGTGCGGTCCTCGGTCAAAAAATCGACAAAATCTTCAAGCCTATTGCGTATGCTAGTCACACCTTGAATCCAGCCCAACAGAACTACACCACCACTGAAAAAGAGCTTTTAGCGCTTGTCTTTGCGTTCGATAAGTTTCGGTCTCATCTAGTAGGTTCTCGGTAGTTGTCCACACGGATCATGCCGCTTATGCGTTATCTCTTTGCCAAGCAAGATGCCAAGCCCCGCCTCTTGAGGTGGATCTTGCTCTTGCAAGAGTTTGATTTAGAGATCCGTGATAGGAAAGGTTGTGAGAACGTCGTAGCCGACCACTTAAGTCGTATGGAGCTTAGTGAGGAGTTGATTAAGGCACAAAGGAGATAAATGACTCTTTCCTCACGAGCAACTATATACGCTTGACACCCTTCTTCCGGCTAAAAAGGGAAACTTTCTAAAAGTCGGTAAGGAAGGTAGTCCTTGGTTCGCTCCTTTTGTTAACTACCACGAGTGCGGTTTTGTAGATCCCGACCTTGACTCGAACCAAAGGCGTAAATTCCTTAGTGAGGTTGGTAAGTATGTGTGGGAAGATCCTTGTCTATATAGGTTGTGTTCGGATGGCATTTTGAGGAGATGCATCCCGGAGGGTGAAATTTTGAGTGCTCTTTCGTTTTGTCACGACAAAGAGGCCGGAGGCCACTTCTCGGGGCAAAGAACCGCTTTGAAAGTGTTGCAAAGTGGACTGTATTGGCCCACTCTGATTCGAGACGCACATGCTTATGTGAAATCTTGTGACGCTTGTCAAAGGTCCGGTCGTATATCAAGAAGGAGTGAGATGCCTCAGAAGCCGATCATAGTGTGTGAGATTTTTGACGTGTGGGGCATTGACTTCATGGGCCCCTATCCCTCTTCGTGTGGTAACAAGTACATCCTAGTCGCGTGTGATTATGTGTCTAAATGGGTCGAAGCCTTAGCTACACCCACCAATGATAGGAATGTTGTTATCCGGTTTCTTAGAAAGAACATCTTTTGTCGGTTTGGGGTGCCACGTGCTATAATCAGTGATAACGGAAGTCATTTTGCTAACAAGCCGTTTGATAAACTTTTAGAGAAGTATGGTGTGAAACACAAGTTAGGTACCGCTTACCATCCCCAAACGAGTGGTCAAGTTGAAGTCACGAATAGGGGTATTAAGCGTATCTTAGAGAGGACGGTAGACACGAATGTCAAGAGTTGGTCCTTAAAGTTAGATGATGCTTTGTGGGCCCATAGGACAGCCTTTAAGACACCCTTAGGCATGTCACCTTACATGATAGTCTATGGTAAGTCTTGCCATCTTCCCGTAGAGATCGAGCATAAGGCTTATTGGGCCATCAAAATGCTAAACCTCGATGATACCTTAATTGGTGAGAAGCGTATGGCCCAATTGAATGAACTAGATGAGTTCCGCCTTTGTGCTTATGACCTTTCCACGAAGTATAAAGAAAAGACTAAGTTACTCCATGATAAGTTGATTAAACCTCGTGTTTTCAATAAGGGTGATGAAGTCTTATTCTACAATACTCGTTTGCATCTTTTCCAAGGGAAGTTGAAGTCTAGGTGGTCCGGTCCCTATGTTGTGTCGAAAGTCTATCCGTCCGGTGCTATAGAAATCACCCATCCTAAGTTCGGCACGTTTACCACTAATGGTCTAAGGTTGAAAAGGTATGAGCGGTTGCCCTATGATGAAGCACTAGAAATAGTGCATCTTGAAGACCCCATACCGTGTGACGAATCTTGTAAGTCTTGTCATGGACTTTAAACCTTGACTCGTTTAATTCTGAATCCATCCGTCCATCTTTATACCCTTTCTCGCCTTGTGCCAACGGTATAACTTTGAAAAAGTTGGCACCGTATAATCCATCTTGTCGAGCCAACGACGTAAAACAAAGGCGCTTGGGGGAGGCAACCCACCATTTCGTAGTTTGTTGAGTTAGTTTGATGTTTCTAGAGGTCTCGGGGTGGTTAGGGTCAAGTGTGGGGTAGAAGTCTTGAGTTTTCCTAGTTTCTGGTCTAAACGCACGCCTGGACCTTCCAAACGCGTCGCTTGCGACTTTTTCTAGCCAAACGCGCGTTTAAAACCATCTCAAACGCGCGTTTGAGGCCTAAACTTTCTGTTCTTGTTCTCTCGTCTCAAACGCCGCGTTTCACTCACCAAACGCGTTTGGACATGCGAAACGCGCGTTCCACTCATTCCAAACACGCGTTTGGACTCATCTTCTTTAAATACCCTGCTGCATCAAACCGGCGTTCAGAAACGGATTTTCCTCAACCCTAGCAGCGTTTGGCGGCCATCCCTACCTCTCTCACTCGAAATTCTTCATTTCTCACCCGTTTTTGGCGATTCAAAGCCCAATCAACACCTCTCGATCTCTTCTTTTGATTTCAACAAACCATTCCAACAACAAATTCCCCAATTCCTCGATTTGATCGGCATTTTTGGCGGTTTTTCACCGAAGTCGAATTTGCTCAATTTCGACGTTTCGAGGCTCGTTCTTCGCTCCAAATCGTTCCTATCATCTTTCTTAAGCATAGAACAGGTATACTTCGATTTTACGTTTAAGTTTCGGTTAGGGTTAGTTTTTGGCCTATTTTGGTTTAACGCCCCTTTCTCGTTATTTATTGTTTATTGATGATTATATCCTGTTTCTGTTTGTTTTGTTTGTTTTGTTGATCAATGATGAATGGTGTGGCATTTGTGGGGGTGTTTTGTTGTGGATGGTTGGTTTGTTTGAAATCCCGGTTGGATGATAACCGGGTCATTTTTGTTGTTGATATTGGTTGTGGGATGTTGTTTGGATGATTTTCAGTGAGAATGAAGGAAACTAAACGAAAGGAAACCGAGGGTAAGCGTAAGGGAAAGCAACCCGTGACAAGGAAAGCCCCCAAAAAACAGAAAACCTTAGTTTCTCCTCGGGTACCTACGGGTGGTATTCGAATTGGTGGTAGAGTTGAGAGTAGAAATCCTCGCGCCTTAGGCCAAAGAGATGCGATTGAGAGACGAGGCGTCGGCGAAGATTTTGAGCCTGATACCGAGGGAGGAATACGAGTAGTGATAGTGAGGAGGCGACAGACCTTGAAAGCGATGTGCCCTTGGCACATTTGCAAGCCAAGAAGGTCACAACACCTGTTTCACCTCCTCCACAATCAACTCCACAATCTACCCCCACAGAATGCCCCCGAACAAAACCCTCCTCTAGCCCCCCCTCCTGATGATATTATTCCTTTTGAGCAGCGTTTTAACTCACCGGTTGCCTTGTCTAACTATAATGAGTATATCGCTGTGAAAAACATGTGCTATGAGAGGGGGCTAGACCTCAAATTTGTGCCTCAACCCTTCATTGATGACTTGAGGAAGAGAGGGTGGAACAATCTGATTTATGAGCCTGAGGGGCATCTGAATTTGTCAATAGTCCGGGAGTGGTACGCAAATTTCAGTGTGGCTAATCTGGACTCCGGGTTTATCAAAGTTAGAGGGGTTAATGTCCCGTGGTCTGTCAAAGCTATCAATGATTATTATCGGATACCGGCTTTCGAGGTGCAGGATTATATAGGTTGGTTTGCGGCGAGGTCACATTGGGATACTACTGACAACCTAGATCCATTAGAGGAGATGAGGAAAGTAATCAACCCCGACTTACCGTGGATTTCAAAAGGTAGCAATGTGAGGAGTCGGTTGGTGACGCATTTACTTGGCGGATGATTGGAAAGTGAAAGCAAAGTTTTCTCGAACCGCCTACTACCGAAGGACAACATCACGCACTTCCATATTAAGGATTTGCAATCGTTGTATGCTCGCACTATGATCTCGAAGGTAGACGTCGGGAAAACCATCTTTGAGGAATTTAGAGAAAATCAAAAGGTTAAGCGTCGGATGATTATGTGCCCTTATCTTATCCATGGCTTGTGCACGGGAGCGTTGGTAAAAGAGTATCCTGATGATCAGATCCTAAGGAAGAAGAACCTCCCCGTGATGCCTAAGCCATTCAATGCCCGCACCACTTCCAGACCTCCTAGGCCCACCCCTCGCCCTATTCACACCGTTCTCCGCCCCACTGCCCCCACTACCTCCACCATACTTCCTATACCGCCTCCCTCTACTACTGGACCTTCCACCGCTCCTATACCTCCACCTCTCACTACCACCATTACCACCACTACCTTACCCCCACCGCCTCCCTCTACTGCTGGACCTTCCACCACTCCTACACCTCCACCTCCTATACACACTACCGGGGGGCCATGGCTTAGCGAGCGGCAGGGGCTTCTGATTGCACACAAGCAGAGAGACTGGATGGATAGTCTGAGGGTGACACTGAACGGCATAGTGGAGAATCAGCGGGTATTGGCTCAGGAGAGGCAGGTTGAGCTTCCTGAGTTGGACCTAGATATTGCACCGTTTGAAGATACCCTGGAGATCGAGGCGGTTTGCAGAGAGGTCACAGAGGAGATGTTTGTTGATGATCCAGATGAGGGGTTTGATGACATTGCTGTAGATGATCTGCTGAGCACAGATGCAGCTGGGAGAGAAGCAGTGAGGACAGGTGTTGCAGGACCCTCACAGACTGAGAGTGCAGCTGCTGTGGTTGCACCAACACCAGGCACACCAGATCCCACCATTGACGTACAGGGACATGGAGCAGACTAGCATGTTTTCTCATGCGATTCTTATTGTATTTACCTACTAGTCTGTCTCTTTTATACTTTGACATTTCACTTACTTTTGGCGTTCTTTCATCATACTTTGGACACACTTCACTTTTTCATGCACGTGCACTTATTTTTGAGCCCCTGAGGCCTGCTTGACCGTGTATGTTTCCCTTTTTTTTTATTGATTGATACTGTGGGATGACGAGGATGTTTTTAGTAGCTTATATTTAATGCATGGATGTTCTGTACCTTATTTTGATCTGATTGTATCCTTCCATTGCATATCCCATATCTCCCCCCTTCTTATGCTTTGATCTCGTCACTGTGGCTTAGAATCGTTATTTTATGTACTCGCTTACCATATTGCCTGCTTTTTAGTACGCGGATTATGTCCTGTGCATGCGCTGTCTTTTGTTTCATGTGATCTCGCTCTGGGTTACGGGATGGATTCATACGAGGTTACCACGAGTTTAGAGTCACGGTTGCGCCTGCCGGGTCTTTTGGTCCAACAAATAAGTCTTTTACGCTTATCTCTCACACACCGAGGACGGTGTTTCGTTTAAGTGTGGGGTGGGGACTTAGCCGTTTTATTGTTTTTATTGTTGAATGTGCAATATGTGTGGTATACTTAGCCTATGATTGGGCTTGAGTCGATTTTTGGGTAATTTTAAAATTTTCAAGGGTTCCCGACAATTGTGTTGTTTGTGCTATGTCTATAGTCGAGTGGTGGCTATCTTAGTAGGGCCCCGAATGTATGCACTTCGGTTTGATATTGTATTGAAAATGGAGTTTATTATTTTCACGAAAGCTACACTTTGTGCACAATTTGATTACTACCACCTCTCATACCACTAGTCTCGAGGCGAAATAGAAAGGTTTACCTAAGTAGGATACGGGATGACGGTCATGGCGTCTCTTTGACCCTACCAAAGCCAAATAAGCCTTATCCCGAAAATTAGACCTTCGTAGCCCCTCTCAGCCTTGATAGAATGGTCTGACCACAATTCGTTTTATAGCCGTTTTGTCACTTAGTCAGAAACCTACCTTGAGCTTTATTTATGGTCACATTCCCTTCATTCATACCCTACGAGTGGACTTAATCTTTTGTTAGGCCACACTTGCTAAGGCAAGTGTGGGGTGGGGGGAAATGATGTCTTGTGATGGGTTGGTGTTTTCTTGGTTTGGAGCTATAAGGAGAAGATGAGCTCATTTGGGTGTATTGTATGGGTTTGGCCCAAAAAGAAAAGAAAAAATCTGTGAATTGTCTCCTTCCTTTCTTTAAAAAAAAAAAAAAAAAAGAAGAAAAAAACTCGATCAATCAAAGTTCAAAATAAAATAAATTAGAGAGTTCTCAAAGACTAAAAGTTTGGTGTTTATAAATAAAAGGGTTGGAATCAAAGAGATGAGCTCGGAAGTGATTTTTATGATGTTAGGGGTTGGGATAGTGAGATAGGTGCTAATGTATTCGATCTCGCCTCATGACACTTGAAACATAGTTGAATGTGGCAATGAGTTCGGGTATGTTAGTATTCTATGGTTCCCAAAGTGTTTAAACTAATCAAAAAGGAGTTTGGGTGGTTTGTATGGTAGAGATAAGGTGGTACACTTGTTGATTAGGTTCACTCGTATTTCTTTTTCTCCAGTTCCCAAAATATCCTTTTCGACTAACCGGAATTACCCTAGCCTAACGTTATAACCCTTCAAGTCCTACCCGATTGTGTCCAAACTTAGTGACCTTGATTAGTGGAGAGGGTGGTTGGTATGAGATGGTTGGTAGGCTTTTGGTCGGGATTCAAGCTCGACAATCTTTTTGAACACGTTGATGTAGCTTTACACCACACACACTCTATTTTCTTGATAGTGTTATAACCAGTGTGTATATGTTCGTGTTTCTTACTTTATGGTTACCTCGAGGGTGTGGACAATGAGTGCTTATGTCACAATGTTGAATCCCTTGGTTTGTTTTAAAACGCCTAGTTTGCTCGAGGGCGAGCAAAGGCTAAGTGTGGGGTGGTTGATGGGAGTCAACTTTACGTGACTCCGGTGCATTAATCACCCCCGTTTGTCACACTTTCAGCACAATTTTGGGTAAATTAGACCATTTACGGGGTGATATCGTGAGCTTATGGCACGGGGAACGAATCCATTACTTTGATGAATTCATACCCCTTTTTGTTGATACTAACCCCATTTCCGAGCACTTTTACCCTCTGGAATTGTTTGGATGTTGTGGTGGTTTGTGACATTGAAGGGTATTGGTGTCTCGAGGACCGGAAGGTGACGATTTGTGGTGAAAAAGCATGACCAAGGCAAGGCGAGGGCAAAAAGGGAAAAAGTGAAGATTTGGGAAACAGGGGTTCAAACGCGCGCGTTTGAATCCCCAAACGCAGCGTTCCATGCCTTTAAACGCGCGTTTGAATCCCTAAACGCAGCGTTCGTAAGTTCGCACTGATTCAGAGAGTTGAAGCCCTCTAAACGCACGTTCGGGAACCAGGCCAAACGTGCGTTCCAAGATCCTAAACGCAGCGCTTTGAACCTTCCTAAACGCTGCGTCGGATGAAGAAACGATCAAGTCCCCGCCTGAATTTATGTGTAACGCGACGTTCCACCCAAGCGAGACGCACGCGTTTGAAGATCCCAAACGCGCCTGCACTTTAAACGCCGCGTTTGGACCCTTTTGCGTGCAGATTTTTTCCTTCACCTATAAATACCCCCTTAGACATTTTCTTGGATATCAAGCTTTTCTTAGCAAAACTCTACCCATTTATTGCTCGAATTTTGTAATAGCTTAGAATACTTTCTCTTAGTATAAATCAACAACATCTTAGCTTAATCTTTCCATCTCTTAGCTTAGATTTTCATTCCAAACACTAAGAGACCACCTTTTAATTACTTTTTTATTTTGTACTTTTGGATCTCAACTCGAATCTCTGCAATTTTATGGTATATTTCTCTTCTCTTTTACTTGTTATGGCTCTTATTTACTGTTTTGTGCTCGTTTTGATTAGTATAATGAATAGCTAAACATCTACATAGTCGAATCATGTGAAATTTGGTGAAATCACCCTTTGGGTGATGAAATTGGGAGTGGGTAGTGCTTTTTATTGTTTTATCTTGCATATTTCACGTCTTAGAACTTGTTATAACGGATTTGGGCTAGATTGATCACCTAGGTCAAAAATCACACACATCACTCTTGAGAGTTGTTCAGAAGGAGGGGCGTGGGAAAAGGGTTCTAAGATCATTGCATATAGTGAGGTCACTCGTTTTAACGTTTAAACGGCTCTCGTGTATATTTTGTCTTGTGAACGAATCTTCCTTAGGGAAGGTTAGTTGACTTGGCATAAGGTGTTGGGGAAGAGTTGTTCAGACCTTAGCACCGGGATTAGGAGTTCGTACCCGTGGAATTGAATGTAAGAGTTCGTTTGTTTAATGCACACTCCCGGTTTTGTCATTCCTTGGGGTGAAACTAGCTATTTTGATCATGATTCGGCTATGTCCCTTAATCAATCTTTAAAACCTAGTAGTTCAATCTTCCTTCTTTCTTTATATCTTTAGACTCGTTAGTTAGAATCACTAGTGTCGTTGTAGTAACAAAACCTTAAAACTTTGATCACCTAGACTAAGCATTACGTTCACTTTGGTACTTGCAAGCACGATTCTCTTGGGTTCGACCTCGGACTCCTGTAGCTTTACTCGCAATCGACCCGGTACACTGCCGGTTAGAGAGTTAGTTTACCCACGGTTTCGAGTCTTTATAAATTGTTTTTGTTGGGTGGATTTTAGCTCAATCAATTACGCTGATGAATACTACTGAACCAGATCAGAATGTCACTCCACCCAAATGCGGTGGGAGTATGGTTTAACCATTGACCCGCTGTGATTATGTAGACTTTACTGACTGCTTTGGGGTGATTGATAACCTGTGGTCCTCTGGAAGGATCGTATAGGATTACGACAATAGGAGGTTAGTTAAAAGCCATAAACTTTTATGTAAGTGGAGTTACGGTACTCGGTTACATTATCAGATCTGTAGAACCACCTGAGTGTCTCAGGCCCTGTGGGAGAATTGGATCTACGTGATAAGAATGAATGGAAATTTTATCTTTCAAGGCAAAGCCAAGTGGTCTAAGGGTAATTCCCTGAGAAACAGAGAGTTAACCAGGGGTGATTCCCTGAACTCTCTCACCATTCAGCCTTGCTTGACTCCATGGAAGTCAAAAACTGACGAGCCAAAGCTTCTCTGAATCAGAGAAGTGGACTATATTCTTAGAATTTGATTCAGTCGAGAACAAGTTGTTGGAAATATCCCATGCATCTTATTGGTTAAGATGATAATGCATTTCTTTACATGCAATATTCAACGAGAGGTTTCCTACCCAACCCCTCATGGAATAATTCTGTTAATCTTCAGTTATAGAGAAAATATGATAAATTCTCTTTTGGATAGAGAAAGTTAGGTTATTAAAAGTCAATAAAAGTCGAGTCTTGGATTCGGACGTTGAAAGCAGTATAGTGCATCCTCAAGTATCTTGAGATAATGAGGAATCATATGCTTATGCATTCGGGTGTGAAACTGAGTGTTGTTGACTACACTGATTCTGATTTTTTGTTGGATTAAGGATGATCGTTAATCGATCTCAGTCTCAGTGTTTGCTCATAGTGATGAAGCTATAGTCTGGAGCAATCCAGCACTGCTAGTTTGACTCTGTTAGTCGAATACACAGCAGCTTTCGGAGCTGCTAAAAAGGCAGTGTGGCTTGAGAAGTTCTTTGGTGGATCGGGATGTTATTCCAGGTCTCGATGAGCCGATACCATTTTACTGTAAAAACAGTTGAGAGGTGGCTCATGCAAATGATTTTCACAGTCACAAGAGGTAAAAAGCATATTGAGAGAAAGTACCACCTGGTCAGACAGATCGTGCAAGCAGGCGACGTTTCGGTCCTAAAGATCGTCTCGATCCGACAACATAGCTGATCAGTTTACCAAGATGCATGGCATCTAATGTCACTGATGAGCGCTTGGCGGGTATGAAATTGAGATATATGTCTCATCTGCTTTAGAGCAAGTGGGAGAATGTTGTGGATAGAAAGAATAAGGGTGTGGTGCTCTAAAAACAATCATTGCTTGTCTTTACGGGCAAGTGGGAGATTGTTAGATACAGTGTGCCCGAAAGACAATTGTTGCTTGTCCTTACGGGCAAGTGGGAGATGGTTGGAAGTAGTGCCCGAAAGACAATTTATGTAATTGTTTTTAGAATTAATAAATGACAGATTTGTTCTCATCTTATTACTTGCTTCATGCTTGTAAGTAATACACTACTGAAAATCCTAAGTCGTATCATATGTAGCCATATAACTTAGTGTGTGTGTCACACATGAGGATTAAGTTTATGGTGATACACTTGAATTGTTAGTCCGTGGTGAAGTTAATCAAAGTATGGGGTCTATTGATTAAACCACCATTAATGCGCCCAGAACACTTTATGGTGTGACCATCCTATCCGGACCATCGACATTGGTTGTATAAGTGGGGCATTTATATATGATGAAGTCATATTTGACTGGACCTATTTAATCTGAGTTTCTCATATAATTCCGTGATTGAGAAATCTTATTAAATCACAAGATGATCATATATGGATTAACCTTAATCCTGATGTGATTACAGACTCCTACTTGTTTTAGGATAAGGTTTGATGTGTTCGTTAAGGGTCGTTAAGAAGCGCGGTCCGAATCACTTTCACGTTGGCACTATTCTGGAATGAGTGAGAAGTGTGTGTCTCACAGATATGGAATCTATTCCTTCCAGTGGGTAGTAGAAAGACTACCCCCTTATTTCTTAATCCTAGAAACTGATCGATCCTGGGAGTTCGTATTGGTTATGAACTAATTGATCATTAGTGGGTTAATGGTAAATAAGGATAAGATGTAATGAAGAAGGTTTACGGAAAAAATCCTACTTCAGTACGGATAGTCTATAGAGGGTTAGTTTTTATGTAATGATTATATCAATGGACACGTATCAATTCGACTCGACGTTTTGAGAATAAGTTATATCTATAATCGATAGAGTTCTGTTTCGGATTTATGGTGGCGTAATTCTGGAATTAATAAAATGAGTAGAAATATTATATTCGATGAATATTTTATTCATTTTATTGTAGCTACTGGTTATAGGGGTCCCCGGGTTGGCTTCTAACACGCGAGTGTTTTCTCGTTTTATGGAACCTCGAGAATTAAATTAAATAGTTGGTCTATTTAATGAATATGCAATATTATTTATTTGGTAAATAATATGTAAAATAGAAAAGACATTTTCTATTAAAATAATGACATAAATGGCGCCACTTTTGACGATTAATTAGGAGAAGAAATTTTCCTAGATTATCTCATATGTGTGATTAATTAATTATCTATTTGTTGGATAATTAATGGAAAAATTAAGAGATTGATTTTTTGGGAATTATCTCTTATTTTGTAGCAAAAATATCTTTTCCTTATGGGAATAGGTTTTTGTGGTGTGAAAAGGATAACTCTCTTGACTAGTTATTTTCCTATATAAAGTGAGTTCCTCATAATACAATACATAACAATTAAATGCGCCACTTACATAAAATAAAGGAAGAAAATTTAGTTTCTTGCCTTAGTCATTTAAAATAAGAAAAACCTAGGGTTTTTCTTGGGCATATTCGAGGAGGTTTTACGGCGAGGATCGACGTCCACCAGTCGTCACTAGGAGATACAATCCAGAAGATTGTGGCTTCTCCCTTAGTCGATTTTATCGTCTCTCTCCGATAAGGTAAATCTTCAACCTTCTCATAGGATTAATTAGTTGTGTCTCATATCGTAAATCGCATAAGCTTCCGCTGTGCGAAGATCAAACGTCTCGATCGTGCTATTACTTCTAGAAAGAGGATCCAGTGGAAATGGCCGGGGCACTAACACACAATGCCAACTCTATGGTAAGATTGGGCACACTGCAAACATATGCTGGCACATATATGAAGAAGATTTCAACAACACTCAAGGAAACTCGCAGCAGGGACATCAACAACCTCAAAATCAGAATCCCAAGAAAGTCTCTGCTTACCTGGCCATTCCACAATCGGTAGGAGATCAATCATGGTATACGGATATTGGTGCATCCAACCATGTCACATCTGATCTCAATAACCTTCACTTGAATTTTAGTTATGCTGGTAATGTCACTTTAACTATTGGTAGTGGTGAAAAACTGAGAATATCACACATTGGTAGTAGTATATTACACACACCATACACTGATCTTGTCCAAAATTCACTGCTACATGTTCCCTACATCACTAAGAATTTGCTAAGTATATTTAAACTTACTTGTGATAACACTATTTATGTTGAATTTGACTCTTCCAAATGTTTTGTGAAGGATCTGAATACAGTGAAGACACTTCTAGTAGGGGTCATTGCTGATGGTCTCTACAAGCTGCCTGTTGTTATTGGGAAGAGCTCCACTCAATCCAAACCATCATCCACACCTCGGCTGCTTACTCCATCAACTTTTGTTAGTCATAGCAGTCCTAAAGTTGATGCCATTGTTTGGCACAATAGGTTAGATCATCCATCTAAGAAGGTCTTAGACCAAGTCTTGCCCACTTGTAATGTTACTGCTTTTAATGAAATGAAATTCTGTATGGCTTGCCAATTTGGCAAAGTTCATGCTTACCTTATACTTCTTCTAGTTCTCATGCTTCCTCTGTAATGGATTTGATACATTCTGACATATGGGGACCATCACCCCTAAAATCCACAAATGGTTTTTCCTTTTACATACTCTTCATAGATGACTTTTCCAGGTTTACATGGATTTGCCCTCTTAAACACAAATATAATGCTTTAATAGCCTTTAAAGAATTCAAAAACCTTGTTGAAAATCAGTTCCAAACAACCATTAAATGTCTTCAGACAGATAGGAGGGAATACAGAAGTTTGGTACCCATCCTTAAAGAATCTAGCATCACTTTTAGACATCCATGTACACATCTTCATGCACAAAATGGAAGAAGTGAGAGGAAACATAGACACATAGTTGAACTTGGCCTTACACTCCTAGCCCAAGCATCCATGCCCCTAAGATATTGGTGGGAAGCCTTTAAACATGATGTCACCCTTATAAACATCCTTCCCTCCTCTGTTCTAAACTTTCAAACTCCCATTGAAGCCCTTCATCATACCAAACCTGACTACACCATCCATAGGTTGTTTGGATGTTCCTGCTACCCATATCTCAGACCCTACAACGCTCATAAGTTTCAATTTCACTCATCTAAGTGTGTCTATCTAGGGACCTCCACAGAACACAAGAGATATCTGTGTCTTGATGCACCTGGCAGGGTTTACATAACCAGAAATGTCACTTTTAATGAGTTGTCCTTCCCTTTTCAAGATGTTTTCACTCAAGGTCCCCATAGGTCTGTCCACACTGACCCCTCTACTTCCAACTTCTTTCCTTCACTTCCAGACCCTCCAACACAACAAAACAACAGCAGCAGCACTCTAGAGACATCAACATCTACATTAGCACCTACCCCTACTGGAGGCTCTTCTCTCACATCCTCTCCCTCTTCAAGGGGGATCACTGATGGGAGTCAACTTTACTGTACTTTGGTGCGCAGTTTAACCCCCATTTATCACTTTATTGATATGTTTTGGGTAGTTCTAGGCCTGTTTGAGAGTAATATCGAGAGTTTCATGCACGGGGAGTTAAACTATCACATCGATAGTAAACTCCACCTTTTTAACGATATTTAACTCTTTTTCGAGCACTTTTGTCTTGCGGAATTACGTGTGGTGTTTGTTCGTATATGTTATTGCAGGACTTAGGTGACTCGAGGACCCGGAATGCGATGTTTTTGGGATGAGAAACAGGTTCGTGGCACGAAAGTAGCATAAAAGTGAGGAAAAGGCAAGTTTAGAGTGAAATAAAAGAAAACTGGCATTTGCCATACCTCAAACTGGCGTTTGACTCAAGCCTACCTCAAACTAGCGTTTGGCCAGTCCAAATTGGCGTTTGACAGAAGTAGAATTGATACTGAAAGTTGAGTTTTTAGCCAAACTAGCGTTCAAATTACCCCCAAACTGGCGTTTGGATGGGTTCAGCCCGAATCAAAAAGCTCATTCAAGCCAAACTGGAGTTCAGACACTGCAAACGGGCATTTGTCCCTCAAGGCATGATCCATCAACTGGCGTTAAAGTTAAGGCAAACGCTCGTCCATGAAAGGAGAAACCCTAATATCATCAAGATTTCTAGGCAAACTAGCGTTTGACAGGAGGCAAACTGGCGTTTGAGACTGACATAAGCATATTTTCGACCTACACTATAAATATACAGCTCATTCAGCCCCTACATATCTTTGGCCGTCTTTAGACTTTTCCTAGGCGATTTAGGTGCGATTTTAGTGTAGTTTGATCACATTTCAATCATTTGATTCCATAGATTACTCCTTTCGATTCTACACACTTGTTATAGCTTAGATTTTATTTTCAAGAACAAAAGATTCAACTTTTTGGTGCAATTATTTTGTCATACATTGTGGATCAGATTTTCTGCTATTTTACGGTAATGAATTATTTCTCTTTTGTTATTCCTATCATGTTTTCCTTTCTTATTTCGTTTAATAGCATAATCATGAGTAGCTAATTGCATGTGTAGTCGAATTATGTGAAAGCGAGCGAAAACCCAAAGGGGGATGAGATTTGGAATTGTGTAGTGCGTAATATTATGTTTTAATGATTAATCCACGTCCTAAAACTTATTTAACATCTTTGAATTAGATTGATCACCTAGTTCACTGTCACACACATCGAACTTATAGATGTATTTTGCGGTGAGATGTGGGATAAGGGGTTTTAGGATCGTTGCGTAGTTTCGGCCTAGTTGTTAGGTCTGTTTCCAATATAGAGGTTTGTCATCGTTGTTCGAGCAACTCTAAAGCTTAATCATGTTAGGATATTCGGTTTTCTAAAGGGAGAGTCGGTTAGCTTTGCATAGGGTGGTTAGATCGAGTTGTTCAGTCTAATCGCTAGAATTAGGAGTTGGCACCCGTGGATGTCGTTAAACTACATAGGATAGGTAGGTCGGTTAAGACACGCTCCCTGTCAAGTCCTTCCTTAGGGGTAAAAGTAGCTCGTGGGATCATAGTTCGGCTATACCTTTTAATACTTAGAAGTACAACCATTAGTATAATCTTTATTTCTGCATTATTATAATATATTTCCACCATATTTTGGCCTGAACTAAGTTATACGTCAGCTTTGGTACTTAGACATTACTCCCTATGGATTCGACCTTGTGACCACTACACTCCCGTTGACCCGATACTCTGTCGGTGAAAGTTAGCGGTTAAGTATTTTGCTATCAAGAATTTTGGCGCCGTTGCCGGGGAGTAACGTTTAATATCTTTAAGTTGACCGAAAGCCTAGGCTTAGGTCATTTTTATTTTGTTTTCTTGGTGTTTCATGTTTTATAGTGGATGACCCGAAGCTCCAAAGAACCTCTTATCGAACCGATTGAAGAAATTGAAGCTTACGCACGTCACAGAAATAGTCAGCGCCGAGGGAAGATCCTGATTGCTAGTCTGAACCTTTTGTTTGAAGAAGAAGGGGCAGTAGAAAACTCTCTCTCAGATTCCTCTAAAGAAATAGAGGATATAACGACTCGTAGAGAGGGCAAAGATCCCATTGATGAACAAAATGTACAAGGGCAAACCTCGAACACTACTGGTGGTAATGCGACACTGCAGTTGCAAACTCCACCGTGGACCCCTCGCCATGAACCATTAAGAGAGGACAACGCAGTGTTACGTCAATTGGTAACTCCACAGTTTAATCAGAGGACAGGGATTGGACAGCACATGGGAGGACAAAATGCTCAGAATACTCAGAACTTTGGACCCGAATTAGACCAAGAGATTGTAAATCGAGTACTGCAGATGCAAAGGGATCAGGAGAACCAACAGGGTTCCAAAAACCGTATCCTCAGCAACCCCCTATGCATCAGTTTTATCAACAGCAGAATTATCAGCCACAAAGGGCTTAGCAGGTGCAAGGACCGAGAGTCTTCCGAGATTCTGTGACTACTCCACAGGAAGTCACGGGGCACAATCCAATTCGAGTACCTCCTATTAATGCCAACAACATGGATATAAATAAGAATATCTTGAACATGTTGGAGGAACACGCCTTGTTCCATGGGAAGTCAACTGAGAACCCGAACAGCTTTCTAGATCATTTTCTCTAATTTTGTGGGACGATGAGATATAATGAGGTTAGCGACGAGGTAATAAAGCTGATAGTTTTCCCGTTTGCACTTAGAGGAGCTGCTAAGGATTGGTATGATTCACTACGCAATGATTCGTTGCATACATGGGCGGATGTAGTGAGAGTGTTCTTGAGGAAGTACTTTCCTTCGGTGAAGATTTTAGATCTGAAAGAAGAAATCTCTTCATTTGATGGTCTCGAGGGAGAGACACTGAAAGAGACATATGAGAGGTTTAGGGTTCTACTGAAGAGATGCCCTCCACACGGTTTTTCCACTGTTGAGCAAGTAATTATACTATTCAGAGCCTTAGAGCCAGTGGTCCAGAACAAGCTGAACGCCGCAAGTGGCGGAGATATCATGAATCTGCCGCCTGAACAAGCTATGAGACAGATTGAGAATACGGCAGATGGAAAAGGGCAATTGGGGTCCAGTTGAAAGAAGAAGAAAGCCCCGTTGGAAAGTGTAAAGTCACTGAAAGAAGAACTCGATAGAGAATCTGCCATGCATGACAAGATGCAAGAAATGGTGCTAAAGATGGACCAAATGGAGTTGGAAAGAAAGAAGGCACAACAATGCCAACTTTGTGGAGGTGGACATTCTGCTATGGAATGTACATCATCGAAAAAGCCCACTTATCCATAACAGTTGCCACCTACTCCAGCACAACAACAATTTGGAACCCAGAATGATCAACAGAGAATGAATGTCTATGCGATGAAAGCGATGAGTATGAATCGGCAAAGAGTTTGGCCAGCAGCAGTGGAATCAGAATTTCGACAATCAGCAAGGGCCGCAAATGGATTATGGTATGGGTGATGATTCATAACCATATGATGTGAGCTATGTTGGACAAGGGAATCAGGGGCAGTAGAATCAAGGTTGGAATCAGGGGCAGAATCAGAACTGGAATCGTAACAATAATCAAAACCAAGGTTTCAGACAAAACCAAAGCCCATACAACCGACCTTGGAACTATAATCCCCAGAATCAAAATTCCTACCAGAATCAGGGCCAAGGCAACTATCAGAATAACCAGAATCACCAATCACAGAATCAAGGCCAGCAACAACAGCAAAGTCAGAATTGGGGCAAGAATCACGGATGGAATCAAAATCAGGGCCAACAAACCAATCAAGACGTCGAAGTTTGCGAGCCACCACGAGAAATAATAATTACGCACTATCAAGATCCGAATGCTCATCTCGCACTGAGCAATCAAAATAATCAGCAATCAAACAATTTTGGTGTTCAGAAGACGCTCGCTGAGATACTCCTGAAAAGACTAGATAGGACTGTTTCTGAGTTAAACAAAAATGCTGTAGAGTAAAAAGTGGCCACCCACTATGCTATTCAGAACTTGGAGACCCAAGTAGGTCAAATAACTGACACTCTAAAGATAAATCTAAGTGGTGGGTTCCTGAGCAACACTGAGAGAAACCCGAGAGGTGTGAATGCTGTGTTCACACGAAGTGGTAAAGAGGTTGGGCCAAGTGATAAGAAGAAGGAATTGTGGGCCGAGAAAGCAGAAATTGAGAAAGCCGAGAAAGAGAAGGTGGTTGACCGTGAAGGGGCCATGTATGGTGAAGTCGAGATTGAAGATTTAGAAATCGGCAGTGTGGAAAAGGAAATGGTTGCTATGAGAAAGAGCTAGAAGCCACAAAAAAGGCATTGGCGGAGGCAAATAAGAAAGTGTTGGAAGGGGCAACACCGAAGAAAGACTATGTGGTCTTGGACATCAAAGAAGAAGAGCCCTCGCCGCCTAAAGAAAAAGGTAAGAAAAACAGAATTCCTCTTCCTCCCTCTGATTTTGATGTTAATACTTTACCCTATCCTTCTAAGGACCCAGAAAGGACATAGACCCAAGGTCAGGCGAAATTTCTGAATCTCTTAAGAAAGGTAGAGGTAAACATTCCCCTATTAGAGGCAATTTCGAGCATTCCCCCATATTTTAAATTTTTGAAAGGAATGTTGTCGAATAAATAGAGGATGCAACAGATGGTGCATTTGAGTGAGGAATGTTCTGCAATCTTTGAGAATAGGATACCCCCTAAGATACAGGATAGAGGTAGCTTTATCATCCCAATTACCATTGGAGAGACAGTGTTCAAAAATGTGTTATGTGATCTAGTGGCTTCTGTGAGCCTGATGCCTAGAGGAATTTATGAGAAGTTGGGATTGGGTAAATTAGAACCGACAGGGATGACCCTACATATGGCAGATAGGTCTGTTAGGAAACCTATGGGGGTAGCTGAAGATGTGTTAGTGCAGGTTGACAAGTTTGTATTCCCCGTTGATTTCGTAGTCTTAGATATGGATATGGATGCAAAGACTCCTCTTTTGTTAGGTCGGCCTTTCTTGAACACATGAGAGACCTTGATAGACGATAAGAGGGGGGAGATCATACTACGAGTTGGGAAAGAGAGTGTATCCATAAATGTGTATAATGCAATGAAGCATCCTGAGGATGAAAAGAGTGATTGTTTTTCTGTTGATTCTATTTATCCTTGTATTTTGGAGCACACTAACCTGCAAGGATACCAAGAACCAATGGAAGAATGCTTGATGAAGTCAAGCACAGTGGAAGATGATGATCCGAGAATGAGGATCCAGGTATACCATTTGGAGGCAACTCCTTATGTCCATGCGGAATGGAACAAGAAATTGGAGCTCGGTTTGACTGGCAAGCTGCCGAAGCTGTCAATCGAAGAACCACCGACTGATCTGGAGCTGAAGCCACTTCCTGAGCATTTAAAGTACATCTTTTTAGAACCTGATAAATTACTTCCTCTTATTATTTCGTCTGCACTAACCGTTTTGCAGGAAGCTAAGTTGATTCATGTTCTGAAGAAACACAAAAAGGCCTTTGGATGGAAGATGTTTGACATCAAGGGGATTAGTGCTGATATCTGCAAGCACAAAATAATCCTTGAAGAGGGTGCCAAGCCGGTTAGGCAATTTCAGAGACGGCTGAACCCATATTTGCAAGAGGTGATGAGGAAAGATGTAGTGAAGATGCTGGAGCAGGAGATAATCTACGCGATATCCGATAGTGAGTGAGTGAGTCCCATGCAAGTTGTGCCCAAGAAAGGAGGCATCACTATTGAGCTGAATGATAAAGGTGAACCCATTCCTACTCGTTTAGTTACTGGCCATAGGGTGTCTATTGATTTTTTCATGCTTTATGATAAAACAAGAAAAGATCAATTCCCCCTCCTATTTATTGATCAAATGCTAGAGCGTCTAAGTGGTCATGCGTTTTATTTCTTTTTAGATGGTTTTAGTGGATACTATCAGATCCACATTGATATACATGACCAGGATAAGACTACCTTCACGTGTCCTTATGGCACCTTTGCATTCAAAAGAATGCCGTTTGGGTTGTGTAATGCACCCGCGACATTCCAGCGATGCATGGTTGCCATTTTTGCTGATAAGATAGAACGATTTATGGAAGTCTTTATAGATGACTATAGTGTTTTTGGTGACACTTTTGATGAGTGTTTGTATAATATTGATAAGGTGCTTGAGCGTTGTGAAGAGAGAAACCTAGTTCTAAATTGGGAGAAGTGTCATTTCATGGTCACTGAGGGAATTTTGTTAGGCCACAAAGTGTCGGGGAAGGGAATAGAGGTCGATAGAGCTAAGATAGAGGCAATAGCTAAGCTGCCTATGCCCACAAATCTGAAGACCATGAGATCATTCTTGGTTCATGCAGGCTTCTATCGTAGATTCATTCCTGGTTTTTCCTAAATTTCTAGACCTCTCACCCTTCAGTTGATGAAGGGTGCCCCCGGTGTTTTTGATGCGGCATGTCTAGATGCTTTTAGAACTCTTAAGAAACTTCTTAATTCGGCTCCTATCTTGGTGGCACCTGATTGGTACAAGGAGTTTGAAGTAATGTGTGATGCGAGTGATTATGCCGTAGGAGCTGTCCTAGGTCAGAAGGTCGACAAGCTGTTTCGACCTATCTACTATGCGAGCCATACCCTGAACCCGGCTCAACAAAAGTACGCTAACACTGTGAAGGAACTTCTAGCCATCGTTTTCGCTTTCGATAAGTTCCGGTCGTACTTAGTTGGATCGAAAGTCATAGTTCATACAGACTATGCTGCGTTGCAATACCTATTTGCTAAGAAGGATGCAAAACCACACTTGTTGAGGTGGATCTTGCTCCTTCAAGAGTTCGATGTAGTGATTAAGAATATAAAGGGGTGTGAGAATATGGTAGCTAACCACCTGAGTAGGATGGAACCGGGTAAAGATAGATGCTTTACAAAGGTTGAGATAGATGACTGTTTCCGGGATGAGTAGTTGTTCGTAGTGGATACGATGCTCCCGGTTAAGAGAGGAAATTTTATGCAGAGAGGGAAGAAAGGGAACCCGTGGTATGCACCGTTTATCAACTATCATGAGTGTTGGTTTGTAGATCCCGTGTTTGATGAGAACCAGAAGAAGAAGTTCTATAGTGAGGTGAACCGATAATGAGTATTCTCTCGTTCTGCCATGATAAAGAAGACGGTGGCCACTTCTCGGGTGAGAGAACATCGTTGAAGGTGTTGCAAAGTGGGTTCTATTGGCCCACTATCTTCAAAGATGCACATGCGTATGTAAAGATGTGTGATGCCTGTCAACTCTCAGGACAGATCTCCAAGAGAAATGAGATGCCCTAGAAACCGATAATAGTGTGTGAAGTTTTTGATATATGGGGATTAGACTTCATGGACCATATCCATCTTCTTTCGGGAATAAGTACATTCTTGTAGCCTGTGATTACGTTTCGAAGTGGGTTGAGGCAATCGATTTGCCTATTAATGACAAACATGTGGTCATTAGGTTTCTTAAGAAACATATTCTGTCCCGTTTTGGAGTACCTCGAGCGATAATCAGTGACAATGGAAGACACTTTGCGAATAGAGAGTTTGATAAGCTGCTAATGAAGTATGAGGTAACTCATAAGTTAGGCACCGCCTATCACCCCCAGACTAGTGGCCAAGTAGAGGTGACCAATAGTGGGATTAAGAGAATCCTGGAGAAGACTGTCAACTCGAACCTTAAGGATTGGTCTAAGAAGTTAGATGATGCGCTTTGGGCACACCGAACTGCGTTCAAGACACCCATAGGTATGTCACCCTACATGCTTGTCTTTGGCAAGGCTTGCCACCTCCCCGTAGAGGTAGAACATAAGGCCTATTGGGCGATTAAGAATTTGAATATGGATGACACGTTAATCGGTGAGAGAAGGATGGCATAGTTGAACGAGCTAGATGAGTTTCGCCTTCAAGCTTATGATTGTTCGGCGAAGTATAAGGAGAAGACCAAGCTGGTTCACGACAAGTTGATCAAACCTCGTGTTTTCAACATAGGTGATGAGGTTCTTCTATGCAATACTTGCCTTCATTTATTTCAAGGCAAACTTAAGTCGAGGTGGTCGGGACCGTATAAGGTATTGAGAGTTTTCGACTCGGGAGCAATCGAGGTAACTCATCCAAAGCACGGGACATTCATCACGAACGGCCTTCGTCTGAAGAAATATGAGAAGTTACCCTTCGATGAGGCTCTTGAATTTGTGCATTTAACTGATCCCGAACCTTGATCGATCTTCTCTGAGTCTCGCCTGGACTTAAAATCTTGGCAATTCTGATTTTATCAATCCACCATCCCATCTTTCTATCCTCGTTTCCTCGTTCGTATCGGTAGTATAACTTTGAAAACACCGATACATTATAAGTCATCTGTCGAGCCAACGACGTAAAAAAAGGCGCTTGGTGGGAGGCAACCCACCATTTTCTGAGATTTTCTGAGTAGTGTGATAATACAAGTGTTAGAACAGATGTTAGAATCAAATGGGATAAAAAATTCTGAGTTTTGCACAAAGCTGGTGTCAAACAGGCGTCCACCCTCTTCAAACACACGTCCGTCCTTGCATGTCCACGAACGGGCGTTTGACTCTTTCAAACGCACGTTCGTAAAAAACAGCCCCTCTCTGTATGTGATTCAAATTAAGCCAAATGAGCGTTTGGACATTGACAAACGCTCGTTCAGTTCATCCATGCCTAGGTGACCGAGCATTCACCATAGGGAAAACGGGCGGTTGCCCTTCTTCTATAAATACCCCCGACCCTTCATTATCGATTTCTGATTTTTTTTCGAAAAGCAAGAAAACCCACGCCACTTTTCACCTAGAATCTTTGTTTCTAACCCGATTGGAGCGACTTAAAGTTCCCCAAACACCTCTTGATCTCTTCTTTTCATTTCACCCACCCAAATCCATCAACAATCCTGGTTTGGCCGGATTCAAGACCTATTTAGGGCGGTTTTCAAGTTTAAAAAATCCGATTTTTGGCCGATTCGTGCATCGTCCGGCGTTTCGTCCACTCCATCGTCATCCTAGCATCAATATTGGTAAGAATCACTAAGATTTTCATGTTTTAATTCACGTTTTTTTAGGTTCGATTTTCGACTCGAACCTTAAACGAACTGTCACTGATTAAGCATATTTTTCTTTGTTTTGCTCTGTTTTGCTTTGGTGATGGTTTGTGGTTGGTATTGACTGGTTGTGGACATCTGCATTACGGTTTTGGGTTGATTTGGTTGGTGCTCGTTGGGAAATCCCGTTTGGACGATAATCGGGTTGTTGTTTGCTTCGTTGATGCTTGGGGTTGGTTTTGGTTGTCAGTGTGAGCTATCATGGGGCGTACTGGTGGTAAAGAAGGGGCCTCGGGGCAAAAACGTTATGGTAAGGAGATTGCCCGTGAGGTTGGTAAGAAGAAGAAGGTGGTAGAACCTAGGTCGGTCAATCCCAACCGGGGGGTCGAGATCAGAGAGAGACAAAACCCTCATAGAGCAGCCCAGAGTCAGGCTAGGGCGTCGTTGAGAGATGAATCGGAGTCTGATACCGATGATGAGCCTTTGGTGAGAAAGAGAACTGTTGAGCCGGGACCGAGGGTTGAGCAAGCGGTGAGAGAACTAGGGTTGCACCTGAGATCCGAACTGAGGAAGGTGGGCTGGTAGAGGATCCTGTTAGGCCCCCGAGGAGACTGACTGTAGGCCCCCCCGCTCCTATTGGATAGGAATTTCGTATCCCCTAAGGCTCTAGATGTGTATAACAAGTACTACTCCCCACGCTCCATGTTGATAGAGAGGGCTTTCCATGATTATAATGTTGACAAGCACTTTGTGAAGAACTTGACTGATAGGAAGTGGGGAGCATTGATGACAACCCCAGAGTTGAAGGTGAATGCCACCATGGTACGTGAGTTTTACGCCAATTTTTCTAAGACGAGTTTGGAGACAGGGATGGTAAAGGTTCGGGGGGTGAAGGTCCCGTTCTCGGCTAAGGTGATTACCGAAATGTATGGTTTGGCACCTTTCGAGGGTTTGGATTATAAAGAAGAGATTAAAGCGAGGAAAGATGCGGGCGGGGACCCGTTGGAAGATCTCCGGATGTTGGTGTGCCCGGATGTTGCGTGGACAGTTGGGGATGGTGGTGTAAGGAAACAGTTAGTCACCTCGTCTTGGGGTGAGGATTGGAAAGTGCAATGCCGGTTCATCCAAAACCGGCTTCTCCCTAAGAACAACTTGACGCATTTCCACACCGCCGATCTTGGGATGTTGTATGCCCTGAACTTTAAGCTCAATGTGGACATGGGTCAAGCCATTTATGATGAGTTGGCCACCAATTAGAAAGTTTACACCCGGAGTTTGATTTGTCCCCATCTCATATCCAGTTTATGTCGGGATGCCAAGGTTTAGGAGTACACAGAGGATCACCGGCCCAAGAACCCTTGCATGCTGCAAAGGGAAAAAGGGTAAGACCCTGGCCCAGCTAGAGCGTATGGCATCACATCAACCTAGTTCATCTTCTGGCCCTAGTCAGGCACCGCCAGTTCTGTCTTTTTCTCCCTCAGTTAGGATGAGGCTGAGTATGGAAAACAGTTTCCGGAACTGGATGGAGGATCAGAAGCAGACATAGGACAATATTCTGACTCTCCTCTTACTAATGAGTGAGGGTAGACTGCCGAAGGATCCTCAAGCATTCGCCCCGAGTACCATGGATTACCATTTTTCGGACGATATTGAGAAGGCCATCCAACAGATTATGGCGGAGGATGCGTCTTCGTCCGATGAGGGGATAGAGGAGACTGA
Organism: Gentiana macrophylla; assembly: GCA_026214975.1. Taxonomy (NCBI): domain Eukaryota; kingdom Viridiplantae; phylum Streptophyta; class Magnoliopsida; order Gentianales; family Gentianaceae; genus Gentiana; species Gentiana macrophylla. The sequence goes on along the minus strand of CM047810.1, from coordinate 27,055,124 downwards.
GGCTGGAGCTACCACTGATGTTCCCCCGACTGCTGCTACTACTGATGATGCTGCTGCTCCTGCCGGTGATGATGATGCACCTGGACAGACGTGATTTTTATTATTTTTATGATGTTCCTTATGTCGTCTGTGCCCGGTGTTTGGGTTGTTTAGGCAATGTCTAGCCTGTTTTTGCTCCATTTGTACCTATTTTGATGATACTTTCAGTCTGTGGATACTACCATTTGATCTTGATGTTTTGTAAGCCTTAAGGCATGCTACTACTTTGATTCACGTCTTGGATTTTATTTGTACGCACTTTGGATGATTTTCGCTATTATATGCCTTTGTAGTTTTTCCTTTCATGCGTAGATGTTCTGTGCTTTACCCGTAGGGGTTATTTATCCATCTATAGCAATCCATGTTTGTGCGTAACAGGGCCTTACAGTTATTCTATCCCCATATCCCTTTTCGATATTTTGGCACACGGACCATGTCCTGTGCATGCTTTGCTTTGGTTGTATCCACTTTGGTATAGGGGTTCGGGTGGCACTTACACGAGGCAGTTATGGGATTCGATAGCGCCTTTCTGCCGGGTTTTCAAGCTAAGTCTTCCTTTCTATCTCATTCACACACTGAGGACAGTGCTTCATTCGAAGTGGGGGGTGGATACGACTTAGCTTTATTGTTTCGATTGATAAATATGCCGGTAATTATGATATGCTTAGTTAATGTTTGGTTTCGAGTCAATTCGTGGCTTAAAATTTTATAAATTTTCACGGTTTGACACCGTGTTATATGCATGTTTCTCACGATGGAATTGGTAAATGCCTTAGTAGTCGAGTAATGTGTGCAGGGTGATTCTATTTTATTACGATACGAACCCTTTTAGTGCACGTAGACCTTGGTTATACTTAGTTTTGTTGCTATACACACTTATACCACTAGTTTTGAGGCGAAATAGAGAGGTTTACCTAGGCCGGATACGGGATGAGAGTCATGGTGCTTCTTTGACCCGACCAGAGCCAAATAAGCCAAAATCCCAACATTATACCCTCATACCCCCTCTAAGCCTTGATAGGACGGTCTGACCACCGTCCGAAATGAGCCGTTTTGGTTACTTAGCCAGTATTACCCTAACCCTGAGCTATTTTATTGGTCACGTTTCCTTTGATCACCCTACGAGTTGACTTAATTGTTACTTCAGACACACTTCCTGAATCAAGTGTGGGGTGGGAGTGGTGCGTGTTCCGAGAGGAGTTGGTTAGTACGAGCTAGTATAACGAAGGGTAGGAGCTCGAGAAATCTAATGTGAGGCTTGTGGTTCGAGAAAAAAAAAGAATGAAGAAAATAAAGGGATGAAAAGAAAAAAATTGAAATTGAAAAGAAAAATTGAAAGAAAAAAGAAAGTTGAATAAAGTTTGAAGTCAAAGAAGGAGTGTTTCAAGTGAATAAAAATATGATGTTGAGGTCGGAATGTTTATCAATGAGTATAGAAGGATCGAAGGAGTTTGGTTTAGTATGTTTTCAAATAGAAAGTAAATGAGATGATTAGGTTCACTCGTGTTTCCTCTTTCTCCAGTCCCAAATTTTCCTTTAGATTAACCCCGTCCCGAGCTTAACATTATAACCCTTCAAGTCCTACTTGACCGTATTTAGCCTCGGTTGCCTCGATTAGTGGAGATTCTAGCCCGTTGTGAGTTGTGTGTAGTCATTTGGCCGGTATTCAAAGCCGGTAATCATTTTGAGTGTAGCCCTCGGTTTATATCACACACACACACACACTTCGTTTTCGTGATAAGTTAGAGTCGAGCTGTGTAAATTCAGTGTCTGCTTTACATTCACTTTGATGTCGTGAGTGCTATGCATGTTTTGTAAAGTTGATCACCTTCGTCTGTTTTAAAGCGCCTAATTTAATCGAGGACGGTCAAAGGGTAAGTGTGGGGTGGTTGACGGGAGTCAACTTTACTGTACTTTGGTGCGCAGTTTAACCCCCGTTTATCACTTTATTGGTATGTTTTGGGTAGTTCTAGGACTGTTTGAGAGTAATATCGAGAGTTTCATGCACGGGGAGTTAAACTGTCACATCAATAGTAAACTCCGAGCACTTTTGTCTTACGGAATTACGCGTGGTGTTTGTTCGTATATGTTATTGCAGGACTTAGGTGACTCGAGGACCCGGAAGGCGATGTTTTTGGGATGAGAAACGGGTTCGTGGCACGAAAGTAGCATGAAAGTGAGGAAAAGTCAAGTTTGGAGTGAAATCAAGGCAAACTTGCATTTGCCATACATCAAACTGGCGTTTGACTCAAGCCTACCTCAAACTAGAGTTTGGCCAGTCCAAACTGGCGTTTGACAGAAGTAGCATTGATACTGAAAGTTGAGTTTTTAGCCAAACTAGCGTTCAAATTACCCCTAAAATGGCGTTTGGATGGGTTTAGCCCGAATCAAAAAGCTCATTCAAGCCAAACTGGCGTTCAGACACAGCAAACGGGCATTTGTCCCTCAAGGCATGATCCTTGAACTGGCGTTCAAGTTAAGGTAAACGCTCGTCCATGGAAGGAGAAACCCTAATATCTTCAAGATTTCCAGGCAAACTAGCATTTGATAGGAGGCAAACTGGCGTTTGAGACCGAGATAAGCAGATTTTTGACCTACACTATAAATATGCAGCTCATTCAGCCCCTACATATCTTTGGCCGTCTCTAGACTTTTCCTAGGCAATTTAGGTGCGATTTTAGTGTAGTTTGATCACCTTTTAATCCTTTGATTCCATAGATTACTCCCTTGGATTCTGCACACTTGTTATAGCTTAGATCTCATTTTCAAGAACAAAAGATTCAACTTTTTGGTGTAATTATTTCGTCATACATTTTGGATCAGATTCTCTGCTATTTTACGGTAATGAATTATTTCTCTTTTGTTATTCCTATCATGTTTTCCTTTCTTATTTCATTTAATAGCATAATCATGAGTAGCTAAATGCATGTGTAGTCGAATTATGTGAAAGCGAGCAAAAGCCCTAAGGGGGATGAGATTGGGAATTGTGTAGTGCGTAATATTATGTTTTAATGATTAATCCACGTCCTAAAACTTATTTTAACATCTTTGAATTAGATTGATCACCTAGTTCACTGTCACACACATCGAACTTATATATGTATTTTGCAGTGAGATGTGGGATAAGGTGTTTTAGGATCGTTGCGTAGATTCGGCCTCGTTGTTAGGTCTGTTTCCAATACAGAGGTTTGTCATCGTTGTTTGAGCAACTCTAAAGCTTAATCATGTTAGGATAGTCGGTTTTCTAAATGGAGAGTCGGTTAGCTTCGCATAGGGTGGTTTGATCGAGTTGTTTAGTCTAATCGCTAGAATTAGGAGTTGGCACCCGTGGATGTCGTTAAACTACATAGGACAGGTAGGTCGGTTAAGACATGCTCCCTGTCAAGTCCTTCCTTAGGGGTAAAAGTAGCTCGTGGGATCATAGTTCGGCTATACCTTTTAATACTTAGAAGTACAACCATTAGTATAATCCTTATTTCTGCATTAGTATAATATCTTTGCACCATATTTTGGCCTGAACTAAGTTATACGTCAGCTTTGGTACTTAGACATTACTCCCCGTGGATTCGACCCTGTGACCACTATACTCCCGTTGACCCGATACTCTGTCGGTGAAAGTTAGCGGTTAAGTATTTTGCTATCAATCACCACAAAACACCATCACCTTCACTCTCACATACATCCTCACATACTAAAACACCAGAAACTCCACTATCACTACATACACATACACCTTCATCTTCATCCTCACATAGTACTAGAAAATCACCAGTTACTGATAATCTTGAAGAGGAAGTAAATGTGATGCCTACACCCACAATCACTTCACAAGAATCTAGACCTAACACTCAAACCACCAAAACTGTCACACACCCAATGCAAACCAGATCCAAGAGTAGGATCTTTAAACCCAAAACCTACACCACCACTGTTGAGCCACTCTAAGAATCTCATCCTACTAAACCTGTTAAAGTGTCAGAGGCATTGGCTGTTCCTCAGGGGAAGAATGCTATGACTGAAGAGTACACTGCTTTAATGAAAAACAACACTCGGGAACTTGTACCACCTAATCCAAGGTAGCAACTTATTGACAACAAATTGATATTCAAATTGAAGTTGAATCCAGATGGACCAATTCTAAAGCACAAGGAAAAAGATTGGTAGCCAAGGGGTTCCTACAAGCATATGGCATAAATTTTACAAAGACTTTCAGCCCTGTAGCTAAGGCATCCACTATCAGAGTCATCATTGCCATAAAAGTCACCCTAAACTGGAGCATCAGACAAGTTGATATTAACAATGCCTTTCTCAATGGACCACATCAAGAGACAGTGTACATGCCACAACTTGAAGGATTTGTGGATCCAGTCAGGCCTACCTATTTGTGCAAACTCAAGAAGGCCCTCTATGGGTTAAGGCAACCTCCTAGAGCATGGTTTGATGCTCTTAGAGTTTAGATGGTCAACTAGGATTTAATCAGTCAAGATCAGACAATTCCTTGTTTATATTCCAGAAAGACTAGTCACTGATGTATGTCCTAGTGTATGTTGATGACATACTAGTGACATGGAACTCCACTGCACTCATTCAAAGATTTATTCAGACTTTGAACTCCACATTTGCTCTAAAGGACCTGAGAAATCTGTCTCACTTTCTTGGAATGGAGGCTCACAGAGACAGCTCTGGACTCTACGTTACACAGAAGCATTATGCAAGCCAACTCCTCAAAAGATTGAACATGGAACATGTTAAGGCATGCCCCACACCAACGGTTGCAGATAGACACTATAAGCCAAATCAAGGTACACCTATGATTAATCCCTAGTTTATATAGATGTGCTATAGGAGGCTTGCAGTATTTAACACTCACAAGACCAAATATCACCTATCCTGTAAACTCCCTTAGTCAGCTTATGCAATCACCCACAGATGTTCATTAGAATGCATTGAAGAGGCTGTTGAGATTTGTTAAAGGCACCATAGGTCAGGGCCTGCATTTTAAACCTAGTTACACCTTGCATATCAATAGTTACTCAGATGCATATTGGGCCTGTGATGACACAGACAGAAAGTCCACTGACGGCTATTGTGTGTACATAGGCGACTCACTTGTATCTTGGATCTCAAAGAAGCAACATGTGGTATCTAGATCTAGTGCAGAATCTGAGTACATGTCATTGGCAAACCTGTCCTCAGAACTTCAGTGGACACAACACTTATTGAAAGAAATGCACATAAGAATTCCCAGAACACCTGTGGCATGGTGTGACAACATCAGTGCAACCTTCCCTGCATAAAATCCAGTATTCCATGCTAATACAAAGCACATTGAGGTGGATGTTCATTATGTAAGGGATTTGGTTCAGAAGAAGACCATATCAGTTCAGTATATTCCATCAGCAGACCAAATTGCAGATTTTCTCACCAAAGCTTTTCCATCAGCTTAGTTCCAGTTGTTCAAAGGCAAAATGAATGTGGTAACAACACCATCCAGCTTGAGGGGGGTGTTGAGGAAAATAGATGATGAGTAAGACACCTGCTATGTGACAAGTGTCAAGTGTTTAGTGTGACATGTGTGGTTTGGATTAGATAGAATATTATTCTGTTAGTAGTTTGTTATGTGGGAGACTATTAATGTAATGGCGATGTAATTACCAAAGTAAGAAATGAATACACAAAATTATTCTAACAGTTTCTATCTCTAAACTTTTCTTAGGGCGATTCATAGTTCCTTTTATAGGCTGTTAAGCGTCAATGTCGATTTTTCTTTAATTTGGAGGCAAAAAAAATTAAAAAATGGAAAAAAGGAAATAAATTTTGAAAAATACTAACCTACCCTTACAAAGATACAAGTAATTTCGGATATGATCAAGAAAAGCTTTATGAAAATCTTGGCTGTTAAATCTGGAGTAGTGATACATCCACTACTTATTTTCCTACACAAAACAATCAACACGATCAATTTTGTAGGGACCAATCACAATGAATAATTAATTACTTTAATCAACACTCATAAAACATGCAGTGGAATGTGTAGTGTACATACAATTTCCCTTAAATCTTTCATACTCTTACAATATGAAATGCACGTTATAATTTTTCGATTTAACAGCGATTATGCTTGACTAATAAATAAATTAAATGAAGTAAAAGAAGAAGAAGAATATGTATAAATTTCTAGCTGCTTGTAATGTACACGAAACATCACGACTACCTAGTACCTCTTGACAACAAAGGTAAATTCACGGTAAAAGATTTGAAGAATATCATAAAAAAGGCGGATGAACCTATGTCGACAGTTACAACAAAATGGATTTGGAATCGTTTAGTACCTTCGAAGATCAATATTTTTTGTTGGAGAACAAGGTTGAAGAGGTTACCTACTAGAGTCAACCTATCGAAGCGCGGCGTCATCTTAACCGACTTAAGATGCCCTATGTGTCATACTGATTTGGAAACTGAAAACCACTTACTTGTTTTATGTCCTCTGGCATAAAGCGTGTGGAATAGCATCTTACAATGGTGTCAATTATCGGAACCAATCCCGAATAATTTGGAAGAATTATTTAGCTTGTATGTTAAGCTTAATCTCTCTAAAGGATACAAAAGGAGGTGGGATTCCATTTTAAAAACTTCATTATGGTTTTTGTGGATGAGGAGAAACGAAGCGATTTTCAACTCGAAATTATGTTACGCAAAAGGTATTTTGGAAGAAATTCAACTTAGGTGCTATGAGTGGATCACGGGACGTAACCCCCTCATCTCGACTGGAACATCTGGATTATCAACCCTATGATTGGGTAGATGCTCGTGTTTTTCCTTCGATAGTTGTTGGATTCTACTTGGTGGGAAATGATCCTATTTTGTCTGATTTGAAATTGCTATAGTTTGGATTCTGCTCTGCTATTCTGCAACCTTTCAGCTGCTGATGCCGCATCTGGTTTTTTGGTCACTAATTTGATAGGATGATGTGGTTTTTGTTTGGTGTTTCAGCTTTTGCTTGGCTCATCTATTGTAATTTAAACTTGTAGCATCTTGCTACCATAAATAAAAACTCATTTGCTGTTCAAAAAAAAAAGTACCTCTTGTTTTTAACATAAAACAATAATAATAATACCAAGTATTGTTGGTTAAATAAACCTATTTCTTGATCCAGTTTATCACCAAATCTAGGGAAAAAGTCAGCGCCTGAGCATAGATAATTAAACTGTAAGTAGATCTCCTATATAAAGAAAAACAGTTTGCAGACGAAATTCGGAAAAAGGCTAGCTCTTCTTCTGTGGATCTATTTTATGCATCAGAATGCATGGCACATCTTATGTTGCTGATATGCTCTTTTCTTCTTGTTGTTTCGTCTCTTTGTTCTGCCAAAGTTGTAGAGTACACATTTCAGGTACTTACTTAATTTCAACCTATCATATTATCACTTTCTGTGGTCATCTTGCATTAATCCTAGTTTGCATGAAATGTGTATGTACATGTATGTACAGGTGCAAGATGAGAAAATTCAGCGTTTATGTCATACAAATGTTATCACCGTTTGTCAATGGAAGTTTGCCCGGACCAACTATTCGTGTACGAGAAGGCGATACTCTCGTTGTCCACGTGTATAATAAGTCTCCGTATAATCTGACTATTCATTGGTATGATTTGCTTTTGATCGATTTTAACGTACTTATAATTATTATTGACATATTTTTACTGTTAGTTCTTCTATTTCCACATGTTATTTTAATGTCTTTGAAGCGTTTGATTGCTGACACAAACTTATTTAAGCTGATAAAACCAGAAAAATTGCATAATTGATCCCATAAATTTGGACAGATTAAGGGACGAACTATAAATTAATGGTACAATTGGAGATGCATAATTAATATGATATCTAAGTACCTAGCTGTTTGGAACACATGATCACATGCTTTGAATTGACATTGTATATTTTTTTACTAGACATGATCACATGCTTTGAATATGATATCTAAGTACCTAGCTGTATTTCATAGTAGTGCAGTAATTATCAGTTCTTTCTTGCCCTCAGGTAGGTTTCATTCAGGTTAGTTTTATATACAGAAGCACCTTCCTTTGCTTTTGATATTAATTTTTGTTAGTCAGAGGTGACATGATCTCTACATCTGAATCTGAATTTGTTGGTTCGAGCTGAATCTGAGTCTGGAAGGCTGAGCTAAGTGTATTCAGCTGAAATGTTCTCAGTTGAAATCTAGTGATCACGTCTGAAGTCTGGGTGGTCACACCAGATCAGCTCTAAGTCTTAATCTAGTAGTCCTCATCTAAAACTGGGAAGACTGCGTCTGGGGGTATTTTAGTAAAATACTTGGTTGGTTAGTTTTTGTCGGCTAGGGTTTGATTACCAAGGCCAATACCGGCATTAATGTAACAATCTGTGTAACTTTCCGTGCATAGTAAATACTCCTCTTTTGTCCATGGATTAATCAACACATTGTCGGATACCACGTTAATTCCGGTGTTCTTCTTGTTTGATTTTACGATTTATTGCTTCTTTCTTTTTCTGGGTTCTTCTTGCAATATGCTTCAACAAACTGGTTTCAAAGTGAGGTTTCTGGGATTTTCGCAATCTATTTTGAGCAAGCTTGATTGGCTCCGAGGTTGTGATCAATCTACACAAGGTTTTAGAATCAAGGCTTTTCTCCGGCAAGAAGAATGTTTGCAATTTTGCAATTAACGTAAAAATCGACGAGTTTACAAGGAGAAACAGTTTTAGTTTATGGAAGATCAAGATGTGTGTCTTGTTAAATCAACAAGGGTTATAGGTTCCGTTGATGATGATGAAGGCGGATACCAATTTTGCTAAGATGGCCAGTCTGGAGGAGAACACATTCAACAATCATGTTGTGCCTATCAGATGATATTATCACTGAAGTTGACGAAGAGGATACTGCGGATGAGTTGTGGTTGAAGTTAGTGAGTTTGTACATGAAAAATTTCTAACCAACAAGTTGTTATTGAAACCACGTATGTTCACTCTCTAGATGCAAGAAATGACTCAGATGAGGGATCATCTTGATCAGCTGAATACAATATTGCGTGACTTAAAGAATATTGATGTTAAGATTGCAGATGAAGATGCGACTTTGATTCTGTTGGTTTCATCGCCTGCATCATATAAGAACTTTGTGTAGTCTGTTATTGTTGGAAAGGATACAATGTCATTGGAGGATGTAAGATCATACCTCTCCACACTCGAGAGCTATGTAGACAGTCAGGTTGCTGGTTTGGTTGCTAGTAGCAGCAGCAAAAGACATGGAAACATTGGGAAGAAGAAGCCAAAGAAGGGTGGTTCCAAAGGTCCTAAGCGTAATGATGTCTGTAATTACGGTAACGAGCAGAGACATTGGAAGAATGAATTTCCAAAGTAGAAATTAAAAGCAACATGAGAACAAGTCTGGGACAATTGCAATAGCTAAGCATGACACAAATTCAGATGAAGACATAGCTCTAGTGATTGATGAGTCAACACATCATAGTGATGTGTGGATTCTTGATTCTAGAGCATATTACCATATTTGTCCACACAATGAGTGCTTTTCAACTTATGAGCAGATGGATGAATGACACATTTCTGAGGTCAACAATAAGGTCTAAAAGACAGCTGAAATTAGCTCAATTCAGATCGTGACTCATAATGGTAAATTCTCCACATTGAAGGATGTGAGACATGTTTCACATATGACAAATAATCTAATTTCTCTTAGTCTTTTAGACAACAAAGAGTTATGATTCAGAGGTGAAGGTGGAGTTATATATGTCTACAATGGTTCAAATGTGTTTTGAAAGGTGACAAGAGAGGAACTTTGTATCTGTTACAAGGATCTACTGCATCTGGTTCTGCTATTGTTACATCTAAGGTCCACCAGTCAAACCTAACCAAGTTGTGGCATATGACAATTGGTCATAAGGGTTGGGTGAAAGAGGGATGCAAATTTGTCTAAATCTGATCTTTTTGGGGGATATAAGATCAAGAATCTTGAATTTCATGAGCATTGCGTGTTTGGGAAGCTACACAGAAGCAAGTTCCCCAAGGCAATTCAAAACACAAAGGCAACACTTGATTATATTCATTGTGATTGCTAGGGGCTATCAAGGGTTGAATCTTTGGGTGGTCACATATATTTTGTGTTATTCATTGATGATTATTTAAGAATGACTTGGGTGGTCATGATGAAACAGAAAAGTGATGCATTCAAGAGTTTCAAGCAGTGGAAGGTTTTAGTGGAGAATCAGACATACAAGAAGATCAAAACGCTTCATACGAATAATGATCGGGAATTATGCTGATCTGAGTGTGATGAGTTCTGCATTGATGAGGTTATTTCCAACCACTATACAATCAGGGATAATCCTCAGCAGAATGATGTTGTAGAATAAATGAATCAAACACTTCTGAAGAGGTCAAGGTGCATTCTCTGTAATTCTTGTTTGGCAAGGAGATTTTGGACAGGTACCTGATCAACAGGGAAGACTGCGTCTGGGGGTATTTTAGTAAAATACTTAGTTGGTTATTTTTGTCGGCTAGGATTTGATCCCAAGGCTATAGTACTGGCATTATTGTAACAATATTTGTAACTATTTGTGCATAATAAGCTCTACTCTTTTGTCCGTGGATTAGTCGAAATATTGTCGGATACCATGTTAAATCCGGTGTTCTTCTTGTTTGTTTGTTTTTATGATTTATGCTTTTTTCCTTTTCTGGGTTCTTTTAGCAGTTTGTTTCAACAAATTTTTTTCATGTGCTAAAAATAATATATTCCATAGCTACTAATCTCATATGCATTTCTGTAGGCATGGAATATTTCAAAAGTTGAGTGGTTGGGCTGATGGAACAAACTACGTGACTCAGTGCCCAATACTTCCGGGGAAAACCTATACCTATAGGTTTCACATATCGGAACAGGAAGGAACCTTATGGTGGCATGCTCACGCCTCTCTGCTAAAAGAAACTGTTTACGGGGTTCTAATCATTCTCCCACGGTTTGGTCGTTCCTACCCTTTTCTCAAACCTCACAATGAGTTTTCTATTATTTTAGGTACTATCACAATTACTCTAATTTATGAGTATCTATTTACAAAATCATGTTTATTAATAATACATGAGATCTAATTCGATCAAACAATATTGTTTATCGAAGGAGAATACTGGGACGCAAATGTTGTGAATATGGACAATCAAGGGATAGTCACGGTGGGGCACAATCAGTGAAATTTTTATCACGTTTGGATATCTAGATCAAAAGATATGATCGTTTGAAAATCGAGGATGAAAGAAAAAAAAAAAAAAGTTCACAGGAAAAAGTTCCCAGGAATATGCACGGGATTTTTTTTTTAATATATATATATTTTTTTGGTTTTGTTTTTCATGCTATAAAAAAATATAAATGTTGTCATTCTCCGTATAAAAAATATGTGGCTTCCTGTTACTCAAAAATATTTCAAAAGTTGTCGTTATCCCTAATTCTCCATTATTTTTATCAATGAGGAAATATGAATATATGGTAATATTTTTCTTCACATCTGTTTTCAACATAATATATATATATATATAAGGAATTAATATTGGATCATATTGTGTTGCTTGAGGCTGAAGAAAAAGATATTTTAAAAGGAATTAATATTGGATAAGGGGTCTCTCTATTTCACACCTTCACTATGCTGACGATGTTATCTTTATGGGGCCTTGGCAACCTGAAAACCTTAGAAATCTCAAAGCAATCTTGAAGTGTTGCAGTAATATTTTTGGTTTGGAGGTATACTTGACAAAAAGTAAGATTATGGGCTTTAATGTTTGTTGTGGGGAGCTTGAATCAGCTGCGTTTTCGTTGGGTTGCTCTTTGGGGACTCAACCATTTTCTTACCTTGGGTTACTTTTGGGGACGTGTATGAGCAAAGTTTCAGCTTGGTCATGTGTTGTGGATAAATTTATGAAAAAACATTCTTCTTGGAAAGCTTCACTTCTCTCGGTTGGAGGCAGGTTGGTTTTGGTGAAATCAGGGTTGGGAAGTTTGCCACGGTTCTTTTTCTCGCTTTATTGGGCTCCCTTGCGGGTTCTTAATGTGCTTCAGAGAATTAAATGCAATTTCCTCAGGGGTGGGGGGGGGGTTGAGAGCAAAAAAATTCCTTGGATCCCTTAGAAAATTCTTGTAAGAATAAAAATTCTGGGGGGTTGGGGATTGGGTCTCTAAAAATTCAAATGAAGTCAGTCTCTTTGGGATAGAGTGATAAAGGTTATATATGGGGAGGAGGGTGGCTTTTATGGGAGTGTATCTAAGAGGCGTATGGGGAAATATAATTGAAAATTGTCATAAATTGAGAGGTTAGGGTGTGGATCTTATAAATTCTGTTGGGTGGAAGTTGGGGAGGGGGGATCGTATTTGTTTTTGGAAAGACATATGGGTAGGAGACATGGTGCTTATGGAGTGTTTTCCTAGGCTTTTTTCTTTGGAGTTGTAGAGACAATTGAAAAATATGTTGTAAGTATTGATTTTACTAGAATGATACAGGAGTATATATATACACTTACAATAGATGTCTAGAGAATTCCAAGAATCTTTATAATAAATACAGAATCAAAGAATAAATAATAATTTGATTTCTAATATTCACTAATACCACCCCTCAAGTAGGGCGCGGACGCAGGCCTAACTTGTCACGTTGATGAAGAAATAATGTGCGGGGAAGCGATTTGGTGAGAGAGTCCGCTAATTGATCCTGAGCATGAACATGAGCGATGCGGAGACGACCTTGCTGGATGTTGTCGCGAACATAATGATAATCGATGGCAACATGCTTCATACGTGAATGAAATACGGGATTGGCACAGAAGTGTGTAGTACCAAGGTTGTCACAGTAGACTACGGGTGTATGAGAGAGTGAAATGCCGAGATCACGTAAAATATAGGTAACCCAATGAAGTTCAGCCGTGGCAGCGGCAACGGAGCGATACTCAGCTTCGGTGGAGGAACGGGCAATTGTTTTTTGTTTCTTTGAGCTCCAGGATAAGGGATTTCGTCCTAGGTAAACCACGTGTGCACTTGTACACGCATAGTTGTCCTTATCACCTCCCCAATCCGCGTCAGAAAAGGCATGAAGAGTGAGGGGAGAGTTGCGATAGAGCTGAAGACCATGATTCAGTGTACCGATAAGATACTGAAGAATGCGCTTAGCAAAGGACCAATGAACATCGGAAGGTTGATGCATGTACTGAGATAGTTTATTAACCGCAAATGCAATGTCCGGCCGGGTGAATGAGAGGTACTGGAGACTGCCAATGACCATGTGAAATTGCGTGGGATCAGTAAGGGGCGTGCCGGCAGTAGAGGACAAATTAGTGATGTCAGCGGGGAGCGGTGTAGCCACGGCATTTGCTATTAGATTTAATATCGTCGGATCAATTATGGATTGACCCGATTACGCAGCGGAATGCATCAGATCTAGATCTAAACGAAACAAAGAACATAAATTTAAGATCTAAACTACAAGGGGGTTTAGGAGCCTACCTTTTTATGGTGCTTAACTCCAAGAACGATAGATCTCCAAGAACACGTATTTTGAGAAGCCACAGCCTTCCAACGTGTGTCTCCCAGCAACACCAGGTGGATGGTGTTTCCCTTCGCGGACCTCCTTGATATGCTACCGGAATAATCCCAAGATTATTCCAACTCGAACCCTAAGAATAGAGGCCGAAATTTTCAGCCAATTTCTCTTGTGAATAGTGACGTGAATAGTGTGTGTCAAAAGGCTTGGAAGAACTCCCTTTATATAGGAGAGTAAAACTTAACCTCCAAGGATTAAATAATTAAGAGATAATTATTACATTAATCCTTTTTCCAAATAAAATATAAATAAAATAATTATCCCAAACAAATTAGGATAAATCATATTATTATCTAATATTCCATGAATTATCAATTAACAAATAAAAGATAAATCACATATTAAATAATTATCCAAGAAAACTAATTTCCTAATAATTAAATAATATAACAAAACATGCGCCACCAACCTTAATCAAATAAGGTCCACGCACATTTCCTATATTTGACCAATGAGGTCAAAAGGTCAACACACTTATTTGGGTCGAGTCCACGAAAAATGTCTTTTCCGTGTATTTAATTATTTAGTCCAACTAAACAATTAATCCACATATCAATTAAATAGTCCAATCCAACTATTTAATTATAATTGAGTGCAACGACGAGAAATCCAATTATGCTATATTAGAGCCACGTCGGGGACCATGGACCCATATTCAGTAGCTACAATAAATTGAATAAAATTATTCGTCAAAACAGAATAATTATATCCAAACTATTAATTCGGGATTACACCACCATAAACCCGGCCCGAACTCTATCGAATATAGATAACTTACACTCAATTTATGAGTCGAAAGCGTCCACCGATATAATCATTACATACGGATAAATCCTCCATAGATTTATTCACTTGATTCGGGATATTTCCGTAAACCCTTCTCGAAACATATTATCCTTAATTTACCATTAACCCCTAGTGATCAATTAGTTCATATTCAATATAATATGAACTCGGCCGATCGATCGCTTTCTAGGGTCAACAAATAAGAGAATCGTGCAGATATACTTCCGAGGAAGGAATGGATTCCATATCTGCGATAGCACGGACTACTCACTCATCCCGAATAGTGCCAACGAGAAGTGTTGGACCACATACTTCAAGTGATCCTTACTAACACATCAAACACTACCCTAGTCTAAGCGTTAATGCGTCAGATCACCTCAGATTAAGATTAATCCATATATGATCATCTTGTGATTCGATAAAACTTCTCAATTACGGAATTATATCGAGAACTCAAATCAAATCGGTCCAAATTTATATGATTATCATCATATATAAATGCCCCACTAGGTACCCTATTACCGACAGTCCGGATAAGACTGTCACACCTAAAGTGTTCTGGGCGCATTAATAGCAAATTAATCATGAGACCCGTACTCAGATTAATAAACGCTACGGACTAAGTTAATTTTAAGTACATCTCACTAACTCAATCCTCTTGTGTATAGCCATACACTGAGTTATGTGATTACATAAACGAGGTACTTAGGGTTTTCAGTAGTGTCTTAATTATAAACATACATGCATATAATAAGATGAATTATTAATTCTGTCCTAAAACAATTATATAATTGTCTTTCGGGCACTACACCTAACAATCTCCCACTTGCACGAAAGGCAAGTGGATTAATTGTTTTAGAGCACACCCTTATTTATCTATATCTACAACATTCTCCCACTTGCTCAAAACAAGTGAGACGAATCCCTCAAAACTGTACCCTCCAAGCGCATCTTAGTAATTCATCCTTCCAAGCACGACCGGAGTGTGCCGCCAGCAGGTAGGTCGGTGACCGGCGCATACTCGAATCCGAATACCATGTGACTGGTACATCGATCGGTAGGATGTCGGCTTGAGTCAATCTTTGGGATCGAACGTCGCTTTCCATCTAATCCGGTGGATACGATATCAATATGCCTTTGATTCAACACCGAGGACGAAATCGACTTAACGATCATCCTTCATCCGACCTAAAGTCGAGAATCGGTGTCATCACTTATATTCTAGTTTGCACTGAATATACTAGCATATTATTCCTCATTCTCCCGAAGATACTTGAGGATTCACTAAACATCCCATTTCATTATTCATCCTCGGTTTAGATAACCATTCCTGAGAGGTAGGTAGACTACATCGTTGAATCTTTGCATAAATGCAAGAATATCTTAACCAGGTGAATGGATGGGATTGCCAATGATCGATTCTTGCGGATTTGAGCGAATCAAATCCTTTAGAATGAATCCCGATGGCATGTCGGACTTTGACTTGGATAACACACCCATGTTGTTTCCAATCGTTTCGATGTTACCATTCACAAACACTAATCTACATACTACTTTACTAATATTGATGCCCAGTCTACAAAAGACTTATCAACATTCTGGTCAAGTCCACATATTAAAATATATGACTTTGAAATGACCTAGAGGTTTGCTTTAATCCCCGAAGGATATAAGCTATGGCAGGCATCCTGCCAAAGGTTCTTCCTGAATAAATTAAGATACCGTTAGTTCTCGCAAAAAGGTCTTAGGGAATCACCCCTATTTTCTGCTTTGTAACGAATCCGTTATTTGTTCTTAGCTAAAACCCTACATTACGAATGAATTCATTCCTTTGTTCGGCAAGGAAGTCTTAGGGAATCACCCATATTTTCCGCTTTCCGACGAAATCAAGCAAGACTGAGTGGTAAGAGAGATCACGGTCTGGTTAACTCTCTACCTTTTAAGGAATCACCCCTAAATTACTCAACTTTACGGTGAAAGTTAAACTTTCCTATTCATTCTACTCTTCTTCATGTAGTTCCAATTACTCCCATGGGCTGAGATACTCGGTGGTTCTACAAGAGTTTCAATGCAGGTGGAGTATCATACTCCATTCACGGGGGTTATGGCTTTTAAACCAACCTCTATGATCGGGATCCTAAACACACCCCACAAAGGACTATAGGTCATCAATCCGCCTATGACCGTAAGGTCCCGCAATGGGTAATGGACAAACCATACTCCCACTGCGTTCGGGGGTGGATTGATATACTGATCTAGTTTAGTAGTTCTTATTAGTGTTATCACCAACTGCCGGTGTTGGATGTGGACTGAACACATCAGTTAGTAACATCTTGAGTACAAATACTTCAAGATCTAAGGTTGTTATTTATAGACTCTATCAGACCGAGTTTGACAGTATTACCGTCATTCTCTGATTTTACGAGTTTAATAACCAACCTTTACTCAATGCATTAAGATATTTCACGACCTGAACGTGTACGCAAAATTGCCAGTCCTACCTTCAAGCACTCGGTGCTAAATGCCTCTATTTACGGAAGTGGGGTGAACCGAATTCACTTCTTATCCACAAATGCGTAGGCATCTTCTGGGTAGACTTCTCGGTTTTTCAATACAACCGTTATTTTGCAACCAATATCTTAAATGAGTTCAGCAGCGTATCGTAGCACATCAATAACTATGTAAGGCAAATTTGTGGTGTATCCCTTAGTGAAAACATTTCACCTGAGGCAGCGGAGCCGAGCATCGATCCGAAGACTATGCAATAACCTATTTACGAGTATGGAATACTCTATCTATGGTGAAATCGAGATTTCCTCCAAATATTTTTGATAAACTTACCGGAGTCTCGAATAGTAGTCAAACAAGATGTCACTACTTCAAAAGCTCCCACTAGCTTGTACCTTTCATATGACCCCGAAGGTTGTTATGAACAAGCTATGTTACTTCTTTAAATCTATTACCCTTTCTCGATTGAAAGGAAACTTAGTCATTGTTCCTTTGAGACAGTGTTCCTTTGGTCGGGAGGCAGAATCACCCTAAGCCGATCTTGGATCTTGTCTTTAGGAATATGCACTAATTAATAGAATAGAAAGAAGCGTTTATCAAATACGGAAACCATTTGCGTTTATATGTTTTAAGATGTGTTACTAATACCTTTTCAACAATGATTAGTGGTTCGACTTTATCAAACAAAAGTCCGAGTCTTGGATTCGTATACTCACATTTATTACATTCATCGTCAATAAGACAAACAAATTATCCTATTGAAAATGAATACGTTCGTTCCAACGAATCCGAAAACAGAAAATGAATTTTCAGTGATGCTCAAGAATTGAATCCGAGATTCATTTCCTTATATCACTCCCACTAGTCAATCTGAAAAAAAGCGCCCGTTGTCTATTTTATTTATCGTTTAATGCGAAGCTACCTAGTTCTTCCAAAGAACTTTAGCTTTCAAGAAAATTGCTAGGATACATTGGGCGGTGATCCGAAATCACTTTCATTATCCTCTAATTTCCAATTTATTAATTTTCCTGTTTAGCCTTAAAACTACTTAGTCTAGATGACTAACACGTATAAACATTCTTTCCCATTCTCGACTTTCCTTAGATGGAAACAGATCTTGAACTAGCGATTCGTGTGAGTAGACACTACTCTTGAACCGTGGGGCGTTCGATGTTACTTGCTTGGACTATCGATTTTTCTAATCGTTAAATCATAAGACCAAAGCTCCGACTAGTTTATCGATTCCAAATACCGCCTAACTAGCAACACTTTGTATTTATGATTTTTCAAAGATCGAAAAAATCCCCGAACTAAGCTCCCACTAGTTTATCGATTCCAAATCTTGTCTAACTAGAAATGCTTTGTTCATGATGTTTCAACGATTATAAAATCTCGAACTAAGCTCCTACTAGTTTATCGGTTCCAAATCTTGCCTAACGAGTAACGCTTTATTCTTGTTTTTCCAATAAATGGAGAAACTTACATGCGATCTATTACACATTTCTAATAATTCGGAAAAAAACAACAAATCATAAGGCTAAGGCTCCCACTAGTTTATCGGTTCCAAATACCGTCTAACTAGCAACGCCTTATGTATATGATTTTCCAATTTTTCATTTTAGAAATTTGTTGCGTAATTACACTTTTAAAATTCACTAAATAAATTTTATCTGATAGTCATATGTAATTTTTTGTAAACTAAGTATGGTCGTCTCTCGTTCAACACGAGTGACACCCGTGACATACCTATACTATGTCACTTAAGTTTTTAAAGGCTCAAGAGAAAAATTTCTTCCGAAAAGTTAATCGCATTTATTGATAATTACAACGTGCTTGTTACTTTCCACATTTTTATTGAAGTCCTATTACTAACAGCTTTAGTAACCTAGAGATCTAGTTGTAAATAAAATGACAGAAAGTTAAATTCAAAAATAAATTTTCACTACTAGATTTATTTTAGGAATAATAAACTATAAAAGAGTTTATCATACCATTCCAAGGATTTAACCTCGCATAGTAATCGTCCCGAGAGGGTCGATATCAAGACTATGATGGTCAAACTGAGACAATCTCTCTCAATGATTAAGCTTCGAGAATCGAACATCTCACGGGAATCGACATCCGGACCTTAATCATTGATTACCTTCCTTTTCTAGCCTAGATATTTGAAAATATCCATAAAGAGTGTGACCTACTATATCGGATCTCGAGTACGCCCGAGTATGCCTACGAGGCGGCGTCAATGACCCGGCGAGTACCGATATCCTATCCTTTCGGAGACCAAGCCTTGAATTTTGATAGCGGTGAACACCATCCGAAGGGGGCCGAAATCAAAGCGGCACGAGGCATCACCATTCTCTCACGTGCTTGCATCTATAGTAGAGGCCGTGGGGTTGGCTGTCGCCTTCCCCGCTCCCACTCAATATTTTGAAAAAGTGGTGGGTTTACTAATTACGGTTTTGGCCTTGACAATAAGAAACAATAAATCAAAGTACTCCGAATAGGGTCGGTTATGTAGGCAAGCCTACGCCGTCTTATTCGTTGGAACATGTCCCGGATTTTATCAATACAAAACAACAAGTAATAAACCGGTTAACCTCAAGTGCAAGGATCGTAGTATGGAGGCTAATGCCGGGTCGATCTTACGGGGAACTAGACGAATGTGAATCCTAGCTTTTGTTTTTAACTAAACTATTGTCACGAAACTAACCTAAACAGAAAACTAATTTAAACAAATATGCATAAAAGGAACTAGACAGAGGATTGAATCCAATGCTAGGCAAGATCGAAAGCAATAAAAACTAACTAAGTCGCAGAAAAATAAAATAAACTAAACTAAGCTAAGCAATTCGAGTCAAGTGATTTAAATCAAATTTTAACGAACGAACGAGCAATTGTTCCACCTATCCTATCAACGTTTGATACTAATTCGGATTATTTCGTGATCTCTACTCAAGTTGTGATTCACCTATCTAAGGCATGAACACCTACTTTCGTAGACAAGTTCGTTTTCTAATCTTCGATCTTTCGATTAAAGATTAAGTCTTTCTAACCTAGGCGTGAAATCTTTCAATTTCTAATCTAGAGATTCAATCTAATAACTTTCGTTGTGATTAGATTAAAGGTCTAAACTTTTATCATGGTGTTCTAAGGTTAACATGACTTTCATCAAGCAAACAATAAACAAAAGCACGGATCTTTCGATATAGCATGCAATCAACATATAAAAACATGATAAAAGTAACAACTTTAATAGATACTCACAAAATAATCACGAACTAGAGATCAAACTGTTGAAACGGACGGCTTCACAACGCTTGTTCAAGGAGGATTTAGCCTCAGCATCCTTTGCACATCGAATTGTTGAATAAAAGTACATGAAATTATCTAATCTAATCTAGAAGTTTAAGTGCATAAAAAGCGGAAAATAAAGGAGTAAAACGCAGCCAAGCTGCTCCACTAGGGTTTAGGGATCGAATTGTATATTTTTGTGTGAGAAAAACGCGACTATTTATAGAGAAATAAGTCGGCTGCTGCTAGGTCGGTTTAAGGACGCCCGTCCGTTTCTTTGGACGCTCGTTTGAGGTGCCTTGGACGGAGGTTGAACGCTCGTTCAGAACGCGTCTGAACTCTCTGAATGTAAATCGCACCTCTGAACGCTCGTTCGGTTGAGCAAACGCCCGTCCTCCATGGACGGACCGTGGACGCTCGTCCATCGATGCTGGAACTCGATCTCTTGATCATTATCTCTTCCTTCTTCCATCTTTATCCTTCTTTTCTCATCTCTATCTCGATTTAGCTCGAATTATATCATCATTTGATCATCAATTTAGCCTCCAACATGTATCTACATCACATTAAGACATCGCAAAACGTAACACAATCCAAATACTCATAAATCCATAATCAAAACACGTACACAACCTCATTTTGCGAATAAACTAATCAAAATCTTACTTGCTTAATAAATCATTTAAACACTCGTTTTCTATGCAAATTATACAAATACGGAGGAAATCATTATCAAATATAACGTTAAAAACCGTATAAAAATACCCTTAACAACTCCCCACACTTAAACTTTGCTCGTCCCGAGCAAAACAAAACAAGATAAAGGCTCGGAAGGAATATAGTCATCTCAACACATATACCACATGGTCAATAAATTAGAAGTTCACCGTCGTGTGTGTGTGCATAGCCATAGAAAACTTCCACTAAATCCAAACTTGAGGAACTCAAAGTAAAACTAGTTAATACCCCTCGTAGACTAGCAATAAATGACACTCATAAGATGCACCCTACAAACGTGACATATCCCGAAAAGAATGATCGAATGAATCTAGGCCTTTACGAAATACTCGAGAGGACAATCCACACAACATATCTATCGGTTTATCTTGGGATAAGATTAACGAAAGACTAAGTCTTATATTCATTTCATAACCAATTTCGAGTTGATTTAACTATTTCACTTTAAACACACATTAGAAGAAGCTATTGCCCTCATAGCAGAATAGGACATTTCGAGATAATACCCTACCTTACTCCAATCATAAGGCAACTTTTACTGATCGTCGTGAGCTTTTGGTCATCATAGTGGAATAAAACATTTCGAGATAATGCCTTACCGCACTCAAATCATCGACCCGACTTCCGACACACACTATTGATTTCATTATTAACTCAACTTTTTCAAATGACATTAGCTACATGACACTTATCACATTCAAACTTCTAGATATTCACGATTACATCGTGACTTGGAACTAAATACAAACTATCATAAATCTCACGATATGCACGTAGCACTAAGCACATGACTTATAAGATAATCAAAAATCACTAATCCAAAACGGGGTATAACTTTATAAAAATAGCTCATCGTTCACTATGGCTCGTGAAAAATAATTCGGGTGAATCAACTAACTTACGGAACATACGGAATACAGCATCGATGAATATAACAAACCGAACAAAAACATGCATTGCTTACTCGAGACAAAACAAAAATTTTGAAAATTTAGCTCATTTTAGCATAGAAATAACATCATATAAGCAAATGTGTAGATACATATCGAAACATTCCCCTCCCCCACACTTAAATAACAACATGTCCTCATGTTGTGCAGAATAAAAGAAACTTAGCTGATTGTAGTTCTAAAGTGGCAATTCCGGAAGTGCTACGTATCAACTCCAGAAAGGCTTGATGAAAGCAGTAAACTGTGGACCATCCACCGGAAAACTGACATCATCTGAAAGCTCACAAGTGCTATAGCAACTATCCTGCATACATGAAAAACAAAGAAATACCTCGGGGGATACAAGGGATTAAACCATATCGTGCAAAAGTGATAGAGATAAAGATAAGAGGAAATCGTAAACAAAACCACACTTCGACCCTGTATAAGCCTAGGACGGCTGACTGACAAAAAACAAACACAATCCTAATAAAACTGAACTAAAACAACTAAAGAGAGAAACTAATATAATAAGGGATATCTAGGATGCCTCCTAGTAGCGCTAATGGTTATTGTCGTTAGCTCGACGCATTGTAAGCTCAGCCTGGATCAGGCCATTTAACCTTTCTGCCAGCCACTACCTCGTGTAAGCTCGAATCGATGGTGTGGCCGCAGCTTGACAACGAAATGAACACATGGGGTTAAATCTTTGAAAGCTCTCCATACCTTTTAAGTTTCCCATGGTTGCATTCTTTCGCCTCCGGTTCCTCGATGACGTTTAAGTTGACGCTCCTTTCAAACTCTTCCATATCAAAGACTACCTCGCTAGAACATCTTCGAGATTTAACACAACCGTCATCCTCGGAAAACAAATCGGGTGAAAACTTCGTCAAAGTGGTTGACTTCGAGTCCCACACCCGAGGATTTCGAGGAATTTAACAATCAAAGGCTTTTCTTTATGTTCACCTATATAGTGCTTGCACCTCGACCATTAACTCGAACGGTTGATCACCATAACCTCGTAATTCTAGCACACCTCCAGGAATGATTTAGAGAATCTCGAAAGGACCGGACCAACGTGTCCTCAACTTGCCAGAAACAAATGCAACCTGGAATTGTAGAGTAACACTTGCTCACCGACCTTGAATTCTCTCTTCTTTATCTTGGCATCGTGGAGGAGTTTCATCTTCTCTTACTAATCCCGGCGCTTTAAGTAAGCTTGGAGTCCGAATTCATCCACTCATGCAAGCTGCTGCAGCGGTGTTGGCCACAGATTGGGAATCGAAGTTAAGAAACTTCGTAGCCTAGTACGCCCGTGCTCTAGCTCGACAGAGCGAGATGACATGGTTTCCGTAGACCATTTGATATGGCGATGTACCCATGGGGGTCTTATAGGCGATCCTATATGCCCAAAGTACATCGTCCAACTTCGCACTCGATCTTTTCTATGACTATTCACCGTCTTCTCCAGGATCTCGCTTAATGCTCTGTTGCTGCTCCTTTCAACCTCGACCACTAGTCATCGGATGATATGGTGTGCCAATTTTATGACGAACACCATACTTCTCGAGTACTTTCTCTAGGGTCGGTTGCGAAAATGCGTCCCTTCATCACTCGATCAAGGCACGTGGACATCCAAACCTCACGAAGATATTCTTCTTTAGAAATTTCATCACCGCCTTATGATCATTGTGAGGAGTGGCTTGGGCCTCCACCCATTTAGACACGTAGTCTCGCAGACTAAGATGTATTTATTACCGCAAGATGATGGGAATGGTCCCATAAAATCGATGCCCCAAACATCAAAGACTTCGCATTCAAGGATGGGTTTCAACGGCATGTCAAACCGCCTTGTCAAAGCTCCGGTTCTTTGGCAACGATCACAAGCTTTGCGAAAGCTTCGCGTCCTAAAGATCGTGGGCCAATAGAAACCGGATCGGAAGATTTTCGCAACCGTTTCCAAGGACCAAAGTGACCACCGTGGGTCCACTATGGCATTGCTTTCGATTATATCGCGTTGCTCGGTCGTGAACACACCTCCTTAGCAAACCATCTTTGCAGATCTTGAAGAGGTAAGGTTCATCCCAAACAAAGTATTTCATATCGAGAGAAGAACTTCTTCTTCTCTTGATAAGACATTTCGAGGATCGAGATAACGGGCATGAAGGTAGTTTACAATGGAGGAATACCATGGAACATCGGGAGGACAACCGTCTATCAACATAATGTTTTCTAGAGGAAAGTAAAGATCTATATCATCTGGTTCATCCTTTTCCTCACTTAACACCCTAGAAACATGATCCGCCACTACGTTCTCACTGCCCTTCTTATCTTTGATTTGAACGTCAAACTCTTGGAGGGTCAGTATCCAACGCAGTAAGCGCGGTTTAGCTTCCTTTTTGGTCATGAGATATCGCAAAGCAGCGTGGTCACTCCACACACTCACTTGAGCACCCAAGAAGTAACTTACGGAACTTGTCCATAGCAAACACTACGGCCAATAACTCCTTTTCGGTAGTCGTATAGTTAACTTGCGAAGGATTCAACGTGTGTCATGGCGTAATAGATAGGCTGAACTTTCCTTCGATGCGCTGTTGTCTAAGATCGCACTAACAAAGATAGTTGGATGCATCGCACATAAGCTCAAAGGGCAAGTTCCAGTCAGGTGAAATAAGAATTGGAGCGGATATTAACCGATTCTTGAGCTCCTCAAACGCGCGCTTGCAATTCTCATCAAAATCAAAGGTAACATCTTCTTTGAGTAAAGTAGACAGGGGTTTGGCAATCTTTGAAAAGTCCTGGATGAACCTCCTATAAAGCCGACATGTCCGAGAAAACCTCGGACTTCCCGAACATTCTTGGGATAACTCATCTTCTCAATAGCTTCTACCTTGGCCCTATCTACTTATACCTTTGGCGGACACTTTGTGGCCAAGGACTATACCTTCATCTACCATGAAATGACATTTTTCCCAATTAAGCACTAAGTCCTTTTCCACACATCTTGACAACACCCGATCAAGGTTATCGAGGCAATCATCGAAGGAGTGACCAAAGACCGAGAAGTCATCCATAAAAATCTCCATGCACTTTTCAACTAGCCCGTCAAAGATTGCCATCATACACCTTTGAAAGGTGGTGGGGGCATTACAAAGACCAAATGGCATCCGCTTTGAGGCGAATGTACCATAGGGCGGTGAAAGTGGTCTTCTCTTGGTCAACAGGATCGATGGGTATCTGGAAGTATCCTGAATATCCATCCAGGAAGCAGTAGAATGCGTGCCCCGCCAGACGCTCAAGCATCTGGTCAATGAATGGAAGGGGAAAATGATCTTTCAGTGTGACCTCATTGAGCTTTCGATAATCGATACATACTCTGTATCCAGTAACGAGCCTCAATGCTATCTCTTCTCCCTTCTCATTCTTCTCAATAGTAATTCCCCCTTTTTTGGGGACTACCTGAGTCGGGGAAACCCATTCACTGTCAGCAATGGCGTAAATGATACCCATATCTAGAAGTTTAATGATCTCCTTCTTGACTACCTCTTGCATGTGAGGGTTGAGCCTTCTCTGAGGCTGTCTAACTCGCTTTTGCACCCTCCTCGCCTTGATCTTGTGCATACAGATGTCGGGAGAT
This sequence comes from Gentiana macrophylla, assembly GCA_026214975.1. Taxonomy (NCBI): domain Eukaryota; kingdom Viridiplantae; phylum Streptophyta; class Magnoliopsida; order Gentianales; family Gentianaceae; genus Gentiana; species Gentiana macrophylla. The sequence goes on along the minus strand of CM047810.1, from coordinate 27,029,570 downwards.
ATCCTCGGATATCTCCCACCCCATCCAAAGGCTTTTTCATTTTTGGCGCAAGACGTTTAACAGTTTTAAGCTTCTATACGAGATAGCTTGGCGAGAGATGATCAAAGGAAGCTTGTCACCTTCTCTTAAAAACACATACTTAAGATGTTTAGGTAACGGCTTCATGCAAATCTACGGGAGGATCCTCTGACTTGATTTAAGATCGCCACTCTTCAACTCAACATCGCCGAGCTTACTTAGTGGTCCCACTTGCCAAGGCTTCTTCTCTTAGCTCATCCTCAAAATCACCGCTAACTCGGTCTAGATTAACCATACCATGACTATTCAGATTATCGATCAATCGCTCATATTCCGCTTCCACAGCCTTTGACTTGCTCGTCCATACACAGTCATTGAAGTCATTAAATGACTCCTCAATAGAAAAGCCGGTTGGAGAACCAGAGGGTACTTGAATGGATTTAGAGACACTATAGCTCACCTCTTGGTCACCAACTCGAATAGTTACTTGCCCACCATCACAATCGATGAGGGCCCTAGTCAGGATAGGAAAGGTCTCCCAAGAATCGGGGGACTTCTCATCTTTTCCCATATCTAAGACGTACCAATCAACAGAAAGGTAAATCTATCGATCCGACTAAAATGTCTTTCGAATCCTGAAGCTTTCTTAGAAGATCTATCGCGAATCAAGGTTCATGGAAGTGGGTTCTAGAAGACTTTGTAAACCCAAATGCTCACACACGCAGACAATGGCATCAGTGATGGATGCACCCAAGTCACATAAAGAATTTGGAAAGACTAAGCCTCCCATCCGCAACGTGAGCACGAATTTTCCGGGTCACCTCTTTTGATTGGTAAGTCCGGATAATTGATCATTGAACAATCCTCACCAATTGCCTGATCCATTTCTCGCTAACTTCTTCTTCGAGAAACAACATCCTTGATGAATTTAGTATACTTAGGCATTTCAACCAAAACTTACGAGAGTGGAAGATTAACTCTGAGTATTTTTCATTGATTAAGCACCTTTCCGCATTCTTATCTTCATGCAATGGGATGTTGCTCTTTCTCGGTGGAAATGGAAGCTTTTTCAAATCATCCTCGGAAAATACTTTCTTCGAGGTCGAACTAACTCGCTTTGTCTTCCACATCTTTCCACCTCATCGCCTTATCATTCTTTTTATTAGTCGTGATCACCACCGGATCGATCATTTGATTCATCACTCCTCGGGATCAACCACCGAGGATTCTTAATTGATTCTTCATTCCTCAAGGGATCACCCACTCGAGGAATCTCAATTCTTTCACCTATCGGGACCAAATGCACCGATGTCTTTCAACTTCTACACCTCTCGTGGGTCACCACACCGAGTACCGCTGTAGCCAAGGGGATGATGGGTGCTCGACTTCCCTCCTGCCTTATCACCGGCGGGAGGGGCTGGTGGTTTCCTGGTTGGGGACCACTCGATTGAGTACCACTTCTTAAGTTCATTGCACCGGCCTCTCCTCCACCGTATGGAAGTGAAGGAACCAAGTCGGTGCATTGGCCAAGATTCAATTCAGATGTATGAGCTACATGACCACCTTTGGGATTTCTCTCCGTGGAGTTTGGCATCTCGCTTACGATGGTCTAGAAAGCTTGTTTGGTCGACCATTTGCTTCTCAAGGTGCTTGATCGAATTCATCAACAACTGGATATTATTATTTTGCTCCCTCTGGAAGTTATTGTTCTGCTCCTTCAGCTCTTTCTGATAGGAGTCCAATCTAGCTTCCAGATCATCAACGTGAGATGGACCTTGAGAGTTTTGAACATTTTCAGGGAGAAAGTGGCTTGATTGACTTTGAGATGAAGGATTTGAATAGTTAGGCCAGTTTTGATTGAACCTTTGATTAAGATTGGGAGCATTCAAGTTCGGGTTCTGATTAAAACTAGGGTTTCGATTGAAATTCGAGTTTTGATTGAAATTTTGATTGAAATTCGAATTTAGATTTTGATTTGGGTGGAAACCCTGGTTTCGAAAGTTGCCTTGGCCAGTGAATTGATTACCAAACCTTTGATTTGGCTGGCCATTGAAGGCATTGATTTCAGCGTTCTGTCCAATCATAGGACAGAAACGAGCAGTATGCCCCATATCGTCACATACCTGGCATGCGACTTGGTTGTACCGTCCATGATTCTGGACAGCATTGACTTGATAAGAATTGGGGGGCATGAATTGACACTGGCCAACCATGTGGCGAGTCTGAGAACAATTCTCGCAGATGTACAGAACTTGAGAGTTCTGTAAAAATGACGGAGTCTGATAACTCGGATTTGGAGACGTGGTAAGCGTAGCCACCGCTTTGCCCAACATGGAAATCTCGTTACGCATTTTCACCTCCTCAATCCTAGGAGGAGGTGGTGGTGCTGAACGACTTGAAAGGAGGGGGCATAATTATATTTGGCAATGTCTTGAACAATGCCCACCCTCTTGAGGCGTTTTCCTCGGGAATGCCCCACTGATGAACTATTGACCATGCCCTTGGTGAGCTCGGTCAATCCACTTTGAAAAAGGTATTGACTTGCCTCTGCAAGTCTAACCCATGGTGGGGCATTTACTGAAGAAGAGCCTTAAATCTCTTCCATGCCTCAAAGAAAGATTCTGCTTTCCGCTTGATAGAAATTATAAATTTCCCTCAAACATCAATTTGTCTTGGCCGTGGAAAGTATTGGCTTAAAAATTCTTTCTCCAATGCAGCCAGTGGTAATGGATTCTGCAGGAGAGAGCTATACCACTCTTTAGCTTCTCCTTCAATGAGAACGGAAACAATGTAAGTTTAATCGCATCCTCACTCACACCTTGAATGCGTGTCGCACTACCATATCTCCGAAATGTGTATGCGTGTGTGTGAGATTTTCGATCAGGAACCCGTGAAACATTGATGCATCTTTGCATCATCCCGAATGAGACTGGGTTTGAGTTCGAAAGTTTGTGCGGTAATGGCTGGTAAGACGATAGCTGGGTTGACAGTTACTGCACCAGGCATGGCGTAGTCTGCCAATGTCCGTCTATCTTCAGCGGCCATTATTACAATTTCTTCGATTTCCCTTTGAAAAGATAGCTCAAACTCTTGATCTTCGGCTTTTCCTTCGTCAAACGAAGTCTTCGCTGTTAGGTCGGACTATGGTACGCTCGATGTCAGGGGAGCAAAGTAATGGTCCCTTGTGACTACGAGTTTGCGTAAACCGATCCCAAAATCAAGTTGAGAAAACCTAAATCTGAGGAAAGGAAACCTAAAAACTAATAAATTAAAGACCTGATATCTAAAAGATTAAAAACCTTAATCTAAGATAAAAAAAAACCTAAAGAAAAGAGAAGAAAAGAGAAAGATTAAGAAAGAAAGGGGGACGGACGGGCGTCCACTTATGTGAACGAGCGTCTGCCCAGAAAATAGACTGAACGAGCGTCCAAACTGGTGAACGTTCGTTCAAGGATCGGAAAACGCTACTGGAATGAAAATTTTACAGTGAACGAGCGTTCAAACTAGTGGACGCTCGTCCATAGGCAAGATTTTTCAGATCAGAAACGATATCAGAACAGCAGGAAAGCATGGGAAAAAGAGACAGAGGGAAAGGATAACTAAACCTAGAGGGATCAAAGACTACGAAACTTAACTACGAAAAACCCTAATAACCAAAACTATAAACTACCTAAGGAAATTTAAAACGAGAAAAACAGAAAACACTAAAAAGAGGGAAAAACATGTGTTGAAATCTTCTAACCCCAAAATAGAAGGGAAAACAGTGGATTTTGACCTCGAAAACGGTGTCGGACGGCCTCAGGCCGTCCGCCACGTCGTCGGCGTCGGCACGAGCTTTCGAATTGGGGTCTGCGCGCCAATCCGACACTCGAGCCGAAAGTTATGGCCAAAATACTATCAAGTGCTAAACGGACCCTTTTATCCTAAAATTTGATCGTGAAAGGTGTGGAGTCGATTGATTCAACCTTAGATGTCCCCTAATCAATGTAAGAACGAGAAAGATAAAACAGGCGGTAGAAACAAGAAAAGCCATTTGAAACAAGAAAATGCAGGCGGGCGCCCAATTAATGGACGGGCGTCTCGCTGAGACTTAGGGCTCGAACGGGCGTCCAAAAATATGGACGTTCGTTCAAGGGGTCAAAAACGATATAGGATTGAAATTTTCACAGTGAACGGGCGTTCATAAGTATGGACGCTCGTCCAGATGCAAAAATTTCAGAAACAGAAAAGCGATGCAAACGATTGCAGAAACAGAGAGGGATAAGAGAAAGAAAACAGAGCAGGAAAAGGAGGGGAAGAAACTAATCACAAAAACTTTAAAAACTTCAAACCCTAAAAATCTAAACCAAAAACCTAACTATCTAAAGGTTAAACTAAAAACAAACCTAAAAAAAAAAAAAAAACAGAAACAAAAACAAATCTAAAAACAGAAAACGAAAAAGACAAACAAAAACAAAAACTAGGCAACCGTCCGGTTCCCCGGCAACGGCGCCAAAAACTTGTCCCGGATTTTATCAATACAAAACAACAAGTAATAAACCGGTTAACCTCAAGTGCAAGGATCGTAGTATGGAGGCTAATGCCGGGTCGATCTTACGGGGAACTAGACGAATGTGAATCCTAGCTTTTGTTTTTAACTAAACTATTGTCACGAAACTAACCTAAACAGAAAACTAATTTAAACAAATATGCATAAAAGGAACTAGACAGAGGATTGAATCCAATGCTAGGCAAGATCGAAAGCAATAAAAACTAACTAAGTCGCAGAAAAATAAAATAAACTAAACTAAGCTAAGCAATTCGAGTCAAGTGATTTAAATCAAATTTTAACGAACGAACGAGCAATTGTTCCACCTATACTATCAACGTTTGATACTAATTCGGATTATTTAAGTGATCTCTACTCAAGTTGTGATTCACCTATCTAAGGCATGAACACCTACTTTCGTAGACAAGTTCGTTTTCTAATCTTCGATCTTTCGATTAAAGATTAAGTCTTTCTAACCTAGGCGTGAAATCTTTCAATTTCTAATCTAGAGATTCAATCTAATAACTTTCGTTGTGATTAGATTAAAGGTCTAAACTTTTATCATGGTGTTCTAAGGTTAACATGACTTTCATCAAGCAAACAATAAACAAAAGCACGGATCTTTCGATATAGCATGCAATCAACATATAAAAACATGATAAAAGTAACAACTTTAATAGATACTCACAAAATAATCACGAACTAGAGATCAAACTGTTGAAACGGACGGCTTCACAACGCTTGTTCAAGGAGGATTTAGCCTCCTAGCATCCTTTGCACATCGAATTGTTGAATAAAAAGTACATGAAATTATCTAATCTAATCTAGAAGTTTAAGTGCATAAAAACTGGAAAATAAAGGAGTAAAAACGCAGCCAAGCTGCTCCCTAGGGTTTAGGGATCGAATTGTATATTTTTGTGTGAGAAAAACGCGACTATTTATAGAGAAATAAGTCGGCTGCTGCTAGGTCGGTTTAAGGACGCCCGTCCGTTTCTTTGGACGCTCGTTTGAGGTGCCTTGGACGGAGGTTGAGCGCCTCGTTCGAACGCAGCGTCTGAACTCTCTCGAATGTAAATCACACCTCACGAGCGCTCGTTCGGTTGAGCAAACGCCGTCCTCCATGGACGGACCGTGGACGCCGTCCATCGATCTTTGGAACTCGATCTCTTGATCATTATCTCTTCCTTCTTCCATCTTTATCCTTCTTTTCTCATCTCTATCTCGATTTAGCTCGAATTATATCATCATTTGATCATCAATTTAGCCTCCAACATGTATCTACATCACATTAAGACATCGCAAAACGTAACACAATCCAAATACTCATAAATCCATAATCAAAACACGTACACAACCTCATTTTGCGAATAAACTAATCAAAATCTTACTTGCTTAATAAATCATTTAAACACTCGCTTTCTATGCAAATTATACAAATACGGAGGAAATCATTATCAAATATAACGTTAAAACCGTATAAAAATACCCTTAATGAACATATGTGATGATTCAGGCCAATCCGCGAGAGAAGCCCCGTTTAGCCCGAAGGCTTATCGGCTATGCTAAGTCTATCGATCTAATCGCTGTAACGTGCACATCACACGTGGAGGGGAGTCGATTGAGCGGCTTCGGTTGAACTCGCCCAACCATGGTTAGACCATTTCGAACCCATGTACTAAGATTCTCCGATTTCTAAGTTGTCACCCAATGCGTAATCTCGTTTTGTTTAAGGTGGTTCACCGAGAAGCCATCACCGAAAAAGCTCAACGATTTATCCAAGTGGGATTCACCGAGAATCCATCACTAAAATCGTAAACGATTGACATAAACCCGGGTCCTCGGTTTTTATAATTAGCTACTTATTACTTAACTACCACATATTAAATTAATAAGCATTCATACTAATTATTTGAGTTATACATGCCTAATTTATTCGAAATAAACTAGCTACATGTATGCATTGGAGTGGAATCATGATATGATGCATGTCATGGTAATTTTCCGGTTATATCATACAATTTTCGATCATACACGAAAAAATAACGGAAAAAATAAACACCGAGATGGATCGTTGGTACCCCCGTATCTAACCTATTAAAAAAAAAACACAAACCCTAACTAGGGTTTACTATTTTCTAATCTGCTGCTGCTGCGTATTATCGATGATCGGAAATCCAAACGAACCTTGATCGTCATGAAACTTTATGGATCTGTTCTTCACTCCGCCTACTTCAATCTAAACGGTTGGATCTTCGTTTCAATGGTCCAATTTTCTCCAGCAATCCGCCGATCTAACTGCTGCATCTGTTTATAACTGCGGCGCAACAGTGTCTTCCTGGGGACGATCGGGCATCGAGACAAATCCCGATCGACAGTAAATTTTTAGGGCTTGTTCATAACTCCATGGTAGTCGATCTGAACGGTCGGATCTTCGTTTCAACGGTCCAATCTCTTCCAGAAATTCGATGAACTCACAGCTAGGGTTTTAATGCCTGCTGTGCTTTTCTGTTACAGCATCAACTTTATAGCAGCGATCGGACATCGATATCGACTCTGATCGTCACGAAATTTTTAGGGCATGTTCTTCAACGTTTATTCTTCATTCTGACCGGAGGGATTGTCGTTTCAACGGCTCAAACTCCGGAAAAAAATAAAAAACGGAACAGCAACAAAACAGATCTACTTCTAGGAAATTAAAATTACAAAATTTCCTATACTCATATAAACGAATTTATATGAGTTTACAATAGATCTAACGAGTAAACAATACCAACCCCAATCCATCTCTTCAACCACAAAAATCACAAGCATACAATCATGATTAAATTCGAATTTTACCAAAAAAAAAACGAAATAAAACATCTAAAACATGCTTTTCCACTCCAAGATCTAAAATTCATATACTTTGATCGTTAGATCAAAGGCTCCGATACCACTTATTAGATGTAATATCTTCGGATCAATTATGGATTGACCCGATTACGCGCAAATGAATGCATCGATCTAGATCTAAACGAAACAAAGAACATAAATTTAAGATCTAAACTACAAGGGGTTTAGGAGCCTACCTTTTTATGGTGCTTAACTCCAAGAACGATAGATCTCCAAGAACACGTATTTTGAGAAGCCACAGCCTTCCAACGTGTGTCTCCCAACAACACCAGGTGGATGGTGTTTCCCGCCGCCGGACCTCCTTGATATGCTACGGAATAATCCGAAGATTATTCCAACTCAACCCTAAGAATAGAGGCCGAAATTTTCAGCCAATTTCTCTTGTGAATAGTGACGTGAATAGTGTGTGTCAAAAGGCTTGGAAGAACTCCCTTTATATAGGAGAGTAAAACTTAACCTCCAAGGATTAAATAATTAAGAGATAATTATTACATTAATCCTTTTTCCAAATAAAAGATAAATAAAATAATTATCCCAAACAAATTAGGATAAATCATATTATTATCTAATATTCCATGAATTATCAATTAACAAATAAAAGATAAATCACATATTAAATAATTATCCAAGAAAACTAATTTCTTAATAATTAAATAATATAACAAAACATGCGCCACCAACCTTAATCAAATAAGGTCCACGCACATTTCCTATATTTGACCAATGAGGTCAAAAGGTCAACACACTTATTTGGGTGAGTCAACGAAAAATGTCTTTTCCGTGTATTTAATTATTTAGTCAACTAAACAATTAATCCACATATCAATTAAATAGTCCAATCCAATTATTTAATTATAATTGAGGTGCAACGACGAGAAATCCAATTATGCTTATATTAGGAGCCACGTCGGGGGCCATGGGCCCATATTCATGAAATTACAATAAATTGAATAAAATTATTCGTCAAAAGAATAATTATATCCAAACTATTAATTCCGGGATTACACCACCATAAACCCGCGAACTCTATCGAATATAGATAACTTACACTCAATTTATGAGTCGAAAGCGTCCACCGATATAATCATTACTTACGGATAAATCCTCCATAGATCGCTCACTTCGATTCGGGATATTTCCGTAAACCCTTCTCAAAACATATTATCCTTAATTTACCATTAACCCCTAGTGATCAATTAGTTCATATTCAATATAATATGAACTCGGCCGATCGATCGCTTTCTAGGGTCAACAAATAAGTGGAATCATGCGTATACTTCCCGAGGAAGGAATGGATTCCATATCTCGTGATAGCACGGACTACTCACTCATCCTAGAATAGAGCCAACGAGAAGTGTTGGACGACATACTTGAAGTGATCCTTACTAACACATCAAACACTACCCTAGTCTAAGCGTTAAATGCAGCAGATCACCTCGAGGATTAAGATTAATCCATATATGATCATCTTGTGATTCGATAAAACTTCTCGATTACGGAATTATATCGAGAACTCAAATCAAATCGGTCAAATTTCTATATGATTATCATCATATATAAATGCCCCACTAGGTACTGTTGGAGAGATTTTGCATCATTAAACAAAAGAAAATTTATAAACCCTAACTACTATGCAAAACTAACTCCTAACCGGCCGAATACCGGGTAATTGCTAGTAAAGCGTAATGAGTAAGGGGTCGATCCATAGGGAAAAGGTATGTTCAATCTAATCTTATTAATCCTACCAATTGCTACTCTAAAAACGAAAAGCAAAAACATAAAAACATAAAAACATAAAGAACAATCAAAATAAATCTAACCTAGGAAACAAAATAAACAATCTAAACTAAGGGACATGGAAACAACCAATATACAAACCTATGTGATCTCAATCCTAGTTCAATTCATGATTTTAATTCAAGTTGTGGTTTCACCTTTTCACGAGACATAAACCCCTAATTCCTTAGTGAATTTATTTCTCAAGCTACGGATTCCTAATTCCTTAGTAAATCCAATTTATCGATCTCTACTCTCTCGTAAGTTGAAACTGATTTCCATACAACACTCGGTGTAGATTCAGGTTAACTCTCGTATTTTAGAATCTAACAACCTAGATAATTAATCGATTAACTTGTCATCATTAACGATTAAAAATCCTATCTTTCCATGGTGATCTAACGTTTATGCAACTTCTGTATTATAAACATCAATAGAGAACTAATTTTCCAATCTATTCTCATGGCATCGAAGAACGCATAGAAAAATACAAACTAAATCAAACGTCATGAAGAAAAACTGGAATTAAATTAATCATAAGAGAACTCACATAGTCTTGGATACAATGGTTGAAACACCATGGAAACGAAAAGAAAAGCTACATAATCTACTCCTAATCTAACCTCGGTTCACCCGAGCACAAGGCTCGGGTGACCGGCCTTGGAAGCCAAGAACGCTGCTGCTGTGTTGCCACAGGAATATTTGTGTGAATTATATCTGATAGGGTTGCATGCAAGGGCTGTATATATATATAGGTAGGAGAGGCGGCTAGGGTTTGAAGTAATAAGGCGGCTGAATGAATCCTAAATTAATTAGGATTTGCATGCGGATAAAAGAAGGAAAGCTTAAGTCGGTTTATGCCTCGATGCGCCTGGACGTTAAATTAATGAGGCGGACGCTCGTCCGGTTGCTATGGACACTGATGAAACGCTCGTTTGGGAGGCGTCTGAAGGCTCTGTACTTGAATTCTGCCTTGGACGCTCGCTTGACGAATGTAAACGCCAGTTCAGCAGCTGTGGATGCCAGTTTAACGTTTTGAACTCAAACTTCTAAAATTCATATCTTGAGTTGTAGACCTCCAAAAATTATGATCCGAATGTCATAATTAAGCTCTCGGAAAACTCTACAACTTTCATTAAGGACTCTTCTTCAGAAAACGCCTTTTTGATTAGCCCGTCGTATTACGAGTCGTTTTCGGGATTTTCCACTCGAATTCAGCAACAGCATCCAAACTTGTAACGCTCATATCTCGGGCCTCATAAGTCGGAATGAAGTGATTCAAGATCCTGTAGAATCCTCTCTTCAAGCACTACAACTCTTCTCTTGAGGTCGAGAGTCAAATCAGTGTATATCATATCAAGAACTGCATCGGAAGTTCGGCTGCTTGAAAGCTTCATTCCAAGCTTTATCTCCATCTTCCTTCCATTTCACTTCTCTTCCATGCAAAACCTCATCATTTAATCCTCTTGCATGCCAAAATATGTATCTATAACATAGGAAAATATACCAAAGCGTAACACAATCCCAAAATAACATAAAATCCCAATTTAAGCACATAAATCATTACATTTTGCAATTAGCCTATTAAAAACACTATTTACTCAATTAATCGATTATAAGCTCGAATTCTATGAAAAACATCCATCTACGGGGGAAATTGATGTAAAATATATCATTAAAAACACTACAAATTGACCCTGAACAACACCCTCACACTTAAACTTTTGCTCGTCCTCGAGTAAAACAAAACAAAGTCAAGCTCGAGACAAATAAACATCCATACAAATATGAAGTATATTCAATAACTTAGAAGTTCACCCGTGTAGTGTGTGCATAGCCATAATAAACTTCCACTAAGTTCCACAATTTGAAAGTTATTCAAACCAAAACTAGCCAAGTTTCCCATCTAAGTTAGAAATATTCAAAAATTATAATACCGAAACACCCCAAGTATAAGGATCTGTAGTAAAGGATGTTAACGGGTCGTCCTAAGGGAATGGAACGTTTATCGAACTCAAATATAAACCTATATCGATTATGTCACTAAACTACTACTAACCTAAGGTTAAAACTAACTAAAACCTAAGGAATAAACCTAAGAACTGAACCCTAAAACTAAAACTAAAACATAAATAAAACAAGCTGAAAAATAAGAAAACAGAAAGATGGACGAGCGTCCACTAAAGTGAACGAGCGTCTGGAAACTAAAGCTAACGGACGGGCGTTCGCTATTGCGGACGAGCGTCTGACTACGATTAGAACAGAAAATTGCAGAAAAGTTGCAGGAAATCTAAAGGTTTAAAAACTAAAACTTAAACTAAACTTATGCAAACGATTTGATTCAAACAAGTAAAGGAAAACACAGCAAGGCAACTGGACTCCACTTATCAACCAACAATCCAACTAGACGGTGATTAAAAAGACATAGTTTTTAGTAGTGATTTATCGCGAATTCAATCAAATATCTTTAATCAAATTCCTAAGGTTTCGTTTGTCTTTTCAAACAAACTAAACATGCAATCAAAACAGGATCACGAGATCGTTTCCAAACTCTTACTCAACTAAACATGCCTAATCTCTTATAACATGATTAGATGCATCACTTAAACGAAAGAGAACTCAAATAAACAGACTTTCGTAAATTTATTCAAGCATATAGATAGATAAATAGATCGTTTCATAGAATTGATAATTCAACAAAACATGGCAATGTAAAACAGCGTTAAAAAGTGATGAAAAACTAGATCTTAAACTCACTAAACATCCAGTATCGAACTCTCTAGTTGGTTTTGTTGTTGATGAGCTTCCTCCGTCGACTCACTGCAAGGCTTTTAGCCAACAATCATGTTGAAGATGATTGTTGGGTTGGAAAGTTCATCTCTGCGTAAAAGGCTTGTGGCGCAGCTTTTTGGTGTAAAGTTGTGATCTCAATTATGTGGTATGAATTAGGGTTAAGAGGCTGCTGCTATATATAGAGTTTTGAGTCGGTCCGTCTGAACTCTCTGAATGTAAAATACGATTACGACGCCGCATGGACGCTTGATTCATACTTCGCCTTTCGTTCAAGATCGATGAGCGCCCGTTTGAACTGCTGAGGATCGGATCTCTTCATCTTTATCCAATTTCTTCAAGCCAATTCCAACTCTATCTCTTATAATTCGACTTGAGCTTCATTTATCCTCATTATATGCATGAAAATTAACTCCTACATGATAAATAAACAACGCAAAAATGTAATAAAATCCAAATAATAATAATTCCATTAAATTAAACACTTAAAATCATCAATTTTGCATACAATCATCTTAAAATCATCTTTATTAAATAATTACACTTAAACCCTTAATTCTCATGTAAATTATGCAAATGTGGGAAAAAATAATAATAAAATACACCATTAATAATCATATAAATATGGCCTTAACAACTCCCCCACACTTAACTTTTTGTACGTCCTCGGACAAAACAATCAAAACTATAGCTCAACTTTGTAAATAATCCACATAGATCTCTAACTCACGTAACAAAAGATACAACAACTATAGCAAATGATACCAACACAGAGATAGATTCGGTGTAAGTGTGACAAGCCGTTCTCAATCTTAACAAGCCTTTCAAAGAAATATCCTTTCAAAAATTCCAATGACTATCCTAGGTATGACGATAATAGCTCCACTCAAGCCTTCCCACGCACTCAAGGATAATCCTACAACATATCATGCGGTTCTCTGGGTATAAGATCCATGATAACAAAGACTTCACTTTATTTTTACTCATCATTTCCAAAATTTTCAAATTTGACGCATATCAGAATGAGCTCTTACCCATCATAGTAGAATAGGATGTTTCGTGATAACACCCTACCTTACTCAAATCATAAGGTAGCTTCTCCTGACTGTCGTGAACTTTTGGTCATCATAGTGGTATAGGACATTTCGAGATAATGCCCTACCTCACTCCAATCATCGACCAGCTTCCGACAAACGTATTTATTAATAATTGCTCACTCACTTTATTCATTCACTATTCCAAGTCATAAGTTACATCTCACTTATCACATTCAAACGTTATGATATTCACAGTACACGGTCCAACTTAGGTGTAACTATACTGATCTTACTATGAATAAATCACTAAAAATAATGAAAGGATACAATTCAAAAGTCTTGCTTCAAAATCAAAGGCTTTCGTGAGTGAAAAACGAAACTATCTCCATAAAAGTAAAACATGCTATAATTATCTCACTAAGTCACATACTATCATCGTTAGAAAACTACAACTAGCAAGCATCTAGTTCCAATTATATGCTCGAGACTCACAAAAAATTTTAAATTTCGCACAGAAATTTAACATTCACTCATATTTCAAAGGATATAGCATAAAAACATACCCAAACACACCCCACACTTAAATCACATTATGTCCTCGAATGTGCAAATATAAAAGAAAAGAAAGCTTAGTTTGGTTTCAACGGTGGTTGTCGGATGAAAGTTGGCGGAGAGGTCGAGGCCGGAGCATGGATGTACCACTTGCAACTCGAATAGACAACACCGACACCGATAGTAACTCGAAAACCTGCTCAAAAGTATCTGCAACACTCGACATACCATATAATCTCGGGGTACACGGGTACATGAGCAACACATAACACAAAACACTCACAATGAGCGTAAGAGGAATAACCATCAACACAAAAGCAACTAAAGTATTATTTCTAAAACAATAAAACAAAACAACCTAAGAAAAGGAAACGAACAAAGAAAACTAGGTTGCCTCCTAGGAGCGCTCTTTTAATGTCAATAGCTTGACACAGATTCCAAAAGATCAACCCGGATCGGGCCACTTTGGTTTAACTGCCGCCACCTCAGTATCAGAATTAGAATTACTAGGGCGGAAGCGATTTTCACCACAACAACAAGTCAAGTGCGCAATAAGATCATTAAACTTTTCTCTCCAAACTACACTGACTATCTTCTTCTTGTTCTTGCGCACGATAGGCATAGACATAGTGGTATGATCAGAAGTTTCAGCAGAAGGTACCTCACGGGTGGATATAGGAACGTCATCATCATCGACTCAATGAAATAAGATGGAATCTCCTCACAAATCGGGACATCTCAGATCTCATCTCTTCTTTGGAAATAAAGAATCTCAGGCTTTTCCTTTGGTTGCCCAAAATATTTCTTAAGTCTATGACCATTCACTTTGAAAGATTGATTACCATACCCGTTCAAAGTAATTACTCCACTTGGATTAACCTCGAGAATCTCAAATGGACCAGACCATCTAGACTTTAGCTTACCAGGAAACAAATGAAGTCTGGTATTATAGAGTAAAGCCATTTCACCAACTTTGAATTCTCGGTCTTTGATCTTAGCGTCATGGAGCATCTTAGTTCTCTCATTGCTAAGCTTAGCATTCTCGTATGCCTTGAGTCTGAATTCGTCGAGCTCGTTCAACTGTAACAACCTTTTCTCCCCGCAGAGTTGGCTATCAAAATTTAAGAATTTAATTGCCCAGAAAGCTCTGTGTTCAAGTTCGACAGGCAAATGACAAGCTTTGCCATAAACCATTTGGAAGGGTGACGTGCCCATCGGGGTCTTGAATGCAGTACGATAGGACCACAATGCGTCATCCAGCTTAAGACTCCAATTAGATCTATTATTGTTCACGGTCTTCTCCAAAATTCTTTTCAGGCTCCGGTTGCTTACCTCGACTTGGCCACTAGTTTGAGGATGATATGGTGTGCCAATCTTATGTTTGACACCATATTTTTCAAGAACCTTGTCAAGCGGCGCATTGCAAAAGTGAGTACCTTCATCACTAATGAGTGCTCTCGACGACGAATCTAGTAAAGATATTCTTTTGCAAGAATTTCTTTACAACCTTGTGATCATTAGTTCGAGTAGCTATGGCCTCGACCCACTTTGAAACATAATCCACACAGACGAGGATATACTTATTACCACATGAGGATGGAAAGGGTCCCATAAAATCTATGCCCCATACGTTTAAAACTTCACAATCAAGAATGGGCTTAAGTGGCATTTCCATCCGACTACTCGCTTTCCTGTTCTCTGGCACCTATCACAACCTTTACAAAAGGCTTCAAGTCTTTAAACAGAGTCGGCCAAGAGAATCCAGCTTGAAGAATCTTTGCAACCGTCTTGGTGTTCCATAGTGACCTCTCAGAGGGACCCATTGTGGCATTGTTCTAGGATATCCCACCGATCATACTCAGGAACACACCTTCGAAGCAAACCATCCTTACAGACCTTGAACAAATAAGGATCTTCCCATACGAGATATTTAAGGTCAGAAAAGAACTTTTTCCTCTCCCGATCGTCATATCCTCTAAATGACCACTCGCTAAATAGTTGGCGTAGTCGACATACCACGGCCTAACCGCTTTCAAGCTTCATCAATTGCTCGATCGGAAAATCAATGCCTATATCATTGTGATTCTCTCACACCCTCATTTACTAAGCGAGATAAATGATCACCACAATATTCTCACTACCTTTCTTATCTTTAATCACAAGGTCAAACTCTTGTAAAATCAGAATCCATCGAAGTAACCTTGGTTTTGCATCTGCTTTGTCCATAAGGTAGCGCAAGGCTGCATGATCGGTCCAAACAACAACTTGAGACCCTAGAAGATAACTTCTAAACTTGTCAATGGCAAAAACAACAGCTAAGAATTCCTTCTCAGTTGTGGTATAATTGCATTGAGCCGGGTTCAAGGTGCGGCTCGCATAATAAATGGGCTGAACCTTTATCAACTCTTTGACCTAAAACTGCGCCTACGGCGTAATTAGAGGCATCGCACATCAACTCGAAAGGCTTGGTCCAGTCAGGTGCAACTAAAATAGGGGCACTGATAAGCTTATCTTTCAAACAATTGAAAGCTTCCTTGCACTTCGCATCGAACAAGAAATCGACATCTTCTTTCAAGAGATTTGATAAAGGCTTGGCAATCGTAGAAAAGTCTCTAATGAAACGCCGGTAAATGCCATCATGTCCTAGAAAACCTCGTACCTCTTTCACTGTTTTTGGGTACGTCATCTTTTCAATGGCTTCAACCTTAGCCTTATCAACTTGAATGCCAGCATTGGACACCTTGTGTCCCAAAACTATTCCTTCATCAACTAGAAAATGGCATTTCTCCCGCTTTAAGCACAGATTCTTCTCAACGCAACGCTTGGAGTACCATATCTAGGTTCTCTAAAATTTCATCAAAACTATCGCCGTGGATCGAGAAGTCGTCCATGAAGACTTCCATGCATTTCTCAACAAGTCCATCAAAATGGCCAACATACACCGTTGAAAGGTCGCGGGTGCATTGCATAGACCGAATGGCATTCTACTGAAAAGCAAAAGTACCGGATGGACACGTAAACGTGGTCTTCTCTTGGTCATTGGGGTCGATGGCTATCCGGAAGTAACCAGAGTATCCATCGAAAACAATAATACTTGTGACCACTCGCCTTTCAATTAGTTGGTCAATGAAGGGTAAGGGAAGTGATCTTTTACGGTGACTTCATTCGATCTCACGATAGTCGATCTGAGACTCAGAGCTCGATCCACGAGGCGTAGGGCAACTTCCTCCCCTTTTTCATTCTTTTCGACTGTGATTCCGCCCTTCTTTGGCACAACTTGAGTAGGGCTGACCCACTCGCTATCGGCGATTGCATAGATGATGCCCATGTCAAGCCACTTTATCACTTCTTTCTTGACAACCTCCTGCATATGCGGATTCAGCCTTCTCTGAGGTTGTCTAACTGAAGAGAGTTTGAGAATGTGTTAACACAAGAGTAAACTTCAACTTAGTTTATTCATTGATATGAGAGGTGTATAAATAGATACAATTGAGAGAGAGACTAGCTAGCTAGCTTGGGCGGCCACTTGAGTATGTAGATGTGGGCGGCAAGCATGCAAAAAGTAAAAGTAAAAGCTATGTCTATGACATAAAGTAAACTAGAGTTTGACATATTAATTGTTTATATGTATCACAATTAATATGTCTTTTACAAATAAATAAAGTGTACTAATAATATAATACACTTAAATAGAGATCTGCTGAACATGTTACTCAAAGAGAGGCATAAGAGCACCTCTTGAGACCTCACCGAGGTGCACCTGCTTTGAGTAATATTTCCACACCCCTCAAATGAATTTGTATATATTAATGCAGCCAAGTTTGCTACTTAGTCTCTTTGAACATAAGAGGTGGAATAGCCTTGGTAAGGATATCGGCATTACGATCTGCTGAGGAACATCTTGAGTTGAATAATCTTGGCATCAATCTTCTCCTTCAAAAATGTCTCACAATGTCCACATGTTTTGTTTTGTCATGATGGATCTGGATCCTCTCGCCATGCATAGTCTTTGAGTTATTATCACAAAGCAGTGTGTGATAGGTTGTTTGAAGAGGTCTTTGAAGTTCGATAAGTACTCTTTTGAGCCAAAGAGCTTCACAAATGCCTAAGACAAGTGCCTCGAGTTCGACCTTCAAAGACTTGCGCTTCTAGACACGATGAGGTTGTTTCTTGCTCCTCCAAGTAACAAGATTGCCCCATACATATGAACAGTGAGCTTGTGGTCGACCTTCTATCTATGTGGCATCCACCCAATCGACATCGGTGTAGACCTTGATGGATCTATCACAGGACTTGGTGAAGTGTAACCCTGGCCGAGAGTGGACTTTAAATACCTCAAGATCCTATTCACAACATCCCAATGTTGCTCGGTAGAGGCGATGCATGAACCGACTAACTGCATCGACACCATATGCAATATCGTGTCTTGTATGGGAGAGGTAGATGAGTTTCCTACAAGCCTTTGATATTGTTCTTTCCCCGACAGCCCGATGTCACCATGTAGCAGGTATGACTGGGGTCTACAGAGGATATAGCGAGTTTGCACCCAAAGATGCCAGCCTCCTTGCAGATCCAGTACATATTTCCTTTGGGAGACAAATGCCTTTGTTTGTTTCTTGCTACTTCCATGCCAAGAAAATATTTGAGAAAACCCAAGTCCTTCACCTGAAACACCTTTGCCAAAGCAGAGTCTTCAAATGTTGGATCTCGGAGAGTCATCTCCAAAGAGGATGATATCATCCACATAGACAATAATAATAGACCTCTTCTGGTTGGTTGTCTTGATGAACATAGTGTGATCGAATTGCATTGGTGATATCCAGCAGACTTTGACCACAGTTGTTAATTTTCCAAACCATGCCCTTGGTGATTGCTTGAGCCATATAGAGATTTCCTCGGTTGCACACCTTGCCTTGAGTATGAGGATTGATAAAACCAGGAGGTACATTCATATAAACTTCCTCAAATGAGGTCCCCATTTAGAAAAGCATTTTTGATGTCCAATTGGTGAAGAGGCCAGTCAAGTTGGGCAAACTAGAGAGATCGAAACCCTCAGACAGTGTTGAGTTTTGCCACTGGTGCAAAAGTTTCCTTATAGTCAATGCCATAAGTTTGAGTGAATCCCACAGCTACCAATCTGGCTTTGTACTTGTCAATAGTGCCATCGACATTGTATTTTATATTGAATAACCATCTCAGAATCGATCGCCTTCTTGCCCCATGGAGAGGTGTCAAATCCCAAGTATGATTATCCGTAAGTGTTGTCATCTCTGTTTTAACAAAGAAATTTTCCATTTATCATTTTGAAGGGCCTCAATATTTTTAGGAATAGAGTGAGAGTCCAGTCCTGTGTGAAAACATGGCAAAGCAGGAGATAACTTATCATAAGATAAATAAGAATGAATAGAATGATCGAGTGCATGATCTCTTTCCCTTCCTAAGAGCAATAGGCCTATCATCAATGTCGCAGGAAAGTGCTGAGGATCATGAGATTGCCGAGTGTCGAGAGGCTCGGGATCGGCAGGCTCTGGGGTCGATGAGACTCTTGTTCGTGGAGGTTGCCGAGGAGTATTAGGTGTGTAGAGAGTCGTCAGAGGTACTGAAGTTCGATCTGCCGAGGATCGATGGAGTTCTTTGAGGTTAAGAGTTTGCCGAGGGGAAGGGGTTTAGGTCAATTTCAATCGTGTTTCCATCGGTGAATGGCTCAAAGAGGGTTTGTCAGAATAAGGGTCCTTTCAAAGAATTTTACATCCATAGAATTGTAAAATTTCTTTTCAATAGGGAATAACACTTGTAACCTTTTTGTCCTTTGCATAACCTAGGAAAATGCACTTGTGAGCTTTAGGATCAAGTTTACTTCGTGTTGAGCATGGATATACACAAACACAAGACAACCAAAGATCTTTGGAGGCAACCCAGGAAACAAGATGATGGCAGGAGTGTGTGGTCGAGTAGGGTTTGGAGTGGAGTTTTGAAACCTAACACTCTGCTTGGGAAGTCTGTTGATTAAATAAGTTGCAATCAGATAGCTTCACCCCACATATATTTAGGAACATGTGTGGTGAACATGATTGATCTGGCCATTTCCAAAGAAGTGCTGTTCTTTCTCTCAAAGAACCCCATTCTCACTGAGGTGTTTCCACACAACTACTTGATATGAACAATTCCTCTATCACATCAAGAAGGTACTTGAGATTAGACTCATAGTATTCTAGAGCATTATCGGTCTTTAAGATCTTGACCTTAGTATCAAATTGAGTGGAGACCATATGATAAAATTCTTGAAAGATAGGGCCAACTTGATTTGTCTTTCATTAAAAACAAGTGTTCTGGTATGATCATCAATAAAGGTGACAAACCACCTTTTCCTCTGTTATACTTTTCACCCTAGAGGGTCCCCACACATCACTGTGTATTAAGGTGAAGGGTGAGGAATGCAAATGAGGTAACTTAGCATACACAGATTTTGTAAGTTTAGCAAATTGACAAATATCACATTGAAGGTCATTCAGATTACATCCTTTAAACAATTCAGGAGTTAAAGATTTTAAGTAACCAAAACTTGGATGTCCTAATCTATAATGCCATAACATGATATTGTCTAAAGTGCTGGAGCAGTCTTTGAGGCGGTCAGTCTTCACCCTCTGTCTTGTGAGGTTGACCGAAAACAATCCAGCGCAAGGTTTAGCCTTCCCAATCACTTCCTGTGAAGTAGGATCCTGGAATGTGCACTGATTCTCCTTAAAAACAACAGTCCAATTCAAATCTTTAGTGAGTCTACTGACAGATATAAGATTGCAGTCTAAGTTTGGAACAAATAGGACATCCTGTAGGCATATCTTATTAGTGAGTTTAACATTTCCAACACCTTTTGCACGAGAGATAGATCCATCAGCAGTTTTAATGTTATGAATTTGGTGACAAGGCATATAGTTGGTTATAAGGTTTTTATTACCAGTCATATGGGAGGATGCCCCAGAATCAACAATCCATGTTTCATTGCTAAGGGAAGAGTAGAATTTACCTGTATGAGTATGAGTAGCAACATCAGTAGAGTGACTACCTTCCTTTTGTTGATTCAGGAAGGCTTTGAATGCAGCAAACTGAGCATTCATCTGGTTGTCATTCTCCTCCTCACTGATGTGTATCGCGCTTGACTTTCCTGATAGGTTTTGAGGTTTTGAGGAGTTAGGCTTGCCATGGAGCTTCCAGCAGCTTGTCCTGGTGTGATTTGTGCGTTTGCAAAGATCATAGAAACGATTTTCCAGCTTCTCTCGGTGAGGCTTCTGTATGTCTCAAAGAACCTCGGCAGCCTTCCCCGATCAGCCAGGCAAAGGCACCTTCATAGGGTTGTCGATAGGGGATTTGAAGCATGACTTTTCTCCTACTTTCTTCATGTTTGACCTCGGCAAACATGGATTTGAGATTTGGAAGAGGTTTGGTGGCAAGAATTCTTCCTCTAACATCATCAAGAGTAGGATTCACCCCAGTGAGGGAACCTGAATACTCTCTTCTTTTCTATGATGTCTTTATAAAGAGCACATCCTTGACATCATTCCATGAGTGAGTTTCTAACATATCTAAGTGTTGCCAAGCCTTAGATAGTTGATTGAAATATTGAGTTCTGAGACATATCCCCTTGCCTGCAAGTTTGAATCTGAGCTTCTAGTTCATATACCTCGGATGTATTATCCTTCTTGGAGTAAAGATCTACGGCATTATCCTGCATTTCTTTGGCGATATCATACATCATAAAGTTTTCACTTATCTCTTTTGTCATTGACCTCGTGAGGATGGTCATGAGTTGATTATTTGTTGTGTCCCATGCTTCAAAACCGGGTCGGTTTAGAGTGCGTGTTTTGTTCCGGACAAGTATCCCATCTTACTTTGTCGAGAATGTACATTTTCATAGACCTTGACCATAACAGATAGTTGTTACCATCAAGTCTATGGTTTGTATAAGAAGAGGAGTTGTCAGTACTCCCAGTCAGCTGAGGCTGCTGAGAGTCTGCTGAGGTTGAAGTAATGTCGGATGTGGAAGACATTCTTCAGAAATATGAGTTTTGCAGCGGAAAAAGTTAGAACACAAATGGCTCCGATACCATGAAGAGAGTTTGAGAATGTGTTAACACAAGAGTAAACTTCAACTTAGTTTATTCATTGATATGAGAGGTGTATAAATAGATACAATTGAGAGAGAGACTAGCTAGCTAGCTTGGGCGGCCACTTGAGTATGTAGATGTGGGCGGCAAGCATGCAAAAAGTAAAAGTAAAAGCTATGTCTATGACATAAAGTAAACTAGAGTTTGACATATTAATTGTTTATATGTATCACAATTAATATGTCTTTTACAAATAAATAAAGTGTACTAATAATATAATACACGAAATAGAGATCTGCTTGAACATGTTACTCAAATAGAGGCATAAGAGCACCTCTGAGACCACCTGAGGCTGCACTCTTTGGAGTAATATTTCCACACTAACCTTTTAGCTCCTCCTCCGCTCGGATTTTATGCATGCATACATCTGGGCTGATTCCTCGGATATCACCCACTTGCCATCCGAACGCAAGGATATTTTTTTTAGCACTTCTATCAGCTGTGCTTCTTGCTCAGGGTCGAGTTTCGAAGAAATGATCAAAGGCAATTTATCTCCATCCTTAAGAAAGATATACTTAAGGTGTTTCGGAAGCGGTTTGAGCTCTAAATCAGTAGGTGGTTGCTCAATACTAGACTTTAACGGGCCACCTTTCTCTTTATGAGCTTGGAGTGGTTGACTAAAGAATAACTCATCTTCCCGAGGCTCAACCCCAGAAAGGTACTGGATCAAATCATCCATCGGAATCCTCCGATCAACACTTGCTTCCTTTTTCTTGTGATCGATCATTTTTCTTAACTCTTCATCTTTAAGCTCTTCTGCCAACTCCTCCCAATCATCTACTTCCCAACGAGTAGCTTCTCTCCAAAACTCTACCTCGTCCCAACTACCCATCAGAGCTTCTTCTTCACCAGGGATGAAATCTTCCTGACTCAGTTCTTTGAAATCATCGTTTGTTGCTGGGCATCTCCATGCTTCTAACTCAATAACAGGCCCAGTGTGAGCGAGTGAAGATGACTCGTCAATGCCTACGGCTTGAAATGAATTAGAAGGTGGTCCTTGATCGGCCGGATCCTCAATGTCCAAGACTTCAAAAACACCTATCTCTGTCAACTCCTCTCGCTTCTTCAAAGTAGGCATCTTTTTCGTCCTCATAGATAGCTTCGACAAACGATATTTCATCAATTACGGCTCTTTCGTGATGTGTCCTCGTGTGAAGGTGATGGATGTGTCACCGACTCTAAGAGTAATGTCCTTTGCGTAAGTCGATGAGAGCGTTAGAAGTGCTAAAAAGGTTCGGCCTAGAATTAGAGGCATCTCCTTATCAGGTGGATAGTCTAGAATAACCCAATCGGTATGGAAGACTAAATGTTCAGTTTGAAGGAGAACATTAGCTACACAACCGGCCGCAGTCCGGCTAGATTTATCTACCATCTGAAGAGAAATCGGGCGTTCCCGCATCCTTTTATCTAACCCGAGCTTTTTGCATACGTTTAATGGCATCACATTAATAGAGGCCCCTGAGTCGCATAAGACGTTTTCGAATAAATGGCCTTCGATCTCACAGGAGATTGAAGGTCTGCCAGGGTCACCTCTAAACAAAGAATTTTCAGAAACCATCGCGCAATCCTCGCGTAGCACTTCTTCAGCCATCCCCGGAAGCTTTCTCTTATTCCCACAGAATTCTTTAAGATACTTAGAGCATTTAGGCATTTCAGTTAATACCTCGGCTAAGGGCATACTAACTTGAGTGTCTCTAAGCATCCTCCTCACTCCATCATACTGCTTGTCATTAGTGAGGGCTTTCTCTTTCCTTTTTGGGGGATAAGGAAGGGCTTTACCATTCCCTGCGGCCTGATTCTTTATCGCCTCATCCTCCTTATCCTTCCATCTTACGAACTTTTCTTTCTTTTTCTTAGTCAGGGGTATAGCCTCCTGACTTTCCTTCCTTTCCTCATCATCAGAATTATTTTCGTCCTCCGAAGAATTGTCACTAAGCTCCTCATCGTTGCTTTCTTCGGCATGTGGTTTCTGATTTCCCCCTCCTGAACTCATGGCGTCAGGAGGGGCTACTCGTTTCCCGACATCTTGCCGGGTCCAGCCTGTTTACCACTTCTAAACGTTACTTCATTCAACTCCTCTTCTTGCCCATACTCCCACTGAGGTGTAATGGCAGTGCAAACATTCACATCAGCTTTCGGATTTCTCTCGGTATAACTCGGAAGTTTACCGTGAGGTCTGCTTGCTTGCTGGTCTGCCATTTGACCAACTTGTCTCTAAATTCCTTTACACTAGGTGGACGAGTCTCCACCATGTCTACCAACTCATCGAATTTGTGTTGAGGACACATGAGGTGGTATGATTGTTGTTCTCGAGTTTGATTCCACCACCTTGAGGCCTTTGGGAGTTCTCGAACGGCCTCGATAGTTCGAGTTGAAAGAATTCGAATTTGAAGGGCCAGGTGGTAACTTGGCTTGATTGAAGTTTTGTCGTTGAAATCCTGAGTAGTTCTGGCTTTGATTGAAGTTTCGGAAGGGTTGGTTTTGATTATCCATTAAATTTACTTCTTCCATCATCTCCGTTCCTACCGTGCATTCTCGGATCGGAAGGTCGCGTGCGTCACGATTGGCCACCGCTTGCTTATCAATTCCATCTGAGCAACCAACAGCTTTGTATCAGGATTGCTTGCAGTACCTTCTTTCTTAACAATATTGGTCTTCTTAGGAGTTGACAGACCTTTTCTAGGCTATACAGATCCTAACCGACAGTGTACCGGGTCAAATTGTAGTGCTAGTCTGGTGAGTCAGGTCGTATTCCTCAGGGAAAACATGGTAATTCTTTTAAGTGGGGTTAAACACCAAGAAGCTATTATTAACTCGATCTAAGTCGCAGGTTTATCATTTTCCTCGGGTTAGATTATGTTAGATCAGTTAGATTAGTTAATAATGTTAGAGTTAGATGTTAGTAAAACAGAAAATAAAACAAATAAATACTAATATAATATATAGATATATTTTTGGATCTAGCCAAGAATACTTTACTGAATCAATATCTTTTTGTAGAAATAAATGAGACAGATCTTCCTTTATTCAAGGTGTAAATTATATATGAATCGGTAGTCTGATGTATGCCATGGTGTGCACTAGTCCTGATTGGCTCAGGCAATCAGTGTTGTCAGCAGGTTTATGGCTCAACCTGGAAAGGAACACTGGAAAGCTGTTAAAAGAATGTTCAGGTACCTTAGGGGTACAGCTGATGTTGGTCTCATTTATGGAGGTGATATCCTCTATAAATGACTGATCACAGGGTACTGTGATGCTGATTATGCAGGTGATGTGGACAGTAGGAAATCAATGACTGGTTATTTTTCACTTTGGGGAATTCAGTTGTCAGCTGGAAAGAAACTCTTCAGGAAACAGTGGCTTTATCAATTACTGAGCCAGAATAAATGGCTCTTATTGAAGCAGCCAAGTAGGTATCTGGTTGAAGGGACTAGTCAGTGATATGGGGCTACATCAGGATCAAGCAGAGATTTATTGTGATAGTTTGAGTGAAATTTGTCTAGCTAAAGATCAGGTTCTTCATGAAAGAACTAAGCATATTGATGTGAGGTATCATTTTCTGAGGAATGAGAAAAGGGTTCAGGTGAAGAAGATCAGCACCAAGGATAACCATGCTGACATGTTCACTAAACCAGTTCAGCAGAGCAAGTTTAAGTTGTGTCTGGACATGCTGAACATTCAAAGCTTATAATCTGGAAATCTGGAAGCTCGGCTGAGGGGTGGTTAGCTGTGTGGATTCTATAGGATAATCTGGTACAGTACATTTGGCACTGACGAATGCATCTGGTACAAGTACATCTACATATGCAATTTGGTTTGACTGTGAATGAGAATTCAAGTCAATGTGGAGATTTGTCAGTAAAGTGACTTAAAATCTACATCTGGTATAACTAATCTGATAGTCAGTTGAGTAATGGTCAGCTGAGAAGTGTATCCAAGTCTGTGAAAGTCAGCTGAGAAGTCTGCTTAGGTTCTTTTGGTGTCAGGAGCCTGCTGAGGGTCTGCTGAGGTTTTGGATGCAGTTGAGTTCTACATCTAGGAAATGGTCAGCTGAGTTGGTTCAGTAGAGGGACCCAACATCTAGGGCATTTATGGCAATCCGACAAAGATCCTTTGGTGGTTAGGGTTTAGGGATTTGTGCTTATATACCAACTATATTGATCATTGTAAAGTGTGTGTAATCCGTCTGAAATTCAGTGCATAATAAAATATCTCTTTTCTGTCCGTGGAGTAGTCGGCACAACGCCGGAAACCACGTTAAATCCTGTGTTCTTCTTGTTTCTGTTATTTCTGTCGATTATTACTGCTAGATTGTATCTGTTAATTGTCTATCTTGCAGCTGAATTCCCTATCATGTTATAACAGTGAGAACTCTGGTGGTGGAATGATATACACCTCTTCATTGAGATATCTTTGAAGGAAAGCATTGTTAATGCCTGTCAAATAACATACTAAAATTAGGACACAAAAATTTTCAATCGGGTAATAATAAGTAAACGCGAAAAAATGGTTAAATTTAAGGCAATAACTGAAAATAATTTTATGTGTTTTTTTGACGAAAATTTATTTGAATAATGTAAAGGAAAAATAAATCCATACACGATCGTATCCCCCACCTCATCATCGGATCATAACCTGTGACACTCAAAATCTATATCGACAAATCAAGTGTGGGAAAACTCGGATGTATAGGAAATAGTACAACACCCTATTACATTACTCGTAAAAACGTGTTTTAAATTTATAAACCAAACACCCCAAGTATAAGGATCGTAGTATAGGGTGTTTACGGGTCGTCCTAAGGGAGTGGAATGTTTATCGATTCAAATATAAATTTATATCAATTATGTCACAATTATCTATCTAAACTAAAGTCAAAACTAACTAAAACCTAAACCTAAGAATTAAAACTAAAACAGAAATAAAAACAAGCAGAAAATAAGAAAACAAAAAAGATGGACGGCGTTCACTAAAGTGAACGAGCGTGCGAAACGAAAATCTAATGGACGAGCGTCTGCTATTGCGGACGAGTGTCTGATTATGAACTGAAGCAGAAAAGTGCAGGAAAACAGCAGGAAACT
This sequence comes from Gentiana macrophylla, assembly GCA_026214975.1. Classification (NCBI taxonomy): domain Eukaryota; kingdom Viridiplantae; phylum Streptophyta; class Magnoliopsida; order Gentianales; family Gentianaceae; genus Gentiana; species Gentiana macrophylla. The sequence goes on along the minus strand of CM047810.1, from coordinate 27,002,734 downwards.
AGGGTTTATATAACTAGAACTTAAACTAAACTTAATCTAAACGGTTTGATTAAAACAATTAAAGGAAAACACAGCGAGGCAACGAATCCACCCATCAACCAACAACCCCCAACTAGATGGTGATCTAAAGATGTAGTTTTTAGTAGTGATTTTTCACGAATTCAATTAAATTTCTTCAACCAAATTCTAGGGTTTCGTTTATCTTTTCAAACAAACTAAACATGCAATCAACACGAAATCACGAGATTGTTTCCAAACTCTTACTCAACTAATCATGCATAATCTCTTACAACACGAATAATTGCATCACTTGAACGATATAAAACTTAAACCAATATATTTTCATACATAGATCCAAGCATATAGATATAGATAAATCGTTTCATCAAATCGTTAATTCCAACAAAACATGATCAATACAAAACAGCATCCAAAGTGATGAAAAACTATAAATTAAACTCACTAACATAAAGCATCGAACTCTCTAGTTGGTTGTGTTGATGATGGGCTTCCTCCGTCGACTCACGCGCAAGGCTTTTAGCCAACAATCATGTTGAAGATGATTGTTGGATTGGAAAATTCATCTCTATGGAATTAGGGTTACGCCGCAGACTTTTGGTGTAAAATTGCGATCTCAATTATGTGGTATGAATTAGGGTTGGGGCTGCCGCTTTATTTATAGGAATTTGATGTCGGCTAGGGTTAAGTCGGCCTTGAACGCCTGCCTGGTCTCATGGGCGCCCGTCCGTAATGCCTGGACGCCGAGTAAACGCTTCGTTCATCCTCCGTCTGAACTCTCTCGAATGTAAAATACGATTCGACGCCGCATGCATGGGCGCTTGATTCATACGGGCCTTCGTTCAAGATCGATGACGCCCGTTTGAACTGCTGAGGATCGGATCTCTTCATCTTTATCCAATTTCTTCAAGCCAATTCCAACTCTATCTCTTATAATTCGACTTGAGCTTCATTTATCCTCATTATATGCACGAAAATCAACACCTACATGATAAATAAACAATGCAAAAACGTAATAAAACTCAACTAATAATAATTCCATTAAATCAACACTTAAAATCATCAATTTTACATACAATCATCTTAAAATCATTTTTACTCAATATTTACACTTAAACCCTTAATTCTTATATAAATTATGCAAATGTGGGGAAAATAATAATGAAATAAACCTTTAATAATCATATAAATATGGCCTTAACAACTCCCCCACACTTAACTTTTTGTACGTCCTCGGACAAAACAATCAAAACTATAGCTCAACTTTATAAATAATCCACATAGATCTCTAACTCACGTAACAAAAGATACAACAACTATAGCAAATGATACCAACACAGAGATAGATTCGGTGTAAGTGTGACAAGCCATTCTCAATCTAACAAGCCTTTCAAAGAAATATTCTCTCAAAATTCCAATGACTATCCTAGTGCAGATGAAGAATAGCTCCACTCAAAGCCTTCCCACGCACTCATTAGGATAATCCTACAAACATATCATGCGGTTCTACTGGGTATAAGATCCATGATAACAAAGACTTTACTTTATTTTTACTCATCATTTCCAAAAATTTCAAATTTGACGCATATCAGAATAAGCTCTTACCCATCATAGTAGTGTAGGACATTTCGTGATAATCCCCTACCTACTCAAATCATAAGGTAGCTATAAACTGACTATCGTGAGCTATTGGTCATCATAGTGGTATAGGACATACGAGGTATACCCTACCGCACTCAAATCATTAACCAGCTTCCGACAAACGTATTTATTAATAATTGCTCACTCACTTTATTCATTCACTTTTCAAAGTCATAAGTTACATCTCACTTATCACATTCAAACTTTATGATATTCACAGCACACGGTCTAACTCAGGTGTAACTATACTGACCTTCCTAAGATAAATCATTAAAAATAATGAAAGGATATAGTTCAAAAATCTTGCTTCAAAATCAAAGGCTCCATGAGTGAAAAACGAAACTATCTCCATAAAAGTAAAACATGCTATAATTATCTCACTAAGTCACATACTATCATCGTTAGAAAACTACAACTAGCAAGCATCTAGTTCCAATTATATGCTCGAGACTCAAAAAAAAATTTAAAGGATATAGCATAAAAACATACCCAAACACCCCCCCACACTTAAATCACATTATGTCCTCAGAATGTGCAGAATAAAAGAAAAAGAAAACTTAGCTGGTTTCAACAGTGGTTGTCGGATGAAAGTTGGCAGAGGTCAGGCCGGAGCATGAATGTACCGCTGCAACTCGAATAGACAACACTGGACAGTAGTGACTCGAAAACCTGCTCAAAAGTATCTGCAACACTCGACATACCATATAATCTCGGGGTACACGGGGTATATGAGCAACACATAACACAAAACACTCACAATGAATGTAGGAGGAATAACCATCAACACAAAATCAACTAAAGTATTATTTCTAAAACAATAAAACAACCTAAGAAAAGGAAACGAACAAAGAAAACTAGGTTGCCTCCTAGGAGCGCTCTTTTAATGTCAATAGCTTGACACAAAGTTCAAAAGATCAACCCGGATCGGGCCACTTTATAACCTCCTTCTTGACAACCTCTTGCATATGCGGATTCAGCCTTCGCTGAGGTTGTCTAACCTTTTTAGCTCCCTCCTCCGTTCGGATTTTATGCATGCATACATCTGGGCTGATTCCTCGGATATCACCCACTTGCCATCGAGCGAGGATATTTTTTAAGCACTTCTATCACCGTGCTTGCTCGTGGTCGAGTTTCAAGAAATGATCAAAGGCAATTTATCTCCATCCTTAAGAAAGATATACTTAAGGTATTTTGGAAGCGGTTTAAGCTCTAAATCGGTAGGTGGGTTGCTCAATACTAGACTTTAACGGGCCACCTTTCTCCTTATGAGCTTGGAGTGGTTGACGATGAGAACACCTCATCTTCCCGAGGCTCCACCCCGAAAGTGCTTTGGATCAAATCATCCATCGGAATCCTCCGATCAACACTTGCTTCCTTTTTCTTGTGATCGATCATTTTTCTTAACTCTTCATCTTTAAGCTCTTCTGCCAACTCCTCCCAATCATCTACTTCCCAACGAGTAGCTTCTCTCCAAAACTCTACCTCGTCCCAACTACCCATCAGAGCTTCTTCTTCACCAGGGATGAAATCTTCCTGACTCAGTTCTTTGAAATCATCGTTTGTTGCTGGGCATCTCCATGCTTCTAACTCAATAACAGGCCAGGTGTGGCGAGTGAAGATGACTCGTCAATGCCTACGGCTTGAAATGAATTAGAAGGTGGTCCGCAGATCGGCCGGATCCTCAATGTCCAAGACTTCAAAACACCTATCTCTGTCAACTCCTCTCGCTTCTTCAAAGTAGGCATCTTTTTCGTCCTCATAGATAGCTTCGACAAACGATATTTCATCAATTACGGCTCTTTCGGGATGTGTCCTCGTGTGAAGGTGACGGATGTGTCACCGACTCTAAGAGTAATCATCCTTTGCGTCGATCGATGAGCGTTAGTGTGTCTAAAAAGGTTCGGCCTAGAATTAGAGGCATCTCCTTATCGTGGTGGATAGTCTAGAATAACCCAATCGGTATGGAAGACTAAATGTTCGGTTTGAAGGAGAACATTAGCTACACAACCGGCCGCAATCCGGCTAGATTTATCTACCATCTCAAGAGAAATCGGGCGTTCCGCATCCTTTTATCTAACCCGAGCTTTTGCATACGTTTAATGGCATCACATTAATAGAGGCCCCGAGTCGCATAAGGCGTTTTGAATAAATGGCCTTCGATCTCACGGGAGATTGAAGGTGCGCCAGTGGTCACCTCGCTTATGACAATTTTACGTGAAACCATCGCGCAATCCTCGCGTAGCACTTCTTGACCATCCCCTGAAGCTTTCTCTTATTCCCAGTGCAATTCTTTAAGATACTTAGAGCATTTAGGCATTTCAGTTAATACCTCGGCTAAGGGCATACTAACTTGAGTGTCTCTAAGCATCCTCCTCACTCCATCATACTGCTTGTCATTAGTGAGGGCTTTCTCTTTCCTTTTTGGGGGATAAGGAAGGGCTTTACCATTCCCTGCAGCCTGATTCTTTATCGCCTCATCCTCCTTATCCTTCCATCTTACGAACTTTTCTTTCTTTTTCTTAGTCAGGGGTACAGCCTCCTGACTTTCCTTCCTTTCCTCATCATCAGAATTATTTTCGTCCTCCGAAGAATTGTCACTACGCTCCTCATCGTTGCTTTCTTCGGCATGTGGTTTCGATTTCCCCCCCTGAACTCTCATGGCGTCGGGAGGGCTACTCGCTTCCGACATCTTGCCGGGTCCACTGTTACCACTTCTAAACGTTACTTCATTCAACTCCTCTTCTTGCCCATACTCCCACTTTGAGGTGTAATGGCGGTGCAAACATTCACATCGACTTTGGATTTCTCTCGGTATAACTCGGAAGTTTACCGTGAGGTCTCGCTTGCTTGCTGTACCGCCATTTGACCAACTTGTCTCTCAATTGCTTTAACACTAGTGGGCGAGTCTCCACCATGTCTACCAACTCATCGAATTTGTGTTGAGGGACACATGAGGTGGTATGATTGTTGTTCGAGTTTGATTCCGACCACCTTGAGGCCTTTGGGAGTTACGAATCGGCCTCTGATAGTTCGAGTTGAAAGAATTCGAATTTGAAGGGCCAGTGGTAACTTGGCTTGATTGAAGTTTTGTCGTTGAAATCCTGAGTAGTTACGGCTTTGATTGAAGTTTCCGAAGGGTTGGTTTTGATTATCCATTAAATTTACTTCTTCCGTCATCTCCGTTCCTACCGCGTTCTCGGATCGGAAGGCTGCGTCAAAGATTGGCCACCGCTTGCTTATCAATTCCATCCGAGCAACCAACACTTTGTATCGAGGATTGCTTGCGTGCCTTCTTTTTAACAATATTGGTCTTCTTAGAGTTGATGACCTTTTCTAGGCTATACTGATCCTCTACCGACGATTGTACCGGGTCAAATTGTAGTGCTAGTCCAGTGAGTCAAGTCGTATTCCTCGGGGAAAACATGGTAATTCTTTTAAGTGGGGTTAAACACCAAGAAGCTATTATTAACTCGATCTAAGTCGCAGGTTTATCATTTTCCTCGGGTTAGATTATGTTAGATCGATTAGATTAGTTAGTAATGTTAGAGTTAGATGTTAGTAAAATGAAAAATAAAACAAATAAATACTAATATAATATATAGATATATTTTTGGATCTAGCCAAGAATACTTTACTGAATCAATATCTTTTTGTAGAAATAAATGAGACAGATCTTCCTTTATTCAAGGTGTAAATTATATATGAATCGGTAGTCTGATGTATGCCATGGTGTGCACTAGTCCTGATTGGCTCAGGCAATCGGTGTTGTCGCAGTTTTATGGCTCAACTGGAAAGGAACAACTTTGGAAAGTCATTAAAGAATGTTCAGGTACCTTAGAATACAAATGATGTTGGTCTCATTTATGGAGGTGATATCCTCTATAAATGACTCGATCACTGAGTCTTGTGATCTCGATTATCACAGTGATGTGGATGATAGAAATCAATGACCGTTATTTTTCACTTTGGGGAATTCGGTTGTCACCGGAAAGAAACTCTTGAGAAACAAAGGCTTTATCAATTCTTGAGCGAGAATAAATGGCTCTTATTGGAAACGACCAAGTAGGTATCTGGTTGAAGGGACTAGTCGGTGATATGGGGCTACATCGAGGATCAAGCGAGATTTATTGTGATAGTTTGAGTGAAATTTGTCTAGCTAAAGATCAGGTTCTTCATGAAAGAACTAAGCATATTGATGTGAGGTATCATTTTCTGAGGAATGAGAAAAGGGTTCAGGTGAAGAAGATCAGCACCAAGGATAACCATGCCGACATGTTCACTAAACCGATTCAAAGCAGAGCAAGTTTAAGTTGTGTCTGGACATCTTTGAACATTCAAAGCTTATAATCTGGAAATCTGGAAGCTCGGTGTGAGGGTGGTTAGTTTGTGTGGATTCTATAGGATAATCTGCAGTGCAAGACATTTGGCAGCGACGAATGCATCCGGTACAAGTACATCTACATATGCAATTTGGTTTGACTGTGAATGAGAATTCAAGTCAATGTGGAGATTTGTCAGTAAAGTGACTTAAAATCTACATCTGGTATAACTAATCTGATAGTCAGTTGAGTAATGGTCAGCTGAGAAGTGTATCCAAGTCTGTGAAAGTCAGCTGAGAAGTCTGCTTAGGTTCTTTTGGTGTCGAGAACTGCGAGGGTCTGTGAGAGGTTTTGGATGCGATTGAGTTCTACATCTAGGAAATGGTCAGCTGAGTTGGTTCAGTAGAGGACCCAACATCTAGGGCATTTATGGCAATCCGACAAAGATCCTTTGGTGGTTAGGGTTTAGGGATTTGTGCTTATATACTAACTATATTGATCATTGTAAAGTGTGTGTAATCCGTCAAATTCAATTGTATATAATAAAATATCTCTTTTACGTCCCGTGGAGTAGTCGGCACTGCGCCGGAAACCACGTTAAATCTGTGTTTCTTCTTGTTTCATTTATTTACATGATTATTACTTTGCTAGATTGTATCAGTTAATTGTCTATCTTGCAGCTGAATTCCCTATCATGTTATAACAGTGAGAACTCTGGTGTTGGAATGATATACACCTCTTCATTGAGATATCTTTGAAGGAAAGCATTGTTAATGCCTGTCAAATAACATACTAAAATTAGGACACAAAAATTTTCAATCGGGTAATAATAAGTAAACGCGAAAAAATGGTTAAATTTAAGGCAATAACTGAAAATAATTTTATGTGTTTTTTTGACGAAAATTTATTTGAATAATGTAAAGGAAAAATAAATCCATACACAGTCGTATCCTGACCCTCATCATCGGATCATAACCCTGTACACTCAAAATCTATATCTGACAAATCAAGTGTGGGAAAACTCAGATGTATAGGAAATAGTACAACACCCTATTACCTGTTCGGTAAAAACGTGTTTTAAATTTATAAACCGAAACACCCCAAGTATAAGGATCGTAGTATAGGGTGTTTACGGGTCGTCCTAAGGGAGTGGAATGTTTATCGGATTCAAATATAAATTTATATCAATTATGTCACAATTATCTATCTAAACTAAAGCTGAAACTAACTAAAACCTAAACCTAAGAATTAAAACTAAAACAGAAATAAAAACAAGCAGAAAATAAGAAAACAGAAAAGACGGACGAGCGTTCACTAAAGTGAACGAGCGTCTGAAACGAATCTAATGGACGAAAGTCTGCTTGTGCGCGACGGCGTCGATTATGAACTCAAGCGAAAAGTGCGGGAAAAACAAAGCAGAAACTAGGGTTTATATAACTAGAACTTAAACTAAACTTAATCTAAACGGTTTGATTAAAACAATTAAAGGAAAACACAAATGAGGCAACGAATCCACCCATCAACCAACAACCCCCAACTAGATGGTGATCTAAAGATGTAGTTTTTAGTAGTGATTTTTCACGAATTCAATTAAATTTCTTCAACCAAATTCTAGGGTTTCGTTTATCTTTTCAAACAAACTAAACATGCAATCAACACGAAATCACGAGATTGTTTCAAACTCTTACTCAACTAATCATGCATAATCTCTTTAACACGAATAATTGCATCACTTGAGCGAAATAAAACTTAAACCAATATATTTTCATACATAGATCCAAGCATATAGATATAGATAAATCGTTTCATCAAATCGTTAATTCCAACAAAACATGATCAATACAAAACAGCATCCAAAGTGATGAAAAACTATAAATTAAACTCACTAACATAAAGCATCGAACTCTCTAGTTGGTTGTGTTGATGATGGGCTTCCTCCGTCGACTCATCGCAGCAGGCTTTTAGCCAACAATCATGTTGAAGATGATTGTTGGATTGGAGAAAATTCATCTCTATGGAATTAGGGTTTCGGCGCAGACTTTTTGGTGTAAAATTGCGATCTCAATTATGTGGTATGAATTAGGGTTGGGGCTGCCGCTTTATTTATAGGAATTTGATGTCGGCTAGGGTTAAATCGGCCTTGAACGCCTGTCTGGTCTCGTGGGCGCCCGTCCCGTAATGCCTGGGCGCCGAGTAAACGCTTCGTTCATCCTCCGTCTGAACTCTCTCGAATGTAAAATACGATTACGACGCCGCATGGGCGCCGATTCACTTCGGGCCTTCGTTCAAGATCGATGAAGCGCCCGTTTGAATCTGCCGAGGATCGGATCTCTTCATCTTTATCCAATTTCTTCAAGCCAATTCCAACTCTATCTCTTATAATTCGACTTGAGCTTCATTTATCCTCATTATATGCACGAAAATCAACACCTACATGATAAATAAACAATGCAAAAACGTAATAAAACTCAACTAATAATAATTCCATTAAATCAACACTTAAAATCATCAATTTTGCATACAATCATCTTAAAATCATTTTTACTCAATATTTACACTTAAACCCTTAATTCTTATATAAATTATGCAAATGTGGGGAAAATAATAATGAAATAAACCTTTAATAATCATATAAATATGGCCTTAACAACTCCCCCACACTTAACTTTTTGTACGTCCTCGGACAAAACAATCAAAACTATAGCTCAACTTTATAAATAATCCACATAAATCTCTAACTCACGTAACAAAAGATACAACAACTATAGCAAATGATACCAACACAGAGATAGATTCGGTGTAAGTGTGACAAGCCATTCTCAATCTAACAAGCCTTTCAAAGAAATATTCTCTCAAAAATTCCAATGACTATCCTAGTACAGACGATGTAATAGCTCCACTCAAAGCCTTCCCACGCACTCAGTAGGATAATCCTACAAGATATATCATGCGGTTCTCTGGGTATAAGATCCATGATAACAAAGACTTTACTTTATTTTTACTCATCATTTCCAAAAATTTCAAATTTGACGATATCGAAATAAGCTCTTACCCATCATAGTAGTGTAGGACATTTCGTGATAATCCCTACCTACTCAAATCATAAGGTAGCTATAAACCGACTATCGTGAGCTATTGGTCATCATAGTGGTATAGGACATACGAGGTATACCTACCGCACTCAAATCATTAACCAACTTCCGACAAACGTATTTATTAATAATTGCTCACTCACTTTATTCATTCACTTTTCAAAGTCATAAGTTACATCTCACTTATCACATTCAAACTTTATGATATTCACAGCACACGGTCTAACTCAGGTGTAACTATACTGACCTTCCTAAGATAAATCATTAAAAATAATGAAAGGATATAGTTCAAAAATCTTGCTTCAAAATCAAAGGCTCCGTGAGTGAAAAACGAAACTATCTCCATAAAAGTAAAACATGCTATAATTATCTCACTAAGTCACATACTATCATCGTTAGAAAACTACAACTAGCAAGCATCTAGTTCCAATTATATGCTCGAGACTCAAAAAAATTTAAAGGATATAGCATAAAAACATACCCAAACACCCCCCCACACTTAAATCACATTATGTCCTCGAATGTGCGAATAAAAGAAAAAGAAAACTTAGTTTGGTTTCAACGGTGGTTGTCGGATGAAAGTTGGCGGAGAGTCGGGCCGGAGCATGAATGTACATTTGCAACTCGAATAGACAACACCGACAAGATAGTGACTTCGAAAACCTGCTCAAAAGTATCTCGCAACACTCGACATACCATATAATCTCGGGTACACGGGGTATATGAGCAACACATAACACAAAACACTCACAATGAATGTAGGAGGAATAACCATCAACACAAAATCAACTAAAGTATTATTTCTAAAACAATAAAACAACCTAAGAAAAGAAACGAACAAAGAAAACTAGGTTGCCTCCTAGGGCGCTCTTTTAATGTCAATAGCTTGACACAAAGTTCAAAAGATCAACCCGGATCGGGCCACTTTATAACCTCCTTCTTGACAACCTCTTGCATATGCGGATTCACCTTTCACGAGGTTGTCTAACCTTTTAGCTCCCTCCTCCGTTCGGATTTTATGCATGCATACATCTGGGCTGATTCCTCGGATATCACCCACTTGCCATCTGAACGCGAGGATATTTTTTTAAGCACTTCTATCAGCTGTGCTTCTTGCTCAGGGTCGAGTTTCGAAGAAATGATCAAAGGCAATTTATCTCCATCCTTAAGAAAGATATACTTAAGGTATTTTGGAAGCGGTTTAAGCTCTAAATCAGTAGGTGGTTGCTCAATACTAGACTTTAACGGGCCACCTTTCTCCTTATGAGCTTGGAGTGGTTGACAGTAGAACACCTCATCTTCCCGAGGCTCCACCCCAGAAAGGTACTGGATCAAATCATCCATCGGAATCCTCCGATCAACACTTGCTTCCTTTTTCTTGTGATCGATCATTTTTCTTAACTCTTCATCTTTAAGCTCTTACGCCAACTCCTCCCAATCATCTACTTCCCAACGAGTAGCTTCTCTCCAAAACTCTACCTCGTCCCCAACTACCCATCGAGCTTCTTCTTCACGAGGATGAAATCTTCCCGACTCGATTCTTTGAAATCATCGTTTGTTCTTTGGGCATCTCCATGCTTCTAACTCAATAACAGCCCAGTGTGGCGAGTGAAGATGACTCGTCAATGCCTACGGCTTGAAATGAATTAGAAGGTGGTCCGCACATCGGCCGGATCCTCAATGTCCAAGACTTCAAAAACACCTATCTCTCATCAACTCCTCGCTTCTTCAAAGTAGGCATCTTTTTCGTCCCTCATAGATAGCTTCGACAAACGATATTTCATCGATTCGGCTCTTTCGGGATGTGTCCCTCGTGTGAAGGTGACAGATGTGTCACCGACTCTAAAATGTAATCGTCCTGCGTAAGTCGATGAGAGCGTTAGAAGTGTCTAAAAAGGTTCGGCCTAGAATTAGAGGCATCTCCTTATCGGTGGATAGTCTAGAATAACCCAATCGGTATGGAAGACTAAATGTTCGAGTTTGAAGGAGAACATTAGCTACACAACCGGCCGCAGATCCGGCTAGATTTATCTACCATCTCGAAGAGAAATCGGGCGTTCCCGCATCCTTTTATCTAACCCGAGCTTTTGCATCGTTTAATGGCATCACATTAATAGAGGCCCCGAGTCGCATAAGACGTTTTGAATAAATGGCCTTCGATCTCACGGGAGATTGAAGGTGCGCCAGTCACCTCGCTTAACAACGCAATTTTACGTGAAACCATCGCGCAATCCTCGCGTAGCACTTCTTCACCCATCCCCTAAGCTCTTACTCCCACGTAGAATTCTTTAAGATACTTAGAGCATTTAGGCATTTCAGTTAATACCTCGGCTAAGGGCATACTAACTTGAGTGTCTCTAAGCATCCTCCTCACTCCATCATACTGCTTGTCATTAGTGAGGGCTTTCTCTTTCCTTTTTGGGGGATAAGGAAGGGCTTTACCATTCCTCGCGGCCTGATTCTTTATCGCCTCATCCTCCTTATCCTTCCATCTTACGAACTTTTCTTTCTTTTTCTTAGTCGAGTGCACACCTCGACTTTCCTTCCTTTCTTTCTCATCATCGAATTATTTTCGTCCTCCGAAGAATTGTCACTAAGCTCCTCATCGTTGCTTTCTTCGGCATGTGGTTTCTGATTTCCCCCTCCTGAACTCATGGCGTCAGGAGGGGCTACTCGTTTCCCGACATCTTGCCGGGTCCAGCCTGTTTACCACTTCTCAACGTTACTTCATTCAACTCCTCTTCTTGCCCATACTCCCACTGAGGTGTAATGGCAGTGCAAACATTCACATCGACTTTTTCGATTTCTCTCGGTATAACTCGGAAGTTTACCGTGAGGTCTGCTTGCTTGCTGGTCTGCCATTTGACCAACTTGTCTCTCAATTGCTTTAACACTAGTGGACAGAGTCTCCACCATGTCTACCAACTCATCGAATTTGTGTTGAGGGACACATGAGGTGGTATGATTGTTGTTCTGAGTTTGATTCCAGCCACCTTGAGGCCTTTGGGAGTTCTGAACTGGCCTCTGATAGTTCGAGTTGAAAGAATTCGAATTTGAAGGGCCAGGTGGTAACTTGGCTTGATTGAAGTTTTGTCGTTGAAATCCTGAGTAGTTCTGGCTTTGATTGAAGTTTCGGAAGGGTTGGTTTTGATTATCCATTAAATTTACTTCTTCCGTCATCTCCGTTCCTACCTGCATTCTCAGATCAGAAGGCTGCGTCTGAAGATTGGCCAGCTGCTTGCTTATCAATTCCATCTGAGCAACCAACAGCTTTGTATCAGGATTGCTTGCAGTACCTTCTTTCTTAACAATATTGGTCTTCTTAGGAGTTGACAGACCTTTTCTAGGCTATACAGATCCTAACCGACAGTGTACCGGGTCAAATTGTAGTGCTAGTCTGGTGAGTCAGGTCGTATTCCTCAGGGAAAACATGGTAATTCTTTTAAGTGGGGTTAAACACCAAGAAGCTATTATTAACTCGATCTAAGTCGCAGGTTTATCATTTTCCTCGGGTTAGATTATGTTAGATCAGTTAGATTAGTTAGTAATGTTAGAGTTAGATGTTAGTAAAATGAGAAAAATAAAACAAATAAATACTAATATAATATATAGATATATTTTTGGATCTAGCCAAGAATACTTTCTTGAATCAATATCTTTTGTAGAAATAAATGAGATGATCTTCCTTTATTCAAGGTGTAAATTATATATGAATCGGTGTACTCCTAAGCTAGACAACTCCTCCTCACACGAGCGTATGAAATTGTCATATGTCCATTGCATCACCCAAGGTCCACAATCATTCACGGTTTTTCCAAGCAGTCCCGAGTACAAATCTACCTTTAGATAAAAGGAGTCATTCCGTTCATCAAGCGGTCAATTTTATTTAAAAGGCTCCGGTTGTCAAAGCCGGACGATTCAACTTTCCGGTTTAAGTTTCAATTAAACGATGATTTAACATTATTACGATCTCGAGTACAAATGTCAATAAAATTTATCTTTCCCAAGACAAATCGCCCGGGTAGGAAATGGGTTCCGTTGTCACGTTTTCACTCGCCAATTTTACCCTCCGGTCTTTCTATTTTAACGTTTCATTAAGCGCGAAAAGAAAGAGATTCATCATAATTGATTTTAATCATTATTACGAGTCTATCATTCATTTTACCAAAAGATTAACTAATTGATTCATATCTTGGCTAGATATATTTTTAGTTTAATATCATATATAAATAGAAATAGAAATATTAAACATAACAATTTTAGAATATATTACCGTGATGACTATCGAATCGGGTCGTTTCCACCGGATCTAACATGCCAAAGCTTGAAATCAACAATCTTCGATAATTATTCCGCCATTACGACGATACTATAACCATTTTATTTATATATGTGAAAAACATATATACATACATACGTAGACATATATATGTATATACGGGCCCCGAAATAAAAATAAAAGAAGAAACGAGATGAAATAGAAATCTAGATCTAGATATATATATATCATATATATATATTCATACATAGAACATATATATATAGATAGATCTATCACATATATATTCATATATAGAATATATATATATACATGAAGGGTGTGTATATATATATATATATATATATCATATATGTATATATATATATATATATGATCCAAAAAAAAATAAAAAGAAAGAGCAGAGGGACGAGAGGAAGAAGAGATTAGAAGAGAAAGGGGCATTTGATCCATTCTCATTTGCTCTGTATATATAGCAAAGATTCAGGGGTCGGATCGATCCGGATTGGTGCCGGATCGATCCGGACTCAAATGATTACATGTAACCGTTTTTCCTTCTAGAAGCTCGATATATTGTAATAAGACTTCTAAAATTCATATCTTGAGTTGTAGACCTCCAAAAATTGCAAACGAAATGCCAAAATTACGGTCTCGAGAAACTCTAAAACTTTCATGAAGGACTCTTCTTCAGAAAACGTCTTCTTAAGTACCTCGTGTTCCTCCGAACGTTTTTTCGGGATTTTTACGAAATTGAATCAATTAGCCACTTGACCACCATTTGAGTTGTAGAAGTCCAATCTTCATAATTTAAATTGCATTGGAAATATTATATGAAGATCTTCAACTTTCATTAAGAACACTTTTTCAGATAACGTCTTTTTGATGAGCCATTCGTATGTCGAGTCTTTTACGGGATTTCTACTAATCCGAATTGATTAGTCAATTGACCATAACTTGAGTTGTAGACCTCCAATTGATGTAATTCAAAGTGCGTTGGAAAGCTTATGTGAAGATCTACAACTTTCATTAAGAAGTCATCCCCTGAAAATGCCTCTAAGCTGGCTCAAATCTCCGTCGAAACAGGTTTTGGTTTTAAGTATGTAAGATAATTTGATCCATTTGAACTCGTAAGCTTGTGGCATCTTCTTCTAATCCTCTAAACACATCTTTTAGAACATGTTGTTACGTGGAATCTTGGTCAATATATAATCCTGCAATGGACCACCAAAATACCAAACGTAAATCCGACACGACACTCCGGTTACTAAACCGGTACAAAAACTAATAAAAATATGATAATTTATATAATAACTACTACTTATACATTTGAATAAAACTTAGTAATTTTTGACTTAAATTGGTACAATAATGCTCAAAGTGGTATCAATATTGGGGTAAAATGTCGTAATAATGATCATTAATTTGTCTCTCATCAGGAGTCGACCACATATTGTTTTTGGCGATGGTCTCAGCCACTCTGTAGGCAGTCTCATCACCTCCCCCTAAGAAGGATCCATGAGCTGTGGAGTTAAGATAGTCTCTATTAGGTTGAGAGACTCCTCTGTAAAATAGTTCCAACAACTCATGTCTATCATATCCGTGATTGGGGCACTTCCTCATCAACAGATTTAATCTCTCCCAAGCCTTGCCAACAGTCACATCCTCCATCTGCTCAAACGTAGCTATTTCCCGTTTCATCTCCATAATCTTGCCTGGCGAAACCCACTTAAGAGCGAAGGCTCTTTTGACATCATTCCATGTATGGAGGGAATGATGTGCTAACGACTTAAACCATCTCAGCTTGCTTCACCTTTTAAAGCAAAAGGAAATAGCTTCAACTTTACGATCTCGGAATCAACACCAGGATAATGGCACCTTCACGATTTGTACGAATGTGGACAAGAAGTCGTCTGGTCTTCTTGGCGCATGCCATGGAAAGAGCTATTTTGGACTAGTGCAACTACTCCATTTTTAAGGTCGAAATTTACTCCCCATATCGTGGACGAATAGGTCTATGTCCTCGAGAAAATCTTGATTAAGATATGGAGTGTAGGGGTCCCGGTTCAACTGATTAAGCCGGTTTTAGGCGGAATTGTTGAAGTTGTTGATTTATGCCCGACTTGCTTGATTCTCGCTGCTTCTTCTGCAGAGCTTGCATTTGTTGAAGGAGTAAATTTAAGCGAGCTTGGGGATCGGGATTTGGAATTGGTGCATCTTGATCCGCCATTTTGTCCAAATCGAGGAAAAGCCTTCTTCTAAGGATAGATCGTTCGGGCTCGGGATCAAAGATCGAAGTCCTTTCTTACTTCGTTTGCATAAACCAGGAAAAGAAAAAGGGAAGAAATCAACTCTTTGAGGTTGATTAGAAAAAGTTTAGAAAAGATTAGATGGTTTAGAGGAGAAAAGAGAAGAGAAGAAAAGAGAAGAAAGAAATGAAGTGATGATTGAACAGATCAATCAAGGCGTCGAAGTGTTAGTGGGCGTTCGTTGAATCGAACGCTTCGTTCGATTGAATGAACGTTCGTTCAGAGGACAGAATTGAGGTGGACGGGCGTTCAAGTTGTTGAACGCTCGTTCAGATACGAAAACCTAAAAACTAAGGTTACCAGAAATTAAAAACGAGATAAAAAAATAAAAGCAGAAAAGACTTATGGAAACAAAATAAAACAAATCTATAATTACGGAAACAGATCTAAGCTATAAAAAGTATGGAAAATAATTGAAAGAAAATCAAATAAAATAAAACAGTAATAAATGTAATCCTAAAATTAAAAACTACGAATTAAAATTAGAATCGATATAAAAATTTATACCTAAAAGAATCCGACAACCGAAACCGATTCCCCGGCAACGGCGCCAAAAACTTGTTCGGTAAAAACACGTTTTAAATTTATAATACCGAAACACCCCAAGTATAAGGATCTGTAGTAAAGGATGTTAACGGGTCGTCTGAGGAATGGAACGTTTATCGAACTCAAATATAAACCTATATCGATTATGTCACTAAACTACTACTAACCTAAGGTTAAAACTAACTAAAACCTAAGGAATAAACCTAAGAACTGAACCCTAAAACTAAAACTAAAACAGAAATAAAACAAGCTGAAAAATAAGAAAACAGAAAGATGGACGAGCGTCCACTAAAGTGAACGAGCGTCTGGAAACTAAAGCTAACGGACGGACGTTATTATTGCGACGAAAGGCCCACTACGATCGAGCGTAAAATTGCGAGAAAAGTTGCAGGAAATCTAAAGGTTTAAAAACTAAAACTTAAACTAAACTTATGCAAACGATTTGATTCAAACAAGTAAAGGAAAACACAGCAAGGCAACTGGACTCCACTTATCAACCAACAATCCAACTAGACGGTGATTAAAAAGACATAGTTTTTAGTAGTGATTTATCGCGAATTCAATCAAATATCTTGAATCAAATTCCTAAGGTTTCGTTTGTCTTTTCAAACAAACTAAACATGCAATCAAAACAGGATCACAAGATCGTTTCCAAACTCTTACTCAACTAAACATGCCTAATCTCTTATAACATGATTAGATGCATCACTTAAACGAAAGAGAACTCAAATAAACAGACTTTCGTAAATTTATTCAAGCATAAAGATAGATAAATAGATCGTTTCATAGAATTGATAATTCAACAAAACATGGCAATGTAAAACAAATAAAAAAGTGATGAAAAACTAGATCTTAAACTCACTAAACATCCAGTATCGAACTCTCTAGTTGGTTTTGTTGTTGATGAGCTTCCTCCGTCGACTCACTGCAAGGCTTTTAGCCAACAATCATGTTGAAGATGATTGTTGGGTTGGAGAAGTTCATCTCTGCGTTGTGGCCGCAGCTTTTTGGTGTAAAGTTGTGATCTCAATTATGTGGTATGAATTAGGGTTAAGAGGCTGCTGCTATATATAGAGTTTTGAGTCGGTTATGACTAAGTCGGCAACGGACGCTCGTCTGAATATCCGGACGCCCGTCCAGAATGCCTGGACGCTGAGTAAACGCTCGTTCATCCTCCGTCTGAACTCTCTGAATGTAAAATACGATTACGGACGCCGCATGGGCGCCGATTCACTACGGGCGCTCGTTCAAGATCGATGAAGCGCCCGTTTGAACCTGCGAGGATCGGATCTCTTCATCTTTATCCAATTTCTTCAAGCCAATTCCAACTCTATCTCTTATAATTCGACTTGAGCTTCATTTATCCTCATTATATGCACGAAAATTAACTCCTAAATGATAAATAAACAACGCAAAAATGTAATAAAATCCAAATAATAATAATTCCATTAAATTAAACACTTAAAATCATCAATTTTGCATACAATCATCTTAAAATCATCTTTATTAAATAATTACACTTAAACCCTTAATTCTCATGTAAATTATGCAATTGTGGGAAAAAATAATAATAAAATACACCATTAATAATCATATAAATATGGCCTTAACAGGTACCCTATTACCGACAGTCCGGATAAGACTGTCGCACCTAAAGTGTTCTCAGGCATTAATAGCAAAATTAATCATGAGACCCATCTCAGTTAATAAACGCTACGGACTAAGTTAATTTTAAGTACATCTCACTAACTCAATCCTCTTGTGTATAGCCATACACTGAGTTATGTGATTACATAAACGAGGTACTTAGGGTTTTCAGTAGTGTCTTAATTATAAACATACATGCATATAATAAGATGAATTATTAATTCTGTCCTAAAACAATTATATAATTGTCTTTCGGGCACTACACCTAACATTTGCATCTTGCATATTGACCTTGGCAAGTAATTCAGTAATATAACGCCGCTGAGAAAGAAGAATGCCATCCTGATTATAAATAACTTCCACCCCTAAAAAATAGGAGAGAGGTCCAAGATCCTTGAGAGAAAACCGAGATGCTAACCGTGTGATAAACCTGTCAAGGTCAGTGGAACTATTGCCAGTAATAATGATGTCATCTACATAGATAAGCATATAAAGCAATGTAGAGCCATGAGAATAAATAAATAAAGACGTGTCCGTGTGAGAGTGTCGAAAACCAAGTGAGAGTAAGTAGTTCTTCAATTCATCATACCAAGCCCGAGGGGCTTGTTTGAGACCGTAAATGGCCTTTTTGAGTTTGCACACATAATTTGGCCTGATGGAGTCAATAAAACCTGGAGGTTGAGATAGGTAGACAGTACCATGTAGACGTCCTTGCAAGAACGCATTATTAATATCAAGTTGCCGTAAAGACCACCCCTGCATGAGAGCAATAGATAGCACGAGACGCACAGTGGTTGGTTTGACAACCGGGCTGAAGGTCTCGTAGTAATCAATACCAGGGTGCTGATGAAAACCCCTTGCAACAAGCCGAACTTTATAGCGATCAACTAAACCATCGGGCTTGTGTTTTATCCGAAAAACCCATTTGAAGCCAAAAATGTTAAAAGAAGGATCGGAGGGAACGAGTTCCTAGGTATCATTGCGAAGCAAGGCATCATACTCCTCTTGCATAGCATTATGCCACTTGGGTTGCTTGAGGGCTTGGGTGATAGTGGTAGGTTCGGTTTCTGGAAGGGAGTGAAGTTGAGTGTGAAGATTGAGTTTTGAATAGGTTTGTGGATGTTGTTCCTAGCATGGGTGCGCATGGAGTGAGTGGGTGGGGGCGGTGGTGGTGGTGGTGGTGAGCTAGCCGAAGGGAGAGGGGAGGGAGGAGGTGGGGACGAAGGAGAGGGTGGGAGAGGGGGGAGGGAGGACGATTGGGGGGAGATGGAGAAACCGGAGGTGGGGGAGGTGGAGGACCAAGAGGAGGGAATGGTGGAGATGGAATGATAGGGGGATTGGGGGTGGAGGTAGATGAAGAGGATCGAAACGGAAAAATGTCTTCAACAAATTTTACGTGGCGAGAGACATAAAGCCGAGATGAGGCCACATCGTAGCAGTAGTAGGCACTCTGTGTAAGGGAATAACCGTGAAACACACATGCAATGGACCGGGCCTGTAACTTATGAGTCGTATAAGGGTGGAGCCAGGGATAGCAGAGACTACCAAAAGCGCGAAGTTTATTATAATTAGGAGTTTCACCAAAGATGCAGAAGTAGGGGGACCTCATGGAGAGAGTGGGTGTGGGAAGACGATTAATGAGATAAACGGCGGTGGAAAATGCATAAGGCCAATATGTAAGAGGCATAGAGGCATGAGTGAGTAAGGAAAGACCAGTTTCAACAATGTGAAGGTGACGTCGTTCGGAATATCCGTTGTGCTCGGGAGTGTGCGGGGGAGTAGTGAAGTGGGAAATGCCATTGGTAGCAAGGAAATCTTTTAGCACTATATATTCACGGCCGTTATCCGAATATAATATTTTAATAGGGAGGTTAAAGAAATTTTCCACTATGGCTTTAAATCGGGTGAAAGTAGAAGCCACTTCGGATTTATTTTTCAGAGGGTAAAACCATATATATTTTGTAAAGTGGTCCACAAATATCACTGAAGAGAGTTTGAGAATGTGTTAACACAAGAGTAAACTTCAACTTAGTTTATTCATTGATATGAGAGGTGTATAAATAGATACAATTGAGAGAGAGACTAGCTAGCTAGCTTGGCGCCACTTGAGTATGTAGATGTGGGCGGCAAGCATGCAAAAAGTAAAAGTAAAAGCTATGTCTATGACATAAAGTAAACTAGAGTTTGACATATTAATTGTTTATATGTATCACAATTAATATGTCTTTTACAAATAAATAAAGTGTACTAATAATATAATACACGAAAGGAAGCTCATTGAACATGTTACTCAAAGAGAGGCATAAGAGCACCTCTGCCGAGGTTTGCACCTCTTTGGAGTAATATTTCCACACCCCCTCAAACTGGTCAGATATATTAATGCAACCAAGTTTGCTACTTAGTCTCACGAACATAAGAGGTGGAATAGCCTTGGTAAGGATATCGATTACGATCTCTTTGAGGAACATACTTGGAGTTGAATAATCTTGGCATCAATCTTCTCCTTCAAAAAATGTCTCACAATGTCCACATGTTTTGTTTTGTCATGATGGACTGGATCCTCTGCCATGCATAGTCTTTGAGTTATTATCACAAAGCAGAGTGTGATAGGTTCTTTGAAGAGGTCTTGAAGTTCAAGTTCGAAGTACTCTTTTGAGCCAAAGAGCTTCACAAATGCCTAAGACAAGTGCCCTGAGTTCGACTTTCAAGATCGCTTCTAGACACGATGGGTTGTTTCTTGCTCCTCCAAGTAACAAGATTGCCCCATACATATGAGCAGAACAAGAGCACGTGGTCGACCTTCTATCTATGTGGCATCCACCCAATCGACATCGGTGTAGACCTTGATGGATCTATCGCCAGACTTGGTGAAGTGTAACCCTTGGCCAGAGTGGACTTTAAATACCTCGAGATCCTATTCACAACATCCCAATGTTGCTCAAGAGGGCGAGCATGAACCCGACTAACCAGATCGACACCATATGCAATATCAGGTCTTGTATGGGAGAGGTAGATGAGTTTCCTACAAGCCTTTGATATTGTTCTTTCCTGACAAAGATGTCACCATGTAGCAGGTATGGCTGGGTCTACAGAGGGGATATAGCGGTTTGCACCCCAAAGATGCCGATTTCCTTCAGCAGATCCAGTACATATTTCCTTTGGGAGACAGCAATGCCTTTCTTTGTTTCTTGCTACTTCCATGCCAAGAAAATATTTGAGAAAACCCAAGTCCTTCACCGAAACACCTTTGCCAAAGCAGAGTCTTCAAATGTTGGATCTCGGTAGAGTCATCTCCAAAGTGAGGATGATATCATCCACATAGACAATAATAATAGACCTCTTACGGTTGGTTGTCTTGATGAACATAGTGTGATCGAATTGCATTGGTGATATCCAGGCTTTTGACCACGCTTGTTAATTTTCCAAACCATGCCCTTGGTGATTGCTTCAGGCCATATAGAGATTTCCTCGGTTTGCACACCTTGCCTTGAGTATGAGGATTGATAAAACCAGGAGGTACATTCATATAAACTTCCTCAATTGAGGTCCCCATTTAGAAAAGCATTTTTGATGTCCAATTGGTGAAGAGGCCGATCAAGTTGGACAAATAGAGAGATCGAGAACCCTGACGGTGTTGAGTTTTGCCACTGGTGCAAAAGTTTCCTTATAGTCAATGCCATAAGTTTGAGTGAATCCCCGGCTACCAATCGGCTTTGTACTTGTCAATAGTGCCATCGACATTGTATTTTATATTGAATAACCATCTCAGAATCGACTGCCTTCTTGCCTGTGGGAGAGGTGTCAAATCCCAAGTATGATTATCCGAAGTCTTTGTCATCTCTGCTTTTAACAAAGACCTTCCATTTATCATTTTGAAGGGCCTCCCGAATATTTTTAGGAATAGAGTGAGAGTCCAGTCCTGTGAAAACATGGCAAAGGCGAGAGATAACTTATCATAAGATAAATAAGAATGAATAGAATGATCGATGCATGATCTCTTTCCCTTCCTAAGAGCAATAGGCCTATCATCAATGTCGGTGAGTCGAGGATCCAGAGATTGCCGAGTGTCGATGAGGCTCGGGATCGGCAGGCTGGGTCGATGAGACTCTTGTTCGGGAGGTTCTTTGAGAGTATTAGGCTGTAGAGAGTCGGTAGAGTCTTGAAGTTCGATCTGCTTGAGATCGATGGGTTCTTGAGGTTAAGAGTTTGCCGAGGAAGGGGTTTAGGTCAATTTCAATCGAGTTTCCATCGATTGAATGGCTCAAGAGGGTTTGCTTTAATAAGGGTCCTTTCAAAGAATTTTACATCCATAGAATTGTAAAATTTCTTTTCAATAGGGAATAACACTTGTAACCTTTTTTGTCCTTTGCATAACCTAGGAAAATGCACTTGTGAGCTTTAGGATCAAGTTTACTACGTGTTGAGCATGGATATACACAAACACAAAGACAACCAAAGATCTTTGGAGGCAATTGGGAAACAAGATGATGGCGAGGAGTGTGTGGTCGGTAGGGTTTGGAGTGGAGTTTTGAAACCTAACACTCTGTTTGGGAAGTCTGTTGATTAAATAAGTTGCGATCAGATAGCTTCACCCCACATATATTTAGGAACATGTGTGGTGAACATGATTGATCTGGCCATTTCCAGCCAGTGCTGTTCTTTCTCTCAAAGAACCCCATTCTGTGAGGTGTTTCCACACAACTACGATATGAACAATTCCTCTATCTGTCAAGAAGGTACGAGTTAGACTCATAGTATTCTAGAGCATTATCGATCTTTAAGATCTTGACCTTAGTATCAAATTGAGTGGAGACCATATGATAAAATTCTTGAAATATAGGGCCAATCTATGATTTGTCTTTCATTAAAAAAACCAAGTGTTCTGGTATGATCATCAATAAAGGTGACAAACCACCTTTCCCCTGTTATACTTTTCACCCTAGAGGGTCCCCACACATCACTTTGTGTATTAAGGTGAAGGGTGAGGAATGCAAATGAGGTAACTTAGCATACACAGATTTTGTAAGTTTAGCAAATTGACAAATATCACATTGAAGGTCATTCAGATTACATCCTTTAAACAATTCAGAGTTAAAGATTTTAAGTAACCAAAACTTGGATGTCCTAATCTATAATGCCATAACATGATATTGTCTAAAGTCTGGGAGCAGTCATTCGAGGCGGTCAGTCTTGATCCTCTGTCTTCAGCAGGTTGACGAAAATCCAAATATGAAGGTTTAGCCTTCCCAATCACTTCTGTGAAGTAGGATCTGGAATGTGCACCGATTCTCCTTAAAAACAACAGTCCAATTCAAATCTTTAGTGAGTCTCTTGTGAGATATAAGATTGCAGTCTAAGTTTGGAACAAATAGGACATCCTGTAGGCATATCTTATTAGTGAGTTTAACATTTCCAACACCTTTTGCACGAGAGATAGATCCATCAAGCGAGCTTTAATGTTATGAATTTGGTGACAAGGCATATAGTTGGTTATAAGGTTTTTATTACCAGTCATATGGGAGGATGCCCCAGAATCAACAATCCATGTTTCATTGCTAAGGGAAGAGTAGAATTTACCTGTATGAGTATGAGTAGCAACATCAGTAGAGTGACTACCTTCCTTTTGTTGATTCAGGAAGGCTTTGAATGCAGCAAACTGAGCATTCATCTGGTTGTCATTCTCCTCCTCACTGATGTGTCTGCCTTGACTTTCCCTGATAGGTTTTGAGGTTTTGAGGAGTTAGGCTTGCCATGGAGCTTCCAGGCGATTGTCCTTGGTGTGATTTGTGCGTTTGCGGTGATCACGAGCAGTTTCGATTCTCTCATAGGCTTCCTGTATGTCAAAGCAACCTCGGCGACCTTCCGACGATCAATGAGGCGGCACCTTGATGGGGTTGTCGGTAGGGGATTTGAAGCATGACTTTTCTCCTACTTTCTTCATGTTTGACCTCGGCAAACATGGATTTGAGATTTGGAAGAGGTTTGGTGGCAAGAATTCTTCCTCTAACATCATCAAGAGTAGGATTCATCCGGTGAGGAACACGAATACTCTCTTCTTTTCTATGATGTCTTTATAAAGAGCAACATCCTTGACATCATTCCATGAGTGAGTTTCTAACATATCTAAGTGTTGCCAAGCCTTAGATAGTTGATTGAAATATTGAGTTCTGAGATATATCCCTTGCACGCAAGTTTGAATCTCGAGCTTAGTTCATATACCTCGGATGTATTATCCTTCTTGGAGTAAAGATCTACGGCATTATCCTGCATTTCTTTGGCGATATCATACATCATAAAGTTTTCACTTATCTCTTTTGTCATTGACCTCGTGAGAATGGTCATGAGTTGATTATTTGTTGTGTCCCATGCTTCAAAACCGAGTCGGTTTGAAAGAGTGCGAGTTTTGTTCCGACAAAGTATCCCATCTTACTTTGTCTAGAAATGTACATTTTCATAGACCTTGACCATAACAGAGATAGTTGTTACCATCAAGTCTATGGTTTGTATAAGAAGAGGAGTTGTCGATACTCCCGACCACCGAGGTCTTGAGAGTCTCTTGAGGTTGAAGTAATGTCGGATGTGGAAGACATTCTTGAAATATGAGTTTTCTGCAAATGAAAAAGTTAGAACACAAATGTCTACGATACCATGAAGAGAGTTTGAGAATGTGTTAACACAAGAGTAAACTTCAACTTAGTTTATTCATTGATATGAGAGGTGTATAAATAGATACAATTGAGAGAGAGACTAGCTAGCTAGCTTGGGCGACCACTTGAGTATGTAGATGTGGGCGGCAAGCATGCAAAAAGTAAAAGTAAAAGCTATGTCTATGACATAAAGTAAACTAGAGTTTGACATATTAATTGTTTATATGTATCACAATTAATATGTCTTTTACAAATAAATAAAGTGTACTAATAATATAATACACGAAGGGAGATCATTGAACAAGTTACTCAAAGAGAGGCATAAGAGCACCTGTGAAAGGTGCACCTCTTTGGAGTAATATTTCCACAATCACATAGTACTTAAAACCATCCATAGAATAAACGGGGGAAGTCCAGACATCAGAGAAAATAATTTCAAGGGGACGAGAGGAATGTAATGCGGATAATCCAAAAACAAGCTTATGACTTTTATTGACAAGACAAGCATCACAATGTGTAAAAGACGAAGAAATAACATCCAAGCTATTTTGCGAAATAAGAGACTGAAAAATTAAACTGGAAAGGTGGCCCAGCCTGTGGTGCCACGTATGCCGAGTTGTTTTATTAGCTGCAAAGGCAAAAATGGGGTTGGATGGCCACTCATAGAGTCCATCTTTAACCGGTCCATGCATCAACGGGCGATTTGTCAGAAGATCCTTCACAATAAATTTTGATGGTAAGAATTCAACAGAAAGATTATAGTTTTGACATAGCTGAGAAATCGATATTAAATTACTAGAAATTTTAGGCACACATAAAATATTATTTAGTGTAATAGACTGCAAGGAAGATAAAGGAAGAGAGGTCGAACCGGTATGAGTTATAGGAAGAGAATTTCCGTCACCAACCATTATATCATCGGTGCCGGTGTAGGGCGTATGGAGTGACAGATTCTTGAGGTCAGATGTTATGTGGTGGGTCGCCCCACTATCCAAGAGCCAGTTAGAGTTGGTTGGGGCTGCGGCAAAATCTTGGGGTCTCAGGCGCCATAAGCCATTCTTTGTGGTGTGGCGGCGGCGGTGTGGGAAGGATTCTTCTTTCTTTGGTTGATGACATGGATTTGAAACTGAGGGCAGAACTTGGCTGAGTGCCCTTGGACATTACAGAGTTGGCACTTGCCCATGTATGGCCGACGAGG
The DNA here is from genome assembly GCA_026214975.1 of Gentiana macrophylla. Classification (NCBI taxonomy): domain Eukaryota; kingdom Viridiplantae; phylum Streptophyta; class Magnoliopsida; order Gentianales; family Gentianaceae; genus Gentiana; species Gentiana macrophylla. The sequence goes on along the minus strand of CM047810.1, from coordinate 26,977,041 downwards.
GCACTGTGAATTGGAGCCTGTTGGAGGAGGACCTGCTGGAGAAGGATTGCGCCATGGCTGAGCTGCCGGTCGGGGCAATAATCCGGCGGCTTGAGAGTGCTGAAGCGCTGTTTGTGAACAGGAAAAGGCGGCATGGGCACTTGCTTGGCCGAATGGCTGAATCTGATTCGATTCCGTCGGCAAATTTCCATAATTTAACAGCTTTTCATGGAGTTCATCTAATTCAATTGGAGAATCCCAGGCTTGAATAGCTCGGGCTAAATCACGATACTCATCACCCAATTGATCAAATATTAAATCAACCACGTCATCTGGATCCGTACGAGCACCAAGACTCGCTAGTTCATCGACTTTACTACGTACCAAATACAAATATTCTGAGATCGATTTTTCACCCTTCTTGAGTCTTTTGAGAGACTGCTTAACCATGTTGATTCGACCCCGTGAAGGTTTTGCAAACACATCTGCAAGAATCTTCCATGCTTCCCCAGAAATTTTGGCATTCAGAATGAGATGACTGTGTGGCTGAGAGATGGAGGCCATTATGACATTGAGAATTAATTGATCTTGTCTATCCCAGGGAGAATAAGTTGGGTTGGGTTTGGAAGTGCCATTTTCTTGAATCAATTTGGATGGACAGGGTTTTGTACCATCAATAAAGCCAAGTAAATCAAAACCTTTGAGAAGTGTGATGAATTGTTTTTGCCATACGGGAATAATTGGAAGTGTCAAGCTTAATGGGGGTTTGGGTGGCTGAGTTAATGGCCACAATTTGAGGGGCTGCGGTGTTGGAGCTTTCAGCTATTGTTATCTCAGACATGGTGGCTTGAACATAGAAGAAAAAGAAGCAGGTTGAGGGAGGAAGGAGAAGAAGCCTGGATGCAGAAATGAAGGTAGGGGAGAAAGGAACGAGAAAGGAAAGTGCTGATTGAAGAGAGGAGGATTTTGGGGATTGGGAGGAGTAATGCTAAATCAAGAGGAGGAGATTGAGGAGCTCTGATACCATGTAGAGACAATTGAAAAATATTGTATGTATTGATTTTACTAGAATGATACAGGAGTATATATATACACTTACAATAGATGTCTAGAGAATTCCAAGAATCTTTATAATAAATACAGAATCAAAGAATAAATAATAATCTGATTTATTCTGATTTCTAATATTCACTAATAGAGGTAGTTAAATATAGTAGAGTGTGTGAGAAAGGTGAGTGGATTGAGGGTGTATGGAGGTGGAATTGGTCTTGAAGAAGAGAGTTGAGGGGGAGGGAGTGCGGAGAATTTCATCACTTATCTTCGGTTCTTGCAGGTGCGTCTTTTTCCCCTGATCGTCACGATTTATTGGTGTGGAATCTCAACCACGATTCTTCATTCTCGGTTCAAGCACTAAGAGTTTGTTTCGAGGATGCTGTTTCGATGTCGCCAGGAAATGGTGCTGCCTCTTTTTCTAATATTACATTCTATAATAGCCGTTTTGTACCTTCCAAAATTAATATTTTTGCTCGGAGATGCACCTTAAAGATGATAGCAACCACTGACAATCTTCTTTCTAGAGGAATATGTTTACCGGACTCTGCTTGCGTTTTCTGCTCCTCACATATCGAATCGGTTGATCATTTATTTTTTGGATGCTTCAAGGCTAGAGACATGGTATGATGTTTATGAATGGTGTGATATGATTTTTCCCTCTGCAAGCTCTTTCAACATTCTTTTCCTTGGGGTCGACAAATCACAAATATTGTTAATTTCTCAATAAGAAATCTGCTGAGAGATGGATTGCCATAAAGAAGGCCACCCTTTGGTGTATATGTAAGGGAAGAAACAACATTAGGTTCAACCAGCAACTCCCTTCTCATAGGTGTATCATAGTTGATATTAAGCAATCTTCATTTATGTGGATTAGTTCCAGAAGCAATGATGTCAAAGGTGGATGGGGCCAATGGTGGCTGTTCCCGCCGTAGCTGAATGGATATTGTAGCTGGGTTTGTCTGGAGAAATTTGTCGAGGTGTTGCAGCTGTCGTTTTGTCAGGAAGTTTACAGTTGGTTGAGATGACACTTGTGCCATTTCCTTTAGTAGGAATTGTTGTTTGAGTTATGGTGTGGTTTGGGGCCATTTTAGAACTTTGTATTGAGCATCTTGTAATTTTATATCTTTGGACATATCTATCATCTTGTTAGATATGGTTTTAAATAAATTTGATGTTCAAAAAAATAAAAAATAAAAGGCTAGCCTCCTTTTCGAGTTTCAAATAATAGAAAGTTGAAAGGAATTTTTGGAACTTAACTTCCAACGAAGTTAATAAGAAAGAGCCGTGCATCCTCGATGAACACAAAATTTAGAATGGTCATGGTGCAAATCCTACTTGGTGCACCATAAACAATAGAAAAATTTGTGGATGACATGGACTACTACATGTGAAAAAAAAAAACACCAATATCATAAATCTTGAAATTGATGACTTGGCGGTCCAATTCTTGCAACTGGATCACCCTAAAATTAGTGATCGATGAATTCGAAGAAGAACATGAGAAATTCGGATAATCAGACAACGCAAATTTTAAAGAGGTCAATGATGGACCTTGTATTGTGTAAGATATACTCCATTCGTTCCTAAATAACTGAGGCTGCTGCCGAAAAGTTCTATTCCAAAATAACTAAGGCAGAATATTTTCCAATACAAAATTTAATGCACTTTTCCCTTTTTTCCCATCTCTTTATTTTTTCCATACACTGTCTTAAATGCACCAGTATTATTTACTCTATTTTGTATAATGGTGTTTTAGTTTTTGTCTAATTAAAGTCAAAACAATAAATTACTTTCTACGTGTATTTGACAACTACCTCGTTTATTGTGAATGGAGGGACTATATTTGAGGTGTTAACATATTTTTCGTTCTTTTAAAATAATTCATTGATGGAATATGTACGACTTCATGATCAAGGACTGTCGAGGATAATTTAATATCAATCTAAAATTATTATTATTACATATTTATTTTATTATTGACTTGTTGGCCAAGTAGCTAAAAGCCTATATATTTGTATCTCTAATGTTGAATCAAATCAATGAAAACAACAATATAGTTTGATTTATGATATGGTAGCAGAGCGATATCAATTTTCTCTCTCGTTATGTCAATTTTTCCTAAAACCTAACCTTTTTTTTCTCTTCCAAAAAAAAATCACCACAGCATCCTTCTTCGGCAAGTATGTCCAGCAACACCATCTACTCCGGTGCAGCCTCGTCTGTCAATATGACCCCGGCTGCCATGGTCACACCGTCCCACTCACTTCGGCCCCCTTCCTCCGTCCTTCGTTGTACACCACTACCCTCTGCAAAATCCGATCTGACCCTTGCTGTGCAACCTCCCGCCGGCCAAAAATCCGTAAAGTCCCATTAGACTTCTCCTCCTTTTCGCCGCATCCTTCTGCCACTTCCGCCTCCTGCTCTCTTCGGCCACACACGTCGGATGTGGTCCAATCTCCTTCCCTCAAACACCACACACCGCTCCAAGTCCCGCCGGCTCCCACCCCATAGTCCCTCTCTGCACCGGTCGCCCCACCCTACAACAAGACCTCACCCTGCCTGTCTCCCTCAGCCAACTCCCCAACCCTGCCGTCTTCTACCTTCTCCACCTATAAACATCATTTTCACACTAATCCCGGTCGGGGGCGAGTCCCCACCTCTCGTCCTGTCTATGCTCATTACACGTCCGGCCCCATAAAAATCCAAATTTTTGTGCCACAAACAGCCATTTGGCCACATCATGTCGCCTTCGTTACACGTACCCCCACCAGCCGGTTCCCCGTGCACTTTCATTCCGTCCGCCTCAAGTCTATATGGTGTCCCCACATCCGGACCTGCTTGGATCGTAGATACGGGTGCCACTCATCATCTCACTAATGACCTTCAGAATCTCACACTTTCGTCTGCACCTTATGTTGGGCCCGACAAAGTCCGTGTCAGTGACGGTACAGGTTTATCCATTACTCACTATGGCTCCTCTTCTGTTAATTCTCCCTTCAGACTTCTTATTTATCTAATGTACTTGTCACCATTTCCCTTACCCGCAATCTTTTATGTGTGCACAAGTTTGCTTCGGATAATTCCGTATATTTTTAATTTCATGGGTCGTACTTCCTTGAAAAGATTATTCCGGTCACACCCACCTTCGGGGATTTGTTAATGATGGCCTATATCACTTCTCCACCCCACTCTCCTGACCCGCCACCCCTCCTCAAGCCTTTTCATCTTCTCTCACCTCCACCACCACGTGGCATTAGTGTCTTGGTCATTGCTCCTATTATGTGCTTCGTCAAGCTCTCAAAAGTCTCCCTACCTTTACTCCTACTAAAACACCCCATGCCGTGTATGCCCTGTGTCAGTTAGCTAAGAGTCATTGGTTCCCGCTATACACTTTTGAGTTTACCTCTTCTGCTCCATTGAACTTGATTTACTCCAATGTTTGGGGCCCCTGTTCTGAGCCCTCAATTTATGGTTCTCACTTTTATGTCAATTTTCTAGATGACTTCACAAATACCTCTGGCTTTATCCCAGAAAAATAAATCTGATGTTGAAACTATTTATCCTGATTTTCTTGCTATGATTGAAGGTCAGTTTAATACCAACTCAAATCAATCCAAATTGACTGGGGTGGTGAGTACCATCGTGTTTCCACTCTTCTTACCTCTCTTGGCATCCTGCATCGCCTTTTATGTCCCCACACGCACGAACAAGTTGGTGCCATCGAGCGCCGCCACCGCCAAGTTATTGAAGTCGGCCTCCCTTCTTGCCCATCCAATCTTCCGCTTCCATATTGGAAGGATGCTTTTATCACTGCCACTTATCTTATCAACCGTCTTCCCACCAAAGTCCTCCATGACAAATCTCCTTTTGAAATGGTCTACCATCGGTCTCCTGATTGTACATTTCTTCGAGTCTTTGGATGTGTGCTGTCCCTATCTCCGTCCCTACAACCATCACAAGACTGATTTTTGCTCCAAAAATTGTGTCTTTCTTGGCTATAGTCCTTCCCACCATGGTTATAAATGTCTGGACCTTGCTTATGGCCATATTTATATTGCTCGCCATGTGGTTTTCGATGAATCCGTCTTCCCGTACACATCTTTTTCCTCCAAACCCATACTTGGTACCCTCACTATCCCGCTTCCTATCTTTCTGCCAACACCTTCACAAAATCCACCTCCTATGCCGGCCCCCTTCAACCTGGCTCCGCCCTCTCTGGCTCCCGCTCCTTGCCTTCCTCACCCACCTCCCCCGCGTCCACTTCAGCCTCGGCCTCTCCCGCCTCATCTCCTTCCCCACCTGCACCAACTCATACCATGGTCACTCGGACCAAAACCAATTCCCTCAAACCTGTCTCTCGGTCTGACTTTATCTGCTATCTTCTTCCTAAAGCCCTTGTGCCTTTACTGACTCCCTAGACCCTACCTCATATACTAAAGCCTTCAAACACCTGAATTGGTGAAATGCTATGAGAGAGGAAATTGATGCGTTGTTGCATAACCAGACCTGGGATCTTGTTCCTCCGCATCCACGTATAAGTATTGTTGGCAATAAATAGGTTTATCGCACTAAACGTCATGCCGATGGGAGTTTTGAGCGTCATAAGGCTCTCCTTGTGGCCAAGGGTTTCATCAGGCCGAATGGGTTGATTTCACAGACACTTTTAGTCCGATCGTTAAACCGGTCACTGTTTGTCTTCTTTTGTCGCTTGCCATTTCGCAGGGTTGGTCTCTTCGACAGGTGGATATCCGGAATGCTTTCCTTCATGGGCATTTATCTGAGCCCCTTTATATGCAGCAACCCCAGGGATTTGTTCACCCTGAATATCCGGATTATGTTTGCCGTCTTTGCCGCAGCCTTTATGGCCTTCGCAAAGCTCTCCGTGCTTGGTTCTCTCGCTTCACCGATGTCTTGACACATTTTGGTTTTGTCGGTTCCCGAGCCGACATCTCCTTATACATTTATTCTCGTGATGGTGCTCGTGTTTATATTTTGATTTATATGGATGATATTATTATTACTGCCTCGTCATCTTCTCATGTTGAGCAGGTTATCACTTATCTTGGTCGTCACTTTCCTGTTAAGGACCACTCTGTCCTATTTTCTTGGCATTGAGGTGCTTCCTATCTCTGATGGGCTATTTCTCACTCAGCTCAAGTATATTTCAGCTTCTGCAGCGTGCCTTTCTGGACAAGGCTAAGCCTTGTCAAACAGCTATGTCGGCCTTTACCCGTTTTACTCTAGACGATGGCCTCCGATCCTTCGCTTTACCGCACTATTGTTGACAATCCGCAGTATCTTAGTTTCACTGGGCCTGATATTGCGTTTGTGGTCCACAAGGTTGGTAAGTATATGCATTCGCCTACCGATACTCACTGAGTTGCCGTTAAACGTATTCTTCGATATCTTATGCACACTATCTCCGATAGCCTCTTCTTCTCCCACCGGTCACCTATTTCGCTCTGGGCTTATTCTGATTCTGATTGGGCTACTAACAGTGATAATCGTCATCCTGTTGGGGCTTATTATGTCTTCCTTGGGGATAATCTCATTAGTTGGCGTAGTAAGCAACACTTGACCGTTTTTAAGAGTAGCACTGAGGCCGAGTATAAGACTCTTTCTAACACCGCCACAGAAATACAATGGCTTTGCAGTCTTCTACGTGAGATGCATGTTCCATTGTCTTCCCTTCCAACCCTTTGGTTTGATAATATTAGCGCCACTTAGCTTGCTCACAATCCGGTGTTTCATGCCCGCACCAAACACATCGAGATCGACTTCCACCATGTTCGTGAATTAGTTGCAGCTCGCAAGCTCGGTATTTCTTTTATCTCTTCGAAGGATCAGTTAGCCGATGTCCTCACCAAACCGTTGGCTCAACCCCGTTTTGCCAGTTTAAAGTCCAATCTTCGTGTTCAGTCACTTCCCACAGGATTGCGGGGGCGTGTCAAGGATAATTTAATATCAATCTAAAATTATTATTATTACATATTTATTTTATTTTGTGACTTGTTGGCCAAGTAGCTAAAAGCCTACATATTTGTACCTCTACTATTGAATCAAATCAATGAAAACAACAATACAATTTGATTTATGATATGGACCACCCTGAACAAGCCAGTCATCGGTCCAACCAAAAAAGAAACCGCTTATTTACGAACAATCGGCAGTTGGTGTAAGTACATGCAAGGACGGAGCCAAGATTTTAATTTATGGTGAGATGATAGACTATATCTGGTTCTCGAATGGGTTGGATTAAGAAAATTTGATAGATCAAACTGGATTACATCGATTTTTTAGTATTTTATTTTTTTGTCTGGATGAGTTTAGCCCCCTAAACATACTACATACCTCCGTCCTTGTACATGTCAAGAATTTGTGTGAGTTTTTAGGAGGTTAGCGGTTGAAGGGTTTTTTTAACAGCAAATAATGGATTATATTAAGAAACTTTAGTGAGATGCTAGACAAAAGTGATACAACAGTCCGAGCAAAAAAAAAAAAAAAAAAAAAAAAAAAAAACAACAGCAAACAGCATCAAAAAACCAAAGCAAACAACATAAAAAAAACAACTCCATCTGGGGAAGAATGGAAAGAGGGAAGAACACCTACTACCAAAGGATAGAACCAACTGAAAAGTTAAGGAGAAACTATCCACTATATGTTGCAGGAGAATGCTCCCCTCTAATTGCAAGAGAATGCTCCCCTCAGCGGAGAACCATAAAAATGATGTTTGTTGAATGTCCGAGAAAAGGGCATTCTGATTATAATCCGCAGCATTGAAAATGAATTTAGTCCTCATCCGCCATATACTCCAAATTTATCTTTTTGCTGTACTTTTTTAGTACTCGGTTTTTCTGGCCCTTGAAGGAGGATTGGTTTTAGGTTTTTCCTTATATAGTGTGGTGAGTTGTGAAATATGGATAAGCATGAACATGGAAAAATCATTAAGTTTGTTATCATTAGTACGTTGTCATATTATTCAATTCGCTTTACTTTATGACTGTTCCCATGCATGGATCGCATATATTGAACAATGGTGCACATATGCTGTCTAGAATACATTCTTCTGCGGATTGCAATGAAGAAGAATATTTCCAATGATTGTGGTGTAAATGTTATTTCACACAGGTTCGTGTACATAGTTTAACGACTGAATGGCCTTCTTGTTAGGATCAGGTGCTTATCCAATTGGTGGTAGTAAAGGTGCAACTTTGGCCTTCTTGTTAGGATCAAGCGTTTATCCAATTAGTGGTAGTAAAGCTGCAACTTTATTTCTTTAGGCATTCAAAGTGTGGACAATCTGTCCAACACACCCCAAATGTTGGCAATCTGTCCAACACAAGTGTGGGCAATCTCACCCAACACTTGCAATTTTTTATTTTGAATTTTAAATTAATGTTCCAACCAGGGTTCGATCCCGTGACCTCTGGCTCCGATACCATGTTAAGATCAAGCGCTTACCGTTGTACTAAAACCAATTGGTATTAATAAACGTGCTACTTTATTTCCTTATCATTTAAGAGTGTGGGCAATCTGTCCCAACACCGCCCCTCAAGTGTGGATAATCTGTCCAAGATTGCCCACACTCTTGAATAAATAAGGAAATATTACTACCACCAATTGGCTTTAGTACAACGGTAAGTGCTTGATCTTGACATGGTACCAGAGCGAGGTTACGGGATTGAACCCTGGTTAGAACATTATTTTAAAAAATTAGGCAAGTTTTGGGAGAGATTTCCCACACTTGAGGGGGTGGGGGGTTCTAGGAGAGATTTCCCACACTCTTGAATGAAAAATTGTGCAAGTATTGGGACAGATTATCCACACTTGAGGGGGGTATTGGGAGAGATTGCCCACTCTTGAATTTATAAGGAAATATAGTAGCACCTTTACTACCACCGATTGGTTTTAGTTCAATGGTAAGCGTTCGCTGACACTTCTTGATGTCAGTATTGGCTAAATACTTTGTCCAATTTTTTATTATGCATATGATATGTTTGTTACGTAGGAATGAAATGGGGAATAAAACAAATTCATTCTATTACTGCGTTTGGAATGTGAAAAAATGGAAGGAAACAAATTATATAAAAGGTGACACATTGAGTGATGAGTAGAGTGGGTAGTGGATTAAGGTGTGGTGGGGTAGGGTATAGTATGGTTCATAAGGTAGGATAGGTTGGAAGGGGTGGGTTAAGTGGGGTGGGGTAACCCCCACCACCCATTGTACCCTACCACACTACTCTACCATACTCTACCCACCATTCCTTACATATCACCCGTCTTACCAATCACCCCAACGCACCCTATCTTGTTACCCACCCTACCCTATCTCAGTACCCCAACCTACTCTACGACCCACCTACCTCACCTTACCCTACACCACCTTAACTTACCCCTACCCACCCTTACATACCTTACTCTACCTAACAAGACCCTACTTAACCTACGCTATCTCACTTCACCAAACGCTACCATACCTCACCACCCTACCATCCCAGGGGCGGATCCAATATTGTTTTCCAGTAAGGCCACCGGATTGTACAACTACACTTTTTTTTCCAAAAAATTGTTCCAATTGGGATCACCGGAGCCTAAAACTACATTTATAACAACAACATGATAATTTTTAACAAAAAAACTACATCGTTTTAATACTAAAAAAATTTCTCCGAATCTCAGTAGGGTCACGTGACCCTACCCTGGTATACACAGATCCGGTCTTGTACCATCCCTCACCTCACATCACCCTACATTACCCACCCCACGCACCCATCCTCTATACCCACCCTACCCTAGATTAGTACACCATCCTACTTTACGACCTACCTGCATCACCCTACCCTACACCACCTTAACTTACCCCCTACTCTACCTTACATACCTTACTCGACCTAGCCAAACCCTACATAATCTACGCCACCTCACCTCACCCAATGCTACCATACCTCACCACCCTAGCATCCCACACCTCACCTCACCCAACATTACTCCACCCCATCGCACCCTACCTCTCTACCCACCCTACCCTACCTCAGTACCATAACCTACTCTATGACCCACCTACCTCACCCTACCTTACTTTACCCCATACCATATATACCTTACATACCTTACTCTACCTAATGAAACCCTACCTAACCTACGCCACATCACCTCACCCAATGCTACCATACCTCACTACCCTACATTTCTCTACCCACCCTACCCTACCTTTCTCTACCACCCCAACCTACCTCTTCACTCACCTACCTAACTCTAGCCTATTTCACCCCACTCCTACCCTACCCACCACCTCATCCTACCATACCTTATCTCACCACATCCTACCCTACCGACCCAACCTAACTACCTTACCCCCTACGTACCTTACCTTAATCTTCTACCCTAACCCATCACCACCCTACCCCACCTTACCCACCATGCCATAACTTGCATTAACACACTAACATACCTTTTCACTCATCTACCAAACCCAACGACACTTTCACCCCACCCTACCCTACCTACCCTATGCTCCCACCCTTCTATACCCTACCCACCACCCCATCCTCCCTACCTTACCCATCACCTCATTATTCCCTACTCTATCTCACTTTATCCTACCCTACCTTACCACACACCACTTACCATTATCCATCACCTACCATACCCTACCACCCACCCACTCTTACCCCATCACCCACGTGTTTTGTCAATTTTTAATTTTATTCCATCGCATTCAATCCATTTTTTTTTTGGAAAGAATGATAATGGGCATTTTTCATTTTATTGGAATAAAATTTCATTTCATTCCATTACCTCATAATCATACACAAACATTGGAATGGAATGAAAAACATTTCATCCATTCCATTCTCGCCTAACAAACATGTCATAAGTGTTTTGTAACGACTGTGATTTGTTTGTGTAAATTGTTTATAGAGAATTAGGAAGAAAAAAAATGCACTTTTTGAAAGATTTTTAAGTGAAGGGATAGCTCAATCAGATTTATAGTGCGAAAGACAACATGTACAATATTTACAGCTTGCAGGACTAAACAAAAGAAAGAAAATAAATAAAGAAAGAAACCGACGCCAAACACTCATATCTTTTGATCTATATCTCCAAACATGATGAAAATTTCATCATTTGTTTTTAATTTTTCCGTGCTTTTCATTTTTGAGACTTGGTTCAATATCACTACATCGGTTTTAAATGAAATTCATCACAAAATCTCATCAATGAATCCCGAAAAACAATGAATTTCAAACAATAATAAATTTTGATAGCGGATTTTCAGAAATTACGTCGGAATATGGTCAATGTGGTATCAAAATAAAGAGCATGAAAAAATAAAAACAATTGGTGACAGAATTGTAAATTTTCGAGTCGTAGATTGTGAGATATAAGTGTTTAAGAATGTTGATTACAGAGAAAGTGCGTTTTTATTTTTCAGCCGCATATCATTCGATTTTTTTTTATAAAATAAGTTTGTCCTTTATATAAAACTTTTAGAATTGTGTCATATTCACTAATTTATAATTTTATTTTTTTTGTCTTTCTACCTAATTTGTCATATTGTTCTCACAAAAAAAATTCTCATATTGTTTATTCTCCTCATGGTATTAGATATATCAATGACAGCACATCATTTACGGAATCGTTATTGTTTAATAGTTTTATTTTCTTGGAGTGATGCTTGATTTCATAGTATTATTTTAGTGATAATGATGGCTTATTTAGTGATGGATTCATGATTGGTAATTTACACCAGTAAATTGAGGGGATTTGTCAACATTAAGTCATGATTTAAGGAGGGAAACATGAATCTATAATGATGGAAAACTGGGATCTTTGGCAAATTCGAAAGCCTCGCAGATTTCACCAATAGTGGAGAGGTAGATGAGACGGCTGACTGCCCCATCATATTTCCGTGTTAGTGCGTGGGGTACATGTGCCATCTTGACTTCCCAGAATTCATTCAAACCTCGGGAACCGGGCCTAAGTACTTTCGCGGCTTCGGGAAGTACCTTTGCGACTGTCTGAGATTTTTCTTTCTAGATTGCTTAAATTTTAATTCAGCTTCCATTCTCATTCAATGCTTAGTTTTTATCAATCGGTATTGACTCCTCATAGCCTAAGTTCTTGTCTTTCTCAGTTTTTTCTTCTCCGATTCGACTAACCTACTTCACAGGACTGCTGAACAAGTAAAAAAAACCTTACCCCCATCCTTTAGCACAAAACCTTTGGATGTGGTAAGATGAAAAAAAACTTGTTGTCCAATCCCGCTACTTTTATTTGACTCAAAAATATCCTAAGGGTAAGAGAGTAGTTCTGAATTTAATGTCGCCAGCTCAACTTCCTTTCGACTCTCACTTAGTTTGATTTTTGGGTTTTCACCCGCCAGCATTGCACTCGAGAGGCCTTAACCGAGATGCGTCTTCCCTCTTTTTCTACGAATGCTCTTCCTGGGCTTTTTATTCCTATGTAGAGGCATTCCTTTTTTCTATCTAGAAGCGCTACTTCTCGAACCTCTTTAAAACCTTGAGCCTTCGGCCCTGCACTTTTGGCCTTCCTTGCCAGTGCATTCGGCTTTCTTTATCTACTTCGAGATTTTACCCTTTTGCCCAAATAATCCACTTTTTCTAATTTGACCTCGAAACATCATTGTGCTGGGCGGATTCGTCAAGACTGGTCGTCTCTCTTAACGCATTATTGTGATTCTTCTTGTCCTTTTCTCGGAGTAGAACTGTCAAAAATTCATGCTCTCTGGTTTCAACTACCACTTGCCTCGTATGATCTCGGATGTCCTCTATCTCAACAACTTTAACTTCCCCAGAATTTGAGCGACGCGGTATTGTCCTGGTCGGTTGGGGAGTGGCTCTAGGATCGTATAGGTTCTTGCATCATTGTTGACCCTAAGCGTGATGTCGTAGTTATCGTAGTCCAAGATTGCTCGGCTGGTCGCTAAGAAAGGACGTCCTAGCAAAACATCTGCACTCGGATCATCGAGGATGTCCATAACTACAAAGTCTGCAGGGAATTCAAAACTTCCCACTCTGAGCTTACAGTTTCTTAGTGTGCCAATGAGCATATCGATCTCACGATCAACAAAATTCATATTGCGCGTCTCAGTCAACTCGACCTTAAATTTAGCATGCTTACACAGAGAAAGACAACTAGAGTTTGAATCGCACATTCCCAGTCCTAAAGATACTCAATTTATCGAGGATGGGAGCTGACGTGGCCTTTTCTAGTGCTAATACCAGTCCTTAACCGACAGTGTATCGGGTCAAACTGTAGTGCTAGTATGGTGAGTCAGAGTGTCGAATCCTCAGGGAAAAACAGAACGTGTAATTCTTTTAAGTGTGGTTAAACACCAAAGAGCTATTATTAACTCAATCTAAACCGCAATTTTATAATCCCGATTACTACTATCTTACTCAACATAAAATAAATACGAAAATTTAAAACTATACTAACATGATATATATAAATACATAAATATATATAGATCTGCATAAACCGCAATTTATATATATAGATATAAGTATATATAGATACCAAAATATTAAATGTATAATTTTAGAGAATCGGCCAAAACTTATATAATTGGTTTATACGATCTTTCGATTAAATGAAATGTGTTCGATCTCTCCTTTTATTTCAGTCCAATTGAGTAAATGAAACGGTGCACTCCTGAGGTAAACAATTCCTCCTCACACGAGCGTATGAAATTGTCATATGTCCATTGCATCACCCAAGGTCCACAATCATTACGGTTTTTCCGAACAGTCCCGAGTACAAATCTACCTTTAGATAAAAGGAGTCACTCCGTTCACAAACGGTCAATTTTATTTAAAAGGCTCCGGTTGTCAATGCCGGACGATTCAACTTTCCGGTTTAAGTTTCAATTAAACGATGATTTAACATTATTACGATCTCGAGTACAAATTATAATAAGATTCATTTCCCCAAAACAAATCTACCCCGGGTAGAAATCGGATTCCGTTGTCACGTTATTCACACGGCCAATTTTACCTCCGGTTTTTCTATTAACGAGTTCATAACCTAACTACGAGGCGTCCAATTCATAATTAGTTTATGAATTCCTCGGATCGATTAAATACTTCAATACGAATACGATCAAAATAGAAAAAGATTCAATTAACTCAATTTTAATCATTTTAACTTAACAACATTTCTTTAACGAAAAGATCGAAATAAAACCGATTACATAACTTTGGCCAATATTATATTTAGCCTAAAAACATTACAACGACTAAAAAAGATGAAAATAAACAACATAAACATAAATACTTGTAAAAATTACCCGAATACGGCAAGTTGATTCGAAAATCGTATTTTCCGGACATTACAACTTCTTCAAGAAAAACCGAACTTCCGAGATTTTCCGAGCATTATAACGATACTAAAATTACATTATTACGGCGTAAGGCCTTATTTACAACTACGAAATTAAACAAAACTAGAAAGGATATATATATATATATATATATATATATATATATATATATATATATATATTTTGGTACCCCTCGATCGATCTGTGATGAGATTCTATATATAGGCAAAGTGCAAAAGGCGGCCCGGGCCGCGATTAGACGGACCGGTCCGGAATCATCATGAGTGTAACAACTCATCACATTCTGATCCTTCGATATGATAATTATGCAATTAAAACTTGTAAAATTCGTATCTTGAGTTGTAGACCTCCAAAATTGCAAACGAAATGCCAAAATTAAGGTCTCGAAACTCTACAACTTTCATGAAGGACTCTTCTCCAGAAAACGCCTTCTTGATTACCTCGTGTTCCTCCGAAGCTATTTCGGGATTTTTATTAACCCAAATCGATTAGCCACTTGATCACTGTTTAAGTTGTAGACCTCCAATCTTCATAATTTAAATTGCATTGGAAAGCTTATATGAAGATCTTCAACTTTCATTAAGAACACTTTTCGGATAACGCCTTTTTGATGAGCCATTCGTATGTCGAGTCTTTTACGGGATTTCCACTAGTTGATCACTTGAACTAGTGACGCTTCATAACTTGAGTTGTAGAAGTCCGATTAACGTGATTCAAAGTGCATCGGAACGTTTACTTGAAGATCTATAACTTTCGTGAAGAACACTTTTTCTGAAAATGTCGTTTTGAAGGGCCATTCCCATCGATACTCAGGATTTTTATTTAAGAAACGATTATCCTTTTGATCATTTGACTTATATCAGTGACGCTTTATAACTTCCTTCCAATGACTTGAATTGACTTCAAAAAGTGTCGATACTCGGGATTTCAGTTCATCTTAGGATTCTGCAAAGAAACAAACAGAAAATACCCGCGTAAAACAGACACGACACTCCGGTCACTAAAACCGGTGCAAAAACTATGACTTTATACTATAAATTACTAACTTTTACTACTAACTATACTAAACTATAAAGACTAACATTTCATACCAATTATATCATAATTTCATATATTTTACATAGAATTTGTCGATAAAACATAATAAAATAACGTATAATTAATCATATAAAAATAATACATCAGGAGCCTTAATGTACCAGGGTCTCCTAATTTCTCTATCAAGTCTGAATCAGGGTAATCCTCTGAATCATGGAACATGGTGTCCGGATCCTCTTTTGGATCAGAGTCAGTAGAAGGTACATCAATTAACTCAATAGGAAACTCACCTGATCTATAGGTCTCGTACTCTTTGAGGTTGGCTTCCTTTTCCTTCTCAGTTCCGGTTGCTTCCTTCTCCTGTTCTACTCTTCTCTTGTCCGCTTGGTATTGCTCGTATACCTTCGAACCTAGGTAAATTGAGATGGGCACGGCATTTATGATTCTTCGTGGCATTGTGCTAGCTGGTTTTGGAATTCCTTTGATCTTACTAGTGATTGCCAAAAGTGTACTGTATCCTACAAGATAGACAAAACTAAACAAAAACACGGTTAGTAATTTCCCGCCTCAGCTGGGCTTAGACCCAACTGTTGCGGATCTACTAACTGGTAAAATACTGGGATGAACACAGAAAAACAAAGACATGATCAGAACCAGAGTCACGGATTTTAGAGGCTGCGGCAAGGCTTGTCGCGGCTTCGGAAACTATTTCCCTTTTTCTGATCGTAAAACAGTACAGGTGTGATAAAAACAGACTCTAAACTAATTAACAAATGAATAGTTCTTATTCAGATTTAATGAACATATTATCTACATTGGCAATTGTCCTCGGCAACAGCGCCAAAAACTTAAAATATTGCATTGTTTTGTCAATTTTCATTTTATTTCATCGCATTCAATCCATTATTTTGGAAGGAATGAAAATGGATATTTTTCATTCTATTGGAATAAAATTTCATTTCATTCCATTACCACATAATCATACACAAACATTGAAGTGGAATGAAAAACATTTCATCCATTCCATTCTCGCATAACAAACATGTCATAAGTGTTTTGTAACGACTGTGATTTGTTTGTGTAAATTGTTTATAGAGAATTAGGAAAAAAAAATACACTTTTTTAATAAATTTTAAGTAAAGGGGATAGCTCAATATCAGATTTATAGGGAGAAAGACAACATGTACGAGATGTATAGCTTGCAGGCTAAACAAAAGAAAATAAATAAAAGAAGAAACAAACCGACGCCTATGTAACAAAATTGGTGTTGCATTTTTCCTCTCTCTCCTTACTCATTTTAAACACTCATATCTTTTAATCTATATTTCCAAACATGATGAAAATTTTATCATTTTTTTAATTTTCCGTGCTATTCATTTTGAGATTTGGTTCGGTATCACTACATCGGTTTAAGTGAAATTATTTGTTGAAATTCACCAAATGAATCCTAAAAACAATGAATTTGAAACAATAGTAAATTTTGATAGTGGATTTTCAGAAAATTACGCTCGGAATATAGTCAATGCAGTATCAAAATAAAGAGAATGAAAAACTAAAAACAATTGGTGACAGAATTGTCAATTTTCGAGTTGTAGATTGTGAGATATAAGTGTTTAAAAATGTTGATTACAGAGAGTGAGTGTTTTTTTTTCTTCATTTTTTTTTCAGACGCATATCATATAATTTTTTTTTAATAAGTTTGTCCTTTATGTAAAACTTTTGGAATTGTGTCATATTCACTAATTTATAATATATTTGTTGTCTTTCTACCTAATTTCTCATATTGTTCTCTCAAAAAAGAAAAAGAAAATCTCATATTGTTTATTCTCCTCATGGTATTAGATATATCGATGACAGCACGTCATTTACGGAATCATTATTGTTTAATAGTTTTATTTTCTTGGAGTGATGCTTGATTTTCTAGTACTACCTCCGTCCCAAAATGTAAGTCTCTGTTGACTTTTCAACCGTTTTTAAAGTCAAATTAATCATTGGAATTTCGTTAATTGATGTAATATTATTAAGGTTATGATAAAGTGAAACTTAAGTTACATAAATGTAAAAAGTATTAAGGTTAAAGGTCGTAAATGACATGTTTTAATTTAAAATGGTTGAGAAGGACAAACATGTAGTAACACATGTACAAAAATGTAGTAACATATGTAGTGACTGTCCTTCTCAACCATTTAAGTTTAAAACCTGTCCTTATGGACTCTGACCCCTAAATCATTTGATGAAATTCAAAAGATTAATTATACTTCGAAAAACGGTTGAAAAGTCAACAAGGGACTTACATTTTGGAACGGAGGTAGTATTATTTTAGCAACAATGATGGCTTATTTAGTGATGGATTCATGATCGGTAATTTTCACCATAAAAGAGTACATTGAGGGGATTTGTCAACATTAAGTCATGATTTAACGAGGGAAACACGAATCTATAACGAGGGAATAGGTCGTCATTTAATCATGATTTAATGAGGAGAAAATGATTTGATAATAGGATATGTTATCATTAAAATCATTTTGCTTAGAGGAAATTTCATTATTTAATCATGATTTAATGACAAAAAATGACCCTATGATGAGGGTATTTTTCGTCATTGAATCATGATTTGGTGAGGGATAGTTGACCGTATAATGAGAGTATTGGTCATCATTTATAATATTTTTAATGACGGGTATATACAATCGTTAAATATGTCATATAATTAATGAGGGGAGCTAATTCTCCTCCTTATATACCTTTAAATAAAGAAGAAACTATGAGGGGTGATGAGGAGAATATCCCCTCATTAAAAGCCTTTAATGAGTGAATTTGGACATTTAGTGAGGGGAAACCCCTTCCTTAAAAGCCAATTTTCTTGTAGTTTGGCTTCTTCTCAAGAGCGGATGTACACTAGTGGTAAGGGGACAGTCTTTCCCCTTTGAGTTGGAAAGACACACCTGTATATATGAGATGTATTTTATTTGCCTTCCTAATTTTTTTTCCTTGTCTTGTCATATAATCCGTTCGAATAACTTAACAATTTATCACTAATTATTACCAAGTGATATATACATTTTGTGAAATTTTATTATAATCGTAACAATAAAAAAACAAATTGTAAAGCGTATCGTACTATTGTTTTATATTATATTATTCTTGTCAAACAAAAATATAAAGAGGGATAAGTGGTAATTGTTGGGTATAAACTGATGACGATTTCCATCTTTGATATTCAAATAAAATGTATTTCCGGACTGTAGGAAAAAAAAAAAAAAAAAAAAAAAAAACCTAGTGTATTGCCCCGTCTGGAGTCTTGCGTCCGCCCTCGTTTCTTCTATAGACTTTAAGGGACAATAAGTTATTTATGGTTAGATTATATATAGCTTT
Organism: Gentiana macrophylla; assembly: GCA_026214975.1. Classification (NCBI taxonomy): domain Eukaryota; kingdom Viridiplantae; phylum Streptophyta; class Magnoliopsida; order Gentianales; family Gentianaceae; genus Gentiana; species Gentiana macrophylla. Next base: position 26,958,230 of record CM047810.1, on the reverse strand, counting down.
CTTTGGTCTTATCATCTTAGAAGACAGCAACTTCGTTGATCCTTCCAACACCGAGTCAATGATAAGTTGGCCCAAACCTTCATTAGTGACGGTATGTTTTTATAAGACTTCTCCCTACCCTTTGCTTTTCTAACAAATATAATAGGGGTGAAGTTTGAATGGTCAGATGATCGAATGTGAAAAATATTTTCAGACTATTAACAAATATAATAGGGGTGAAGTTTGAATGGTCTGATTGCTATATATATATATATATATATATATATATATATATATATATATATGTTCATATCTGAATCCTTGATATTATTTTTTATTTGCAGTTGACATTGTATGTATAGTAGTCAGAACTCTTGCAATTTAACACGGTCAATGTGTAATAAAATATGATGCTAAGAACCGAAAAAAAAAAAAAAAAATAGATTAAACAAAAAAAAAAAAACGGTATTTGCAAGTTTTCGGTACTTTGCCGCTGGTACGGATGAGTAAACTATTGAAACCAAGTCTTGCGTTCGTATTAAAAGATGTTTGAATCTTATAATCTCTTCTCTTATCTCTTATCTTATATCTATAAGAAGCTAATGATAGTGTTTATAAGAGGCCACGTGGCCACCCTCTCTGACTGACACGTGGGAATTTTTTTTTTTTTTTTTTTTTTTTTTTTTTTTTTTCTAAATACCTAAATTTGAGGTAGTGTTATATAGAGAACTAAATTTTTATTCTCGATTGCAATTAACAATCTACAATTTATTTCGTTTAGCGTTATATAGAATCCTAAATTTTTGTTCGATCGCTTAACACTCTACATCTTATCTGTAAGCTAACCGAAAACCTAACCGGAAAAAACACCACACGTGACACTTTTTTTTTTATCAAAGCTTTGTGGCTTGTTTTTTTTATTTTTTATTTTTTATTAATAAAAATCAAACGTGTGTCGTTAGTAGTTTGTGCAGAAAAGGGGGAAAAAGAGAAATACCGACGGATTTGAAGTTTTTTTGTGTAGTGTACGATGAAATATGAGCCGTTTAACTATAAAATACAACACAAAATTTCGGTTACCGTTATATAGAGACCTAAATTTTTTTTCATCGATTGCAATTAACACTCTACATCTCATTTCGGTTAGCGTTATATAGAATCTTATCTTATCTTATTATATCTATAAGAAACTAAGGAAGGTGTTCCACAAGAGGCCACCCTCCTTGGCTGACACGTGACAATTTTTATTTTATTTTTTTAATTTTATGCAGCAGGTTTTTTTTTTTTTTTTTTTTTTTTTTTTTTTTTTTAAATACCTAAATTTCGGTTAGCGTTATATAGAGGCCTAAATTTTTGTTCTCGATTGCAATTAACACTCTACAATTTATTTCGGTTAGCGTTATATAAAACATAAATTTTTGTTCGATTGCTACATCTTACCTGTAAGCGATCCGGAAAAAACATCACACATGGCACTTTTTTTTTTTTTTTTTTAATCAAACCTCTGTGGTTTGTTTTTTTTTTTTTAATCAAACGTGTGCCATTAGTAGTTTGTGCAGAAAAGGGGAAAAAAAAGGAAATACCGACGGATTTGAAGTTCTGTTTGTAGTGTACGATTAAATATGGGCCAAGTTTAACTATAAAATGCAACGCTAAATTTCGGTTAGCGTTATATAGAGACCTAAATTTTTGTTCGTCGATTGCAATTAACACTCTACATCTTATTTCGGTTAGCGTTATATAGAAACCTAAATTTTTTTCGATTGCTTAACACTCTACATCTTATCTGTAAGCGAACCGAAAATCAAACCGGAAAAAACATCACAGGTGGCACTTTTTTTTTTTTTTTTATCAAACCTTTGTGGTTTGTTTTTTTTTTTTTTTTTTTTTTTTTTTTTTTTTTTTGTTGTTGTTGTAAAATCAAACGTGTGCCGTTAGTAGTTTGTGGAGAAAAGGGGAAGAAAGGAAATCACAGATTTGATTTGAAGTTCACTGCTGTGTAGTGTACGATGAAATATGGGTCAAGTTTAACTTTAAAAATACAACAACAACAAAATGGCTGAACAAATCTCCGCGCCACGAAAATAGTCACGACGCCACGATTACTCTCGTTTTTTTTCGAACCTTTGTAGTTTTTTTTTGGTTTAAATCAACCGTGTGGGAACCCTACGTAGTAAATTGTAGTAAATTAAAATTTTAAAAAAGGATCAAGTTTGCTTCGTTTACTTAGTAGCTTATGCTGAAAATGATAAAAAAAAAATGAAGGAAATACCACGGATTTCACGTTGTGCTGTGTAGTGTACGATAGAAGATGGGTCAAGTTTAGCTATAAAATACAACAAAAAAAGTAGCCGAACAAATATCCGAGCCATGAAAATAGTCACGGCGCGACGATTACTCTCGGCACCCTATAAATCATCGATACCTCTGACGCGCGTAACGTAGTGCCAAAAAAGTTATTTGGTGGTGTGTAAAATTAAATGAAAATTAAAATTAAAAAAAAATTGTGTCAATAGTAAAATGGTAATACCAATAGATACCGCCTCTATTTATTCTGAGTTTACTTGAAGAATCATTTTTCATATTTGTCTGCCTAGCGATATTGAACTTATTGGTCGTGTAAGAATGTATGATGTATTTATGTGGTTTCTATCGACACCACGAAATTACTCATGGTGCCGAAATTACTCTCGGCGCCTTATAAATCACTCTTGACACCACATTAATTTTTTTTTATTATTTTGAACATCATAATGTCGGTGGAACCGACGGCCGTTTGCAGTACGAGCGTCACTAAATTTGATGTTGGAATACCAAATCAATTTTTATATTCTTCAGACCGTTTGACACGTGCTTTTCTTTTCACCAGATGAATGAACACGAGATCAATGACGTATTCATTAATAATAAAAAGAGAAATGCCGTATATAAAATGAGTGAAACACATTTTCAAGAATATTAATGATCTGGATGCTAAGACGTCCCGGGGGATTTGACCGTGTAGCATGGTCCGCTTATTATTTTTCTATAATGTTTCATTACGTAAAGACAAAGCTAAAGTGATCGACTTTATGACATTGTTCTCCGATACATCGTATTGTGGTTTATTTTGTAGGTGAAAACTCCTGTAGGGCTGGAAGAGAAGTGATTCACAATCTTCACGTCTCTAAGAAAGAGCTACATCTTGCAGAGAATGTGATATGTTTATGTTGCTCTCTTTGTCTTGTGTCTTGGATTTGTTACGGTTTAAGCTTATGCGATTTATTTCACGTAGGAGGTCTATTCCTTGGTATTATCATTGGTAACGATTTATATTGGGTCCGCCGTGTCTTGCACGGCTCACTTTCACTAGTTGTTAAACAAGAAATCAAACTAACTTGAAGTATCTCTTGAAAGTCAACTGTTGCTGATGTGTTACCAATTCCGGAAGAGTAATAATATGACACAACCAGAACAGACACAGGATTCCGGGTGAAGAAGGACGATAATTCTAAAAAATTTTGCAATAAAAAATGTATTCGATCTGAAGAAAAAACACTATTATATAACGGAACACACGTCTAATTGGATGTCACAATTAATCAAAGGCAGTCGGAAAGAAAGGAACAAGACAAGCCAGAACACGACTATTCATTCTGCGTTTTATAATAATAAAACACTAATATATAACGTATGAAATATCCAAAAAAAATTAACTCTTCTAGTAATGCTATCAATAAAAATTTCAAACACTAAACAATGTATTTGAGGGGAACCGGCAATTCAAAACTTATTATATTTGTTTAAATGTATCACTTTGATTATAACTATGTATTTTTATTTAAATGATAAAAATTTATGTCAAATTATCGAATTATTATAGATGATAGAGGCGAATATAAATTTTATGGAGACGAAAAAAACCATAACATATATATAGTAGTGTTTTCTCTGGATCTGAGGGGGGCGAGTGCCTCACAACCTTTGGGGTGCATCCGCCTCTAGATACAACTGTCGTGTCACAATCAGTGACATAACAGTCATCTATACCGTTGATCATGAGATTATATCCTTATTACTACCTCCGTCCAAAAATATAAATCAGGTTTTTGGTCTTGTGGCATAATGCAAGTCTATTTAAAATACTAATGGAGTATTTATTTCCTTTTATTTCTACTTAATTACATGTTATTTACTTTTCATTACTCTAATTTACAACTAGTATACCAATAGCAATTAAAGGGTATTCGAGACTTTTATTGTTATAATTAATGACTTTTCTTTATCTGTGTGAAAATTTTAAATGAACTTATATTTTAGACGGAGGGAATATTTTTTATGTTTCCGAAGCGAAATAGGTTACACCATTTGGTAAGGTCCAAAACATAATTCATTTTATTTGAACAGGAATGATAATATTACAACGAAACTTGTGGCGTGCATCTATGTTGTTGATCACGATAGATTTTATAATGATCAATGAGTCTACATTATGAATAATACGTCCGTTCCATTTTTTTTAATGTTCAACGTCGATTTCAATTTTGTTCTTTTTAACTTGTGTGTGTCCTTATAAATCTTATTGACCGATTTTTTTCTTAAAAATCTTTCGAGAAATGTCATTTTTGCTAATTCTCTATTTTTTTCTCTATTTAATAAATCGGATTGGAAAAATAAAATCAAGTCATGTTGGTTTTTTGTTTATTAATTAATATCCTGAAACATCATTGCACATTGCTAAACACTATAACATTTGTATCGGAATTGCATGTCTATCATTGGCCATCGTACGTATTTAGTTAAAATATATATTTTTTTTTATTTGCCGGAGGTGTATTTAGTTAGATGAGAACTAATCTTTTTGCCCCTCAAAAAAAAAAAAAAAAAAAAAGAAACTTATGTTTTTGGTTTTACTTGACAAAATTAATTACAAACAAGTATTTTTTTAAGATACCATAATTCATATTTAACAACTAGTCAATAACCCGTGCATTGCACGAGAACGTATGATCATGTGATTACATTTAATTTATATGCATAATATGTACTACAAAACAAAGACTCTTTTCAAATTTATTGTAATGCTAACTATTAAAATTCTTTTATTTAAGATTAGTATTCGTTTCCGGCGTCAGATAGAATCAAAAACAGATAACACAACATGTCCAAAAGTTATATTGATGTCAATAATTGTGGTTATATTTATTCTTTTAGCATTGCACGGGAAAACATATATTTGAAACTAAGCATTGTTTTGAAGGATGGAAAGATGATTTTATTGACATGTTTGTTACGCAGGAATTAAATTAAATGAAATGTAATGGAATAAATAATAGGAATGAAATGGAATGTAATGGAATAAATAAATTATAATACTTCGTTTGGAATATGCAAGACTGGAATTAAACAAATTATATAAAAGATGACGCATTGAGTGGTGAGTAGAGAATTGTAATGAATTAAGGTTGGCTAGAGTATTGTATGGTTTTGTTAATAATGTAGGATATAGGAAAAGGGGTGGGGTAGCCCTACGCCATACCCCATTGCACCCTACCTCTCTTCCCACCCAGACCTACCCACTACCATATCATATCCTACCCAATATCACCATATCTTACCCTCGACATCCTACCTACATTACCCATTACCTACTCTACTCCACTATCACCCACCCCTACCCTACCATACCTTACCTATCATACCACCCTACCTTACCCATCATACCACCCTACCTTACCCACCACCCTTCCCTTCTCTACCCTACCCTACCTACCACCCCACCGTAACCCTACCCATCACACAATCCTACCCTATCCTATCCACCATTCCACTCAACCCTATCTTACCCACAACACCACCCTACCTTACCATACCTCTACCCCAACCTATCCTACCATACTCTACCCTACCCTACCCTACCAACCCTACCTTACCCACCACTTCACCTTACCCTACCATACCCTACCAACCCTACCCTACCCTAACCACCATTCCACTCAACCCTATCTTACCCACCACACCACCCTACCTCACCTTACTCACTACCCCAACCTACCTTACTCTACCTTACCTTACCATACCTTAGCAACCCTACCTTTCCCTACCACTTCACCTTAATGCCAGTTGAAACTATAACACTGTCCTTTTAAATTTTAATTGATTTTTCTAATTAAGGTAGCCGATTTCTTCTAATTACGTTAGGTTTTTTTCTTCTTCATATTTTACGGGTTTGGGTCGGGTATTGAGCGGGTCAAAGCGGGTAATTGGGTTAGATCCCCTCATCTATATATTATATATAGATATATAAGCCAAAAACAAAAACAATTATATAAGCCAGTCAAGGGCAGACGGACGTGTAACGGGGTGGGAACAAGAGAAGAGTTATAGTGGGGTAAAGATTTTAAAGGTATACCAAGTGGAGTGATGCGATTAATCCATATTACACCTATACACTTCTACTATGTGTGAGAGAGTGTGTGAGAATTAATCACAACCCTCCATTTGATATACCTTTAAAATCACTTCCCCACCATAACTTTTCTCCGGGGACAGTACCCTAAAAAAGATCCGATTTTTTCATTATTATTTTAAAACGATATAATTTTGTTGCTAAAAATTATAAAAGCGCTATTAATATCCTCAATAGATATTTGAATTTGCTCCACTGCCCCAATGAAAAAAGTTTATGAGTCCTCAATTGCGCCAAATACAATACACGATAGAAATTTTCCCTCTTGTCAACACTTTCCTAGTCGGTCACAAGTAAACTAATCAACATCAGAAAACAATAATAATAATAATAATAATAATAATAATAATAATAATAACCACCTCGTGTCAACAAGTTCCTTAGTCGGTCACAAAGTAAACTAAACAACAACAGAAAATAATAATAATAATAATAATAATAATAATAGGGAAAATTATGAAAAATGACAAAAAAAACTTTCTGAAATTATCAAAAAGGACATGAACATTTTTATTTTAGTAAAAAGGACATTTCTTATTTTGTATGGACAAAAGTAACCTTTTTTTATTTCCCATTTTGTAACCACTTTATATTATTAAAAAAACAAAACCAGAACAAAAAAAAAAAAAAAAAAAAAAAAAAAACTACCCCACGTTGGCTACTAAAAAAAAAAAAAAAAAAAACCACCTTTCATAATAGTGTCGAATAGGTGTGTTATTTAGTATCACAATGTCAAATAGTTGTGTCACGTAGTATAACAATGTCAAATAATAGTGTCAAATACAGGGGCGGAACTAGTAAGGGGTTGGGGTGGTCTCAAACCCCCCCCAAAAAAAAAAAAGTGAGAATATGTTTGTAGTACTTCGTAATAAAGCACCAAAACTGATAACCAAAACCACCTAAAAATAACTAAGACCACCCCAAGATAAAATCACTGGTCCGCCCATCTGGTCAAATAGTATCATAATGTCGAATGGTAGTGTCAAATAGTTGTATCACATAATATAACAATGTCAAAATGGTAGTGTCAAATAATATCATAATGCCAAATGGTAGTGTCAAATAGTTGTGTGACGTAGTATAACAATGTCAAATGATAGTGTCAAAGAGTATCATAATGTTAAATAGTAGTGTCACACAATATATATAACAATATCAAATGGTCGTGTCAAATAGTGTGCTAATTAGTACTGACATATTATATCTGACAGTTATTATTATAGTGTGATAATTACCAGTGTCAAATATATATATATATATATATATATATATATATATATATATATATATATATATATATAAAAAAAGAACGTTGAGTGTTTTGTTGATGTGTGGGCATTTTCTTTTTGCTTTTTTACTCTTACGGAACATCCCCCACATGAAACTTATAATCATATTCTATGCAATTTCCTACGGGTTAGTCAACATTCCCATTTTCTTATTTGGTTTTTTTTTTTTTTTTTTATAATTGTTTTTAAATATTTTTCTTTCTTTTCTCATTTGATATTTGACTTTTGAATCCTTACAAGGAAGATATTTTGACATTGAATCAAAAAATTTAAAGAGAAAAGGTACTTTTCTTTTCAACAATTTAATTGCATCGATTCGTTGGTCGATTTAAACAATCAATTGCCAAAATGTCTCAAGTGTTCAATACAAAAGAACATTTTTTCGTCACGTGAAGCTCTCATTTTCGTCGTTAAAGGTTTTCTTGATGGTTGTCGCGACGTTTGTTGCGGCGCCGCTATAAAGTTCTACCACGACAAACCATAATAGTCTTCACTAAAAGCATATTCTTCCGTGACCCAAAATAAATACTTTCACCAAAGCTGTCCACGGATTTTATCTATGAAAATAAACAAGTAATAAAATTTATAATCCGGTATTCCCCAAGTGTAGGGATCATAGCATAGCAATTAATACCGGAGTCGATCACAGGGAATCGAGGTTGTTTAATCTAGTTCTTATTAATTTTCCTAAGATTGATACTATTATTACTAAAACCTAAAACTAAAAACGAAAAGAAAACTGGACAGAGGATTGTCAGTCCAAAGCAAGGAAAACATCGTTGCGAACAAAAGTAAATAAAACTATAACTAGGAAAACAATAAAACTAACGAACAAGATAATGACTGAAGCAAATCAACATAGAACAAACCATGATCCACCATCCCACAACCCTTAATTTCCTGCCTAGATTATCTTATGAAGATTTAATCAAAGATGTGATTCACCTCTCAAAAGTATGAATTCCTACTCTCGTAGATAATTCGCCTATCAATCTTTTATCTCTCGATCTTAAAGATTAACGTTTCCAAACCAAGGTGCAAGATTTATTAGATCTAACAATCTAGATATTCTAACCTATCAACTCTCGTATTTTTAGGTTAAAAAGATCTATTATTTCCTATGGTGATCTAGCGTTTACACCGACTCTCGTCATACGGTAAACATCAATAACAACAATCTCTCGATATACGTTGCATAAACAAATAATCAAAGGAAAGAAACAAGCTTTAATAAAAACACTCACAAAATCATCCAAAGAAAGAATAAAAACGCTGCTGGAAAATCTCTTATGGCTGCTCCAAATTCACAGCTTCAGGACAGCACCATGGAGTCGAACAAGAACAGAAAACGAAAACAAAAACCTAACTAATCCGCAACCCCAGCCTCCCCAAAGGGGGCTTGGGCCGCCGAGGGTTTTCTCCTAATGATTGTGTATCAATAGGTCTCAATAATGTCTCCTTAGGGTTGAAATACGCGCTGATATTTATAGAAAACTAGGTCGGCTACTGCTATGTCGGCCGTGGACGCCCGTCCACTCTCCCTGAACGCTCGTCTATTCTTCTGGACGGAGGTGAATGCTCGTCTAATTAAATCTGCACATCCTGTATCGAACAGCTTCTCTTGGACGCCAGGCCACTACTTCTGGACGCCAGTCCACTGGACGGAACATCAAACGCTCGTTCAAGTCATTGGACGTTCGTCTATTCTTCACTTCAACTTCAAACTCGAGCTCCCATCTTCTTCCTCCTTCTTCTACTTGCATTTAGATCTTCAAATGAACACCATTGAAGCTCGTTCCACCTCATGCAAGCGTACCTTTATCACGATAAAAACATGCAAAATGTAACATCTTACATCTAAAGATATTTATCCAATAAAATCACATAATTAGCTCGATTTTGCACTTTAATACTTCTAAAACTCATTTGGTCAATATTTCAATATAAAGCTCGATTTCTATGAAAAACATCCACATATGGGGGAAATTGACATAAAATATATCCTTATAAAACGTATAAAATCACCCTTAACAACTCCCCCACACTTAAACCTTGCTCGTCCCGAGCAAGACAAAACAAAAACTAGGCATAGGATAACAAAATTCCAACCAAAAATACATATAGTCATTTTCAACAAATACAAAGCATATGTAATAAATCAGACGTTCACCCCGGTGTGTGTGCATAGCCATATTAAACTTCCACTAAGTTCACACTTGAATTTTTCTCAAGCAACTAGCAAATACCCATCTAAACCAGCAATAACCGACACTTATAACACACACCCTACAAAACATAACATGTCCCGAAAAGGATAATAAAATGCGTTTAGGATCTTTCCGACATACTCAGAGGATAATCCCTACAACATATCTGTCAGTTTATACTGGGGATAGTCAGAAGATAACTAAAGTTCCTACCAACTTTCCATAGTACCATTCGCCAAATTCTCTTTAAGATTAACTTAATTCCACATATATAGCATATGCCCTCATTCCCAAAGAATAGGATGTTTCATGATAACACCTATTTGGACTACTATCATCAGGCAGTCGGGAGCTATTGAACCTCATAGTGGTATAGGACATTTCGTGATAATGCCCTAACGCACTCAAATCATTGGCAGCTACATCCGACATATACATATTTTATTCATATTATTCATCTTATATTGGTATACAAACCTTAAGATATATCCCTCCTATCACATTCAAACCTTCAGATATTCACAGTATATCATACTTCGACTCTAACCACAAACTATTATAATTCTCCGAACATGCATATTAGCACTAAGTACAAAATTATAAGAATCGAAAACTACTAATCCAAACGGATACATCTTTATATTTTAGCTCATCATTTAATATGGCTCGTGAAAAATAATATCGGGTGAAACATCCAACCTACTAAACATACAGTTTACAGCATCAATGACTATATAGTATCGTAGTTGAAAATCAAAAAACTAGTAAGCCAAGCAAAAAGGAATGTACTCGCTCGAAACAAAACAAAATTCAAAAATTTCGAAAATTTTAGCTCATTTTTGCATAGAAACATAATAAATCAAGCAAATGATATGTAGATACACCAAACCATTCCCCACACTTAAATCACAACGTGTCCTCAGGTTGTGCAGAATTTAAAGAACGGATAAAAATACTTAGCTGATTTGGTAATGATATGAAGATTGGCTGAAGAAGGATAGATAATCGATCCGCGGTTCCGAGGCACGAGATGTCATATGTATTCCTTTCCAGCTTCACTTCCAAGGCTAGCTTAACAAAAACAGCTAAAAATGTACCTGCACCACTTGAAAAACATGGCAGTATCTCGGGGAACACGGGGGAATACAACATGTCGCGCAAAAATATAATGAAAGACAAGAAATAAGCACATGATATAATGGCTCAGATGGAAAAATCACCACACAGGGAAAACACAGGACACCTAAGCGTCAAACATAAAGCCACAGAAGCTTTACAATACAAATAAGCCCAACATGTGCATACAGAAATAAGGATAGAGGACACTACAAAGTAGCAGGGCTAGGTGCACTAAATAAAATAAAAATAAAATATAACACAATGCAACTAAATGATATGCAATTATACTAAAAAGGCAAAACGAAAATAAAGAAAATAAACTAGCTCAACTAATTCCATAGATGTCGCCCTAATCTAAGCACAGTCAAGAATATAAACGTCTACTAAATAACGCCACAGAAGCGTAACAAAATTCGATTATGCAAAGCCACAAAAGCTTGCCATGTGAAGTGTAGGCGTGCCTTTAACAACCCTAACACCCTAGATAGACGACAAAAGGAACAACATAAATCAAATTTGGAATCACGTCTAGCTAGGTGAATTACTCAACATGGATCGCAATAGATGGAAAGAAAACCATAACGGTGAAAGAACAGGACATCTACGCATATACAAAGGCCACAGAGGCTCACAATAAAGCATCCATGTCGAATAATGAAGCATGTATATAAAAATTAATCAATTATTTAACATGGATTCGTAGATGGAAAGATATAAACATGCAAGTTCAGAACATCTACGTAAAAATAATTAGCCACAAAAGCTCATATAGGAACAACCATGTCAAATAAGAGACGTATGTATCAAGATAAAATCTATTCACAAAAAGCCGACAGATCGATCGTTGATCAAAAGACAGACGGACGTTTAAAGCATATTCGTATGGACGGACGTTCGTGCATGCAGACGCCCGTCGAGAACCACATAAGCGGTATCGCGCTCGGGAAAAAGGCAAACGCTCGTCTGACTCTCTAAAAACATAACAGCGTTGATGCGTTTTGGGACGGACGGGCGTTCACTTACTATGGACGCCCGTCTGACTCAGCAGAAAAGCACAGCAGACTCGACCTATATCAGAAGACAGCAGCAACCCTAGAAATAACCTAATATCATATCATTAAAACAGAAACCCTAGTGTTTATTAAAAACGAAAACAAAACTATGAAACCTAAATTCACGTTTCATAAATTGAGTAAAAAAAAGGTTTTGCACATTCTTAACCCAATGGTTATCGAAACACGGCAAAATAAAAAAAACCTCAATTTATTTAACGGTACTTTTTATTGAAAGAAATAAAGAAACGGAAACAGAAAAAAAAAAAAAAAAAAAAAAAAAACCTAAAAGCGAAAACTACTACGAAAAATTTAAAACAGAAAACAAGAAACCGATAAAAGGGAGGAAAACGTGTTGAAATCTTTTGAGCCCAAAATGGAAGGGAAAACAGCAGATTTTGACCTCGAAAACGGTGTCGAACGGCCTCCGGCGGTTCGCCACATCGTCGCCGTCGGAACGAGCTTTCGGAATTGGGGTCCTGCCCGCCAAACGGACACTCGAGCCGAAAGTTACGGCCAAAATACTAACGAGTGCTAAAACGATCCCTTTTATCCAAAAGTTCGATCGCTAAAAACGTGGAGTCAGATAATTCAACCTCAGATGTCCCCGAATCAATGTAGAAACTAGAAAGGATAGAAACAAAAACCTATCTACGAAAGATTCGTAACAAAAACAGAAAAATCAATAGAAACTAGACAACCGTACCGATTCCCCGGCAACGGCGCCAAAAACTTGTCCACGGATTTTATCTATGAAAATAAACAAGTAATAAAATTTATAAATCCGGTATTCCCCAAGTGTAGGGATCGTAGCATAGCGATTAATACCGGAGTCGATCACAGGGAATCGAGGTTGTTTAATCTAGTTCTTATTAATTTTCCTAAGATTGATACTATTATTACTAAAACCTAAAACTAAAAACGAAAAGAAAACTGGACAGAGGATTGTCAGTCCAAAGCCAGGAAAACATCATTGCAAACAAAAGTAAATAAAACTATAACTAGGAAAACAATAAAACTAACGAACATGATAATGACTGAAGCAAATCAACATAGAACAAACCATGATCCACCATCCCACAACCCTTAATTTCCTGCCTAGATTATCTTATGAAGATTTAATCAAAGATGTGATTCACCTCTCAAAAGTATGAATTCCTACTCTCGTAGATAATTCGCCTATCAATCTTTTATCTCTCGATCTTAAAGATTAACGTTTCCAAACCAAGGTGCAAGATTTATTAGATCTAACAATCTAGATATTCTAACCTATCAACTCTCGTATTTTTAGGTTAAAAAGATCTATTCTTTCCTATGGTGATCTAGCGTTTACACCGACTCTCGTCATACGGTAAATATCAATAACAACAATCTCTCGATATACGTTGCATAAACAAATAATCAAAGGAAAGAAACAAGCTTTAATTAAAACACTCACAAAATCATCCAAAGAAAGAATAAAAGCGTCATTGAAAATCTCTCATGGTCGCTCCAAATTCACAAATTTCAGGACAGCACTGTGAGTCGAACAAGAACGAAAACGAAAACAAAAACTCTAACTAATCCGCAACCCCAGCCTCCCCAAAGGGGGCTGGGGCCGCCTAGGGTTTTCTCCTAATGATTGTGTATCAATAGGTCTCAATAATGTCTCCTTAGGGTTGAAATACGCGCTGATATTTATAGAAAACTAGGTCGGCTGCTGCTATGTCGGCCGTGGACGCCCGTCCACTCTCCCTGAACGCTCGTCTATTCTTCTGGACGGAGGTGAACGCTCGTCTAATTAAATCTGCACATCCTGTATCGAACAGCTTCTCTTGGACGCCAGGCCACTACTTCTGGACGCCAGTCCACTGGACGGAACATCAAACGCTCGTTCAAGTCCTTGGACGTTCGTCTATTCTTCACTTCAACTTCAAACTCGAGCTCCCATCTTCTTCCTTCTTCTTCTACTTGCATTTAGATCTTCAAATGAACACCATTGAAGCTCATTCCACCTCATGCAAGCGTACCTTCATCACGATAAAAACATGCAAAATGTAACATCTTACATCTAAAGATATTTATCCAATAAAATCACATAATTAGCTCGATTTTGCACTTTAATACTTCTAAAACTCATTTGCTCAATATTTCAATATAAAGCTCGATTTCTATGAAAAACATCCACATATGGGGGAAATTGACCTAAAATATATCCTTATAAAACGTATAAAATCACCCTTAACAAAAGCTTTCATGACGACATTAATATTTGTCACCAAAAGGAATTTATGTGACAATATGTTTGTCACAAAGAATAAAACTTCACTAAATCATTGTTCGCACCAAAGGATAGGAACACATTTTTCCTTTAACACTTAATATTAACATGTACTCCATCACTAAAAGTCTTCTTTTCAAAAAAGATTAAATAATAATAATAATAATAATAATAATAATAATAATAATAATAATAAGAACAACAACAACAACACTTATCCATGGAATGATGATAATAATAATAACACTTATCAAAGGTTTTGTTTGTTTTTACGCTAAAGTACCTAGTCATGTTGTTGCCTCTTGGTTATATTATTGAGATCAGCACAAAACCTTATATCTCAATGTATAGAAGAAGGTACTTCACCTCCTTCACGATTTTCACCAAAAAAATGTTACGATAGAATAATCACTACACTAAATGGGATAGAATAAAAGAATACTTTTGTCTGTAGTAATAGTGCGGCGAGTCAAGGTCGATCGTGTTTAGGATATTATAAATCAAGAATAAATATTTTATTTTATATTATTATTATTAGTATATTATCGGTTTACTTGTTGGCTAAAATACATGATGCCTATATAATAACTCTTGTACTCAGATCTCAGTATTATTCAATGGAATCAATACAATTACTTTACATTATGGTATCAGAGCTAGGTTTCCTCCTATGAAATGGTCTTTGGTCGCTCTCCTGACTAATCATTTCTTCGTGTTTTCGGTTGTGCTTGCTGGCCCATCTTCGCCTTTATAATCATCACAAAACCGACTTTCGTTCTAAGTCATGTATCTTTCTTGGCTACAACCCGAACAACCATGGCTACGAGTGTCTTGACCTCTCCACGGGCCGTGTCTTCATTGCTCGACACATAGTCTTTGATGAAGCTACCTTCCCTTACACTCCTATTATTCCTAACATTATCACTGTTCCCTTACCGGCATCTCTCGCCCCCTGCCACACAACCGGCCCCTCCACCTTCTACTGCCTACCCCACCCATCCCCAATCCCCATCATCTTCGGCACCTTCTCTACCTAGTCCAAACCCCACCCTTTCTCCACTCTCACGTGATCCACCCCCACAATATCCCATGGTCACTCACACCAAAACCAAATCTCTTAAACCTACTCAAATGCCTGATTTCATCCTATCCTCTTCATCAGTCTCTTATCACTACCACCACCAACTCTGACCCTACCTCCTACACCGAATTTGGCGGAATGAAATGAGTAAAGAGATTAACTCTCTTTTACTGACTAATACTTCAGATCTTGTGCCTTTTCAGTCTCATATGAATGTTGTAGGTAACAAGTAGGTATATCGCACGAAGTGTCATGCGGATGGTAGTTTTGAATGTCATATAGCTCGCTTAATTGCGAAAGGTTTTCAACAAGCTGAAGGTGTTGATTTCATGGAGACATTCAGCCCGGTTGTTAAACCGGTTACCATTCGACTTATTCTTGCTCTCATTGTTTCCCATGGATGGTCTATACGACAGATTGACATCCAAAATGCTTTCCTACATAGGCATTTAACCGAACCTATCTAAGTGCAAAAGCATCATGGGTTCATTCATCCTGATTATCTGGATTATGTTTGCCTCCTTAAGCGAAGTCTGTATGTTCTTCACCAAGCCCCCCCCACCCCCACTCAGTTCGGCTTTACCGCTTCTGAGGCGGACACCTCCCTATTATTTACTCACGTGGTGCTGGTCGTATTTATTTGCTTATAAATGTGGATGATTTTATTAACTATTACATGTACTTATAGATCTCTCATATCGCAAGTTATCTCTTTTCTTGGTTCGTAGTTCCCCGTCAAGGACCTCGGCACCCTGACATATTTCTTGGGGATTGAGGCTCTTCCCACCGATGATGGATGATATCTTACGCATCGTAAATACATTTTGCAGCTTCTTTAGCGAGCCGGCATGGACAAATCTAAGACATGCCCTACTCATATGTCTGCCTCCACCCGTATTACGGCCAGGTTGGATTCCCTATTCCCCGACCCCTCTCTGTATCGGACTATCGTTGGTGGCTTACAATATCTCGGATTCACCCGCCCTGACATTGCCTTTGCTTTCCATAAGGTCAGCAAGTTCATGCACTCTTCTATAAATGATCACTGGCTCGCCGTCAAACGTATATTATGATTTCTTAAGCAGACATCTCTAACAGCTTATTTCTCTCGCAACACTCACCCCTCACTATCTACGCATATTCTGATTCTGATTAGGTGGCTGATTCTGATAACCGTCGTTCAGTCGGGGCCTATTGTGTTTTTCTCGGTAACAATATGTGTTACAGTATAGAGGATGAAGGGAATGCTGAATGCAACCTGCCGACATTACACAGCAGCCTCAACAACCTGCTGACAGTGAAGACACATCAGTCTGCTAAATCTAATATAGTGTATTGTAGAATAAGTTTGCTGTAGCCGTTTGTAACTTACTTCTAACTGATAAATGAGGTGTATGAAGCTATAAATACCCCATGATCAGCTGCATTGTGAACTTAACTTGTAACTTTCAGTTTATCAATAATAATTCTGCATTTTACTTTTAGTTTATAATTCTATAAACTTCATCATGGTATCGGAGCAGAAATTTGAGAATTTCTGAATGCTTTCCTGCGTTTTCTCTCCAATCTTTGAAGAATCTTGAGAGTTTTCTTCATCTTTTCTGAGATTTCAGTTTCTTGAGAGTGAACTGTCATCATTTTTCTGAGTTTTCTGATCATTTCTTGATCGGTTTTTTTTCCTGTAATTTTCACTTTCATTGTTGATTTGTGATCGATTCTAGAGTTCTTGATAGCCATGGCAGTAAGAAACAGGAAATAAGTCCTACCAGTCTGTTTTATGTTCTTCCTAATGAGAATCCGTCTCTAGTTCTTTTTCATCCATTCATGAATGGCAACAACTATAATCCATGGAAAATGTCTATGGAGATGGTGTTAATCACCAAGAATAAAATTGGCTTCGTAGACGGCACAATCAAAAAGCCATAAGCAGATTCAAGCAGATTTCCATGCATGGAGACAATGTGATACAATGGTGAGATCATGGATCTTGAATTATGTAGAACACCAATGCCCAGAGTTTGATGTACTTCAAGAGTGCACATGCAGTTTGGAAGAATCTTGCAACTAGATTTTCTAATGTTGATACCTTAAGACTTTCAGATCTTCTTGAAGAGATGCATCTACTGAAGTAAGGTAATGATTCTATCAATCAATATTTCACAACATTGATGGTTTTATTGGAAGAAATCAAGACTATCAGGCATGTATCAGTTTGTTCTTGTGATCCTCAATGTCACTGCAATGCAATTAGCATACTAATGGATCATATGGAGGCTGAACATGTTATGAAATTCCTAAAAGGTCTAAGGGATGAGTTTGAGCCAATGGTTTCACAGGCAATGTTGATGGTCCCTTTCCCAGAAATTCATGATGCTTTTGCAATGGCCATTAAATTTGAAAGACAGAAGTTGTACATAGCCAGTAGGGCCAAGAATCAAAATTCCATGTTTTTATTATCCTAGAAAAGTGGCCAATGGCAAAATCAGATTGTCAGTAGACCTAACTTTGTATCTACTGCAAGTTCCAGACCTAAAAATCCCAAGAAGATGATGCAGTTTTTGTGGATTCAATGGTCATACTAAGGAGACTTGTTACAAGAAAAATGGCTATCCTTCTGGTTTCAAGTCAAAAAAGGCTAATTTAGTAGAGGAAGAATAGTCAGCAGAAGAAGATCAGGCCCAAAACAGGTATGATGGACCAGGGTTTCCAAATCTTACTACACAACAACTTGATAAGTTGATGGCTCTGCTGAGTGCTGATCCTCCAAGACATACAAGGTTTGCTATTGGCCGGCCCGCTAAGATTGTGACTCACTACTCACTTGCTACAGGGACATGTGATCTAAATTTAGTAAAATCTATACAATGGATCTTGGACTCTGGTGCCACAGATCACATTGTGGATCATTAGATCTATTAAGCAATCCCAAACCTTCATCTGGTATTAAGATGGGATTACCTAATGGAAATAATGTTTCTATTACACATATAAGACAAGTAAGGGTAAACCCTCAGCTGGTCGTACATGATATGTTTTGCATTCCTGGCTTTAAATACAATCTTTTTTCTTTACCTACATTTATTAATCATACAAAAGGTGCAACTGTTTTTTCTTCTAAGAAGTGTGTTTTGCAGGACAAGAACAAGAAAGTGATTGGTTCAGCTGAGTTACACAACGGGCTATATGTCATGAATCAACCAATAAGACTCTCTGTTGCCAATGCTGTAGAAAATCACACATTGTCTAATAGATTAGATGATGCTCTTTTATGTCATTACAGACTAGGACACTTGCCAGATAAGAGACTGCAAGTCATTAGCTCACAGTCTACTGATGTTCAATTTTGTGATCATGACATTTGTTTTGTTTGTCCCATGGCAAAACTAAAGAAACAACCTTTTCCATTAAGTACCACTACTGTACATTCTGTTTTTGATCTTGTTCATATGGATATTTGAGGTCCTGTAAGACAGCATACTATGAATGGACAACAATATTTTCTTACTGTTGTAGATGATTTTTTCTAGATTTACTTGTGTATTTCTTATGAAGCACAAATCTGAAGTTTCTGACCTTGTTAAATCTTTTGTTAAATTTTTTTTTACACAATTTCACAAAATTATCAAAGTTATTAGATCTGATAATAGAGCTGAGTTTCAGTCCACTGGTTTTTATGCTCAGCAGGGTATAATACATCAGACATCTTGTGTCAAACACACCAAACGTAATGACATTGTTGAAAGAAAACATCAAAGATCTCGCTGAATGTTGCCAGGACTAAGGTTCTAGAGTAATTTACCCATTGAATATTGGGGTTTCGCTTTTTACATGTCAGAAAGTTTATTAATGCTACACCTACACCATCACCTTTGAAGAAATCACTCCACATGAAATACATTATGGCACTAAACCAGACTATTTCGTGTTTAAAGTTTTTGGTTGCTTTGTTTTCTCTTGCACACTTCAGCAGTACAGGACAAATTTTGACTCAAGATGTAGGACTTGTGTCTATCTTAGGAATTCAAATACGTCCAAGGGTGCTATTATTTTAGATATTACCAGCAAAGACATCTTTGTTGCTAGAAATACTCAATTCCATGAAACTTATTTTCCTCTATTTCAACAGGTGTTGGGAAAGGCTAGATATCTTGCTGACATGCGCGTTCCTTTACCAGTAATGGACACTTTTGATGATCTGCAGAATGACTCAGCAGACCAGCTAAACATAGGGTCACCAGTAGTGAGGCATCTAATGAAGAGCATGCACCACCAAATCAGCACCTGAACCAACACAATTAAGAAGGTCCACAAGAACTAGGAAATCACCAACCTTTTATCAATGGGGTGCTCATATCATGTTTAGCGGACTCCACACTGGCCGAGTGCGATCACGAGTCTGACAATCTCTCAGTAGATTATGCAAGATTCATTAATGCTATCGATGCTGTTTAAGAGCCTGTTAAGGGTGATTTTATACGTTTTATAAGGATATATTTTATGTCAATATTCCCCATATTCTTAGGATTTTCATAGAAATCGAGCTTATGATCGATTAATTGAGTAAATGGTGTTTCTAATAGGTTAAATTGCAAAACGTAGCGATTTATGTGTTTAAATCATGATTTTATATTATTTTAGGATTGTGTTACGCTTTGGTATGTCTTTCCTACATTGTAGATACACATTGTTGATGGAAAGGATGATTTTAAAGAGATAAATTCGAGTGGAAAAGAAATCAAGCAAGATAAATGTCGGAAAATCAGGATTTCGGGTAGTGACGACCTTGCAACGAAGTTCTTGATATGATAACAACCGATTTGACTCTGGACCTCAAGAGAAGAGTTGTAGGTCTTGAAGGGAGGATTCTACAGGATTTTGAATCACTCCATTCCGACTTACGAGGCCCGAGATATGAGCGTTACAAGTTTGGATGCTGTTGCTGAAAATAGTGAACGGGCGTCCGACCTTATGGACGGGCGTCCGGCATCATTATCAGTAACAACCGCCTCTGATTTTCTATAAATAGCAGCAGCTTTTCAACCCTAATATCATACCACATCGAATTTTACACACAACAGCCGCAAGAACACCTTATTTTCTGAGGCTTCCAAGGCCGGTCACCCGAGCCTTGTGCTCGGGTGATCGGGGTTAGATTAGGTTTTATTTTTCGCTTTCGTTTTCTTTTCTTGTTCGAATTATGATGAAGGCTTGAGCTTTCATCCATGGAGCAGCCATGGAGACTGTTTCTGCAGCACTTTAATTTCGATTTCATGGATGATTTTGTAAGTTTGAATTATAATTGTTTCGCTTCCTATGTTTATTTGTATCGTGCAATTTTATATCGAAAGATGATTGTATGATTTGATGCTACCGTATGACGGAAGCCGGTGTAGTTTAGATCACCATAGGAAAGATTAGATCTTTAATCTATACATAACGGAAGTTCGTAGGTTAAATATCTAGGTTTACGAGAGAACCACAATTTAATTAATTCATTGCAAGATTATCTTAGATTGGAATTGAGGGATATCACCGTTACCGGAAAGATAGGATTTTTCATGTGTTTAATTCATTATGTTGTTCTTGTTCTCTTTCATGTTTTTATGCCGCATGTTAATCGAATTTAGATAACGGAAGTTAATAGATTCACTAGATTATCGTGAGGGAGATTGACAATAATTATTCCAACAAACGGAAGTTGAGGGATAATGTTGTTAGGTTAGGATTCAATCTATATCTTTGATTTGTATCGATATTAGTTAAGACCGGAAGGTAAACTAATTAATGGCATGATAAATCGGAAGAGGAAACGCTTCATTAGAAAAGATAATAATCCAAGATAACTAATGAATGAATGTTTGTCTATCTGACTGATTTCGGTGGGGTGATGGTTGTTGGGAATAGGTTGATCATGGTTTGTTTATGTTTGTTCAGTTATTAGTTAGTTTTACTGTTTTCGTAGATGTAGTTTTATTTATTTTGTCCGCAACTATATTTCCTGGCTTTGGATTAACAATCCTCCGTCCAGTTATTTTTTCCGTTCTAGTTTAGGTTTAGGTTTAGTTAATAAAGAAGAATTAATTAGATTAGATTCAACATCCCTTTTCCCTGAGGATCGATACCCGTACTTATCCAACTTTACTAGCAACTACCCGGTATTCGGCCGGTTAGGAGGTAGTTTTGCATGGTAGTATAGGTTTATAAATTTTCTTTTGTTTTAATGATGCAAAATCTCCCCAACAGAGCCTAAGACTTACAATCAAGCCATCCAGCATGATGAATGGAAAGAAGCAATGCAAAAAGAGATTGAGGCTCTACAAAAGACTTATACATGTGAAATAGTTGATCTGTTGCCCCTAGGCAAGAAACCCATTGGGTGCAAATGGGTGTACAGAATCAAATACAACCCTAATGGTTCAGTAGAGAGATATAAAGCCAGACTAGTAGCAAAAGGCTACACTCAAACATATAGGATTGATTATCAAGAAACCTTCTCCCTTGTTTTTAAGATCACTACAGTTAGAACCTTACTTGCAGCAGCAGCAACCAATACTTGGCATATACATCAGATGGATGTCAACACTGCCTTTTTACATGGAGATTTAGATGAAAAGTATCCATGAAATTACCCCCAGGTTGTGCAGCAACCAAACCAAATCAAGTTTACAGACTTACCAAGTCATTGTATGGCCTTAAGCAAGCCAGCAGACAATTGAATTGCAAGTTGACAGAATTCTTGGAAGCTCAAGGATTCATTCAATCCAAAAATGACCACATTCTATTCACAAAAGGGTCAGGACAGTCCTTTATTGCTTTGCTGGTCTATGTAGATGACATCATAGCAGCAAGCCAAAATGAAAGGTTAATTCAGCATGTCAAGGATGCCCTACACCAGCAATTCACTATTAAGGATCTTGGAGAATTGATATATTTTCTAGGAATTGAAACTGCTAGGACACCTGCAGGCATATCGATTTCCCAAAGAAAATACACCATTAACCTCCTAGAAAAATATTACTTTTTTGGAACAAAACCTGCTAAGACACCTATGGAGTCCATGCAGACCTTACAACATGGTGATTCACCATTTTTGGAAGATAACACTGATTACAGATCACTAGTAGGCAAACTTATCTATCTCACTTTTACAAGGCCAGATATTGCCTTTGCAGTTCATGAGCTAAGTCAATTTCTAGACACTCCTACTGAAAATCATATGAAGGCAGCTTATAGATTGCTGCGGTATTTGAAAACTAATCATGGTCAAGGAATCTTATTCCCAGCAGACAACAACCTTACACTTAAAGGTTTTACAAACAGTGATTGGGTTGGTTTTCCTGAAACAAGAAGATCAGTATCAGATTATATGATGTTTCTAGGAGATGCTCCAATCTCTTGGAAGGCCACGAAACAAAAAACTATAGCTAGAAGCTCATTAGAGGCTGACTACGAGGGATATGGAAAATGCAGCTTTGTGAAATCTAGTGGTCGATTTATATACTACAGATTTGCGAGTTCCAGCCTCGGCTTCCTGTTGTGTTATGTTGTGACAATTCCAAGCAAATGCACATTGCTCACAACCCAGTCTTTCATGAAAGAACAAAACATATTGAAATTGACTGTCATGTTGTGAGAGACAAAGTCAAATCAGGACTTGTCAAACTTCTTACAATCAACACAAAGAACAAGTAGCTGACATCCTCACCAAGACCTTGGATGCACCTATTTTCTCCTATCTACTAGACAAATTAGGAATTTCAAAAATCTTCCAGACTTCAAGTAGTTGAAGGGAATGCTGAGTTCAAGATGTTCATATACCACTCTCAGTTTGATGGGGTGTTACAAAGATATAGGTGAAGGAATGTTGAGTGCAACTCACCGACAAGACACAACATCCTCAACAACTCTTGACAAGACACACAACGACCTGGCGACAAAGAAGACACAAAGAAGATGTTAAGTATAATGTAGTGTATTGTAGAATAAGTTTGTAGTAACCATTTGTAACTTACTTCTAACTGATCAATAAGGTGTATGAAGCTATAAATAACCCATGATTAGCTGTATTGTAAACTTAACTTGTAACATTCAGTTTATCAATAATAATTCCGCATTTTACTTTCAGTTTATAATTCTATAAACTTCATCAATATCATCAGTTGGCGCTACAAGCAACACCTTACAGTTTCTAAAAGTAGTACCAAAGCTGAATACAAGACTATATTCAATATCGCTTCCAAGGTCCAATGGTTGTGCAGTCTTCTTGCTTGCCGAGATGCGTGTTTCCCTTTCTTCTCTGCCTACCATGTGGTGTGATAATATCGGGCCATCTACCTCGCTCACAATCCGGTGTTTCATGCTTGTACTAAGCATATCGAGATCGATTTCCTTCATGTTTGAGATCTAGTGGCGTCCAAACGCCTTTCCATTTCGTCCCCTTAGCTAGCTCCAAAGATCAGCTCGCCGACCTCCTTACCAAGCCCCTGGCTTGACCACACTTCAAGTTGCTCAAGTCCAATCTCAGTGTCCACTCTCTTTCCAATGGATTTCGATGGCGTGTTGAGGATATTATAAATCAAGAATAAATATCTTACTATTATTATTATTATTATTATTATTATTATTATTATTATTATTATTATTATTATTATTATTATTATTATTATTATTATTATTATTATTAGAGTGATTGAGGGAAAAATCCACTTTTTAATACAAAATAAAGAAGCATGACACACTCCTTTTTTAGTCGCAATAAGGACAAATAAATTTCGTGTGACACAAATACCATTACTCATGAACACGCGCAGTAACAAACACACAGATGGCTAATACTATTGTTGTTTTTTTTTTTCAAACATCCATAACTTTTGATTTATAACTCCGATCATCGAAAAATTTTCACCAAAATTCATATTTTTTTTTTGCTCTTTAATTTGAGCCCAAATACGATACCCTTCCGACGTAAATTTTGAAAGCCGAAAAAATATTTGCACTAACCGGATCGTTTTTTTATAAACGACCGTTACTTTTGATTTACAACACCGATCATCAAAATTGTTTCACCAAAATTCATATTTTTTTATCTTCATTTTGAGACCTCATTTGATACATTTTCGACGTAGTATTTGAAAGCCGAATTTAATCGCAACATTTACACTAACATAGTATCGATGAAAACGTGACGATGTCGATGCAGATGTCGATGATCGTGCTCATTTAAGGCTTAATTCAAGTGACTACTTTAAGTGACACATATCTGGCTCATATAAGGCTTATTTAAGGCTTAATTCAAGGGACACAATATCATATTTGGCTCATATAAGGCATACAATATCACTAACAGTATCATATAAGGCATATAGTATCAATATCGATGAAATGATGATCGATGATCGATGAAATGATGATCGTTGTCGCCTCATTTAAGGCTTAATTCAAGTGATTACTTCAAGACACATATATCTGGCTCATATAAGGCTCAATTCAAGGGACACAATATCATATCTAGCTCATATATGGCTCATATAAGGCACATAATATCACTAACAGTACATATAAGGCACACAATATCAGTAAACAGTATCAGGCTCATTTAAGGCTTAATTCAAGTGACTACTTCGAGGCACATATATCTGGCTCATATAAGGCTCATTCAAGAGGATCAGGATATACTCAAAGCTTCAACCATCCAGATGATAAAAGGCTCTTACAGCAGCACTTTAAAGGTACAAGTCTCAGCTAAGGGTTCAGCAAGAATGAAGGTAGTAGATATATATCAGCAGGTGTTCAAATGCAGATTAGGTGAAGTAATACAGCTAGAGATCAAATGCAAAGCATCAGGTTTTATGCACAAAAAGGTTCAGCACTTAGAGATGTGATAAATCACAAAATCAGCCAATAAAACGCAGAAAATTGAGTAAGTTATGTGCACTATAAATTCAGCAAAATATTAAGTGCAGTACAATGTGATATTAGGGAGTGCAATGCAGCTTGTCAAGATAATCAATTTCACACAGCCAAGCACAAAGATACAGACATTGAATTTCAGCCCTTGTACTCAAAAACATGAAGGGTGCTCAAATCATGTTTGAGCACCCTCATTATCCTCCTTACCTTCATGTTCTTGTACATCAGCAACATTGGTCAATGGGATATATCATCAGCAACAATCTTAACAGAATCTCACTCGACAAACGATGCTGATTTAGGGGTATCTGTCGTCAATTCACCTTTATTTACTTGAACAAAAACGACATTTTCAACTTCACTCCATTCTCACTGTGTGGTAGTTTGAGCAAACAAGAATCTACAAAACTTTGCGATGACAACTGTTTTCATTTCCGATCTTCATCAGAAACAAGATCCCCCCACCATATGGCCGGATTTAATGCTACTCCTTAATAAAAGGTAATTATTTTCTATAAAAAAAAGGTGATTCTTCTGAAAAGGCTACTCATACTCTGTCTATCTGTTGCGTTAATTAATTAGACGCATTCAGTTATTCATTAACAGCACCATTAGACCTTTTACGGCTTTGAGAAAGCAAGTCCATATAGAATTGACACTTGCTTATTTCACTCTTATTGTTGTCCAAGCAATCTTGAAATGCCTTGTATGTTGTAATGAACTTCATATGCTGAAGCATCTCCATCACTAGCAACACTGTGTGCATGTGTAGGACTGTGGCCGTTAACTATGGTAGTGGTAGTTGGATCATCATTCTTTGAAGCAAATGTGAGGGTCCGAGGGCCGAATATAGCATCCGCCATCCTGTTTCCAAACAACACCCCACTACCAAGTCCATAACCTTGAAAAAAATCAGAAAAATCCCTCTGATTCCTTGTCGGATTCCGCCGACTGCTGGAGGAGATGCAGATGTTGGTACCGGAGTTTTGGTTGAGGAAGAGAATAATCCTTTTCCACCACCACTGGAAACACCGCGAAATTTTCGACCTATTTTAATTTACCTTCTCAACGGAACGGAAGCAGAAATTTTGAAGAGCAGGTTTTGACGTTGAGAATGAATAGGGGTATATTCGTCCGATGGAATTTATTTGTCCTTAATGCAACTAAAAAATTGAAACTGGATTAGCACTTAATTAAGGGGGAAAAAGTGAACTATAAACTAATTTTTCCTTATTATTATTGGTTTACGTGTCGAATCTTTTCCCACAAAGACTGTTATTGAACTAAACTAATAAATTAGAATTAATGACACATAGGGTTTGTAATGACCAATATAATCGTGATAAGGGGTTATCTAATCTAATATAAAGAAACCAAAACTCAAATTCAAGAGATTCTAAAAAATTATACATAGTAAGCTAACCAAACAATGCTCACGTTAATCTCCGCTAGTCTGTTAGATATTTAGATTTGATGATTAAAGTCTATAAATAAATTCTACTCAATGAATGGTTATGATCTCCTAATTATTTGGTTCTAAATTAACGGCCATTGTGGATGAGCTAGATCTAATTAACTGAACATGCATTAACCGGCGCTTTGGGATGCCCACACAAGTTTGGAAAACCTCACACATGGGACCGTCCATCGCCAATGGCGATTTTACACGGCGCTCTAGTTATTCACGTCCTGATTATCCCTTCCATATGCGGCTCCTTCAGAATAATTTATGATGTCATGCATAAAGTTGATCAGCTTTTACACACGATTTAATTAAACCAAAGATAACTAGAATTAAAAGCTAGAACGGCAAAATTCCATATCTTAACCGACGGCTAGCCAACAAAAGGACTTGTGCGGACCCGGCAGGTACATGATTTGCATCTGGCTTTCTGATCACACAACGAATCAGTACTTTTTTCCTAGACTGGGTTTAGATTAACTATCACATGTTTGGTTAACGGAAATCTAGACTAAGGCATAAAAGAAAAAAAAAAATAGGGATTCGAAATACAGAACAAGAATAGACAAGATTTATACCCCGAATCAGACAATTCAACACTTTCACAATTAATCTAAAGAACAATGATTTCCTTCGGATAACGCTAAGATTCCCACGATTTTGCTTAGTAAAGTTGTCTACAAAATTCCATACATCTTGGGCATTAGCCAAGTTCATAAGACTTTGAGAAATAGTATTGTCTACAAAATTTAGCATCTATGTCCTAACTATAGTATCACATTGTCTCCAAAGAGGGAAATCATGAGTGTTTACTTTAGGTCTTGTGACAGCTCCTTCGATGAATCCAATCTTATTCTTGGTGATTAAGGCAATCTCCATAGCTTTTCTCCATGGATGATAATTGTTGCCATTGAGCAGAGGCTGAACTAATGATGAGAGTCAACTTTACGTGACTCCGGTGCATTAATTACCCCCGTTTACCACACTTTCAGCACAATTTTGGGTAAATTGGACCATTTTCGGGGTGATATCGTGAGCTTATGGCACGGGGAACGAATCCGTTACCTTGATGAATTCATACCCCTTTTTGTTGATATTAACCCCATTCCCGAGCACTTTTACCCTCCTGAATTGTTTGGATGTTTGTGGTTGCTTTTGATATTGAAGGGTATTGGTGTCTCGAGGACCCGGAAGGCGACGATTTGTGGTGAAAAAGCATGACCGAGGCAAGACGAGGGCCCAAAAAGGAAGAAAAGTGAAGATTTGGGGAAACAGGGGTTCAAACGCGCGTTTGAACCCCTCAAACGTGCGTTCCAGAAGTCCAGAGTTTATACAGAGTTCAAGCCCTCCAAACGCACGCTTGAAATCACTCCAAACGCTGCTCCAAGATCCCAAACGCGCATTTAAACCTCTCTTAAACGTATGCTCCAGATGAAGAAACACCAAGCCCCCTCGCCTGAATTTATGCGAAACGCTGCGTTTCAACTATATAAACACGCGCTTTGAAGATTTCAAACGACGTTCCAATCCTCCAAACGCCGCTTGGACCGCTTTTCTTAAAGCAGATTTTCCTTCACCTATAAATACCCCTTAGACATTTTCTCGTGATATCAAGCTTTTCTTAGCAAAACTCTACCCATTTCCTTGCTCGAATTTTGTAATAGCTTAGAATACTCTCTCTTAGTGTAAATCAACAACATCTTAGCTTAGTCTTTCCATTTCTTAGCTTAGATTTTCATTCCAAACACTAAGAGACCTCATTTTAATTACTTCTTTATTTTGTACTTTTTGGATCTCAACACGAATTTCTGCAATTTTATGGTATATTTCTCTTCTCTTTTACCTGTTATGGCTTTTATTTACTGCTTTATGTATGTTTTGATTAGTATAATGAGTACCTAATTCCTTTTCATAGTCGAATCATGTGAAATTTAGTGAAATTACCCCTTGGGTGATGAAACTGGGAGTGGGTAGTGCTTTTTAATGTTGTATCTTGCATATTTCACGTCTTAGAACTTGTTATAACGGATTTGGGCTAGATTGATCACCTAGGTCAAAAATCACACACATCACTCTTGAGAGTTGTTCAGATAGAGGGGTATGGGAAAAGGGTTCTAGGATCACTTCTAGAGTGAGGTTACTCGTTTTAACGTTTATACGGCTCTCGTGCATGATTGTCTTGTGAATGAATCTCTCTTAAGGAAGGTTGGTTGACTTGGCATAAGGTGTTGGGGAAGGGTTGTTCAGACCTTAGCACCGGGATTAGGAGCACGTACCCGTGGAATTGAATGTAAGAGGTTGTTGTTATTGCACACTCCCGGTTTTGTCACTCCTTGGGGTGAAACTAGCTATTTTGATCATGGTTCGGCTATGTCTCTTTAACTATCTTTAAAACTTAGTCGTTTAATCTTCTTTCTTTCTTTTTATCTTTAGACTCGCTAGTTAGAATCACTTAGTGCCGTTGTAGTAACAAAACCTTAAAAACTTTGATCATCTAGACTAAGCATTATGTTCACTTTGGTACTTGCAAGCACGATTCCTTTGGTTTCGACCTCGTACTCCTGTAGCTATTCTAGCAATCGACCCGGTACACTGCCGGTTAGAGAGTTAGTTTGCCCACGGTCTCGAGTCCTTTATAAATTGATTTTGTTGGGTGGATTTAGCCTCAATCAAAATGGCGCCGTTGCCGGGGAATTGTGTGCTATTTGTGATATCTTGCAAGTGAACCGAAGGCTTGGGCCTAGGTTTTATTTTACTGTTTTCTTGTTGTTTGCTTTTTGTAGTGCATGACCCAGAGATCTCAAACACCACTCGAGCCATACATAGACGGGATTGAAGCTTACGCAAGGCGTAGAAATAGTCAACGAAGAAGAGGTCGTCAAGTAGAGGAGTCGATTCCGGTCTTTGAAGAGAATAGTTCGGGTGAGTTGGGAGAAGGATCCGACATGGCACAACAAGATGGACAAGGTTTGGAAGGGAATCTGGGGAACGACAATGGAGTCCCAATTCAAAACCCGCCTCTTGTCAATAATAATGCACAAGGAGGTGGGAATGGACAAGGAAACAATGTGGTGAATGCGAATGGGCCTATACCTCAAAATGTTCAACACGAGGCCCTAGGGAATCAAATGGATCCCGTTCTGATGCAACAGTTTAATGCATGGATGTTGAACCAGTTTCAACAAAACCAAAATCAAGCTCACAATCAAGGTGCAAATGCGATGCCTAATTGGTTTAACGGTCAACAAGAGCAAAACCAAGGTGGTGACTTGTAGAGATTTTGTGCTAGCTCCTACGGCAAACATAGGGCATAGTCCGATCCGAATGCCACCGGTGGCCGCCAAAAACTTGGAATTGAATAGGAACATCATACATTTGTTGGGAGACAATGCTATATTCAAGGGAACCGCTCTAGAAAATCCTCACTTATTCATTGATCACTTTCTCCAAATAGTGAACTCGACAAAGATCAATGGAGTGAGTGATGAGGCACTCAAACTTATGCTTTTCCCGTTCACCTTGAAAGAGCAAGCTAAGAGGTGGTATGATTCGTTGCCTAATGATTCTTTACACACATGGGAAGAAGTGGTAAAGACTTTTCTACTCAAATATTACCCCCCGTCAAAGACCATGGATATGAAAGAAGCTATCATGTCATTCAATGCTTATGAAGGAGAAGAGCTACATGAGTCTTGGGATCGATTTAAAGCTTTGTTGAGGGAGTGCCCGGGGCACGGATTGAGATCTTATGAGGTAGTTCATGCTTTCTTCCGGGGTCTAGATCAAGTCCATCAAAGTACCTTGCATGCTTCATGCAATGGAGATATTATGAGTATGGTACCCGAAGTAGCTATGAACCAAATTGAGAAAATTTCCGAGACCTCGAGGCAATACATATCGTCGAGTAGAAAGGGGACAAGAAGCAAGAAGCCCGGTTTGGTTGAAGTGAAAGAAGTTGAGGCAAATGACCAATATCATGCTCAAGTACAAGCGATGGAGCAACAGTTGGGGAGATTGCAAAAGGAGAATGAGAGTGCTAAGCTTTGCCAAATTTGTAGTGGACCACACTCGGCAAAGGATTGTAGGATGACGACCAAAGCTCAAAATATGGCTTATCCTCAATCCTCAACTCATGGGCAACCTAGTACTCTATCTCAAGATAACATGAATGAGTTGGCTAAGCGGATGATGAGTATTTGCTCGATGGAGCAATGGAATACGGGGCCCCAATATCAAAATCAATCTCAAAGCCCCTATCAAGGCCAATATATGGGGGAGCAACAAGGTGGGCAACCATATGAAGAATCTCAAGATGTGAACTATGTGGGACAAGGTCAAGGAGGGAATTATGGAAATCAAGGTGATGGTTCATGGAGGAATAACAACAATCAAGGTTGGAACCGGAACCAAAACCAAGGCCAAAACCAAGGGTATAGACAAGGCCAAAATCAAAGCCAATCTTCACAAGGGCAAGTCTATCAACCTCCACACCAAAGGCAACAACAAGGAGGGTATAATCAACAAGGTTCCAACAATTATCAAAACCCTCCTCCTTTGGCTCCTATACCTCAAAAGAGTTCAACCTTTGTCATCTTGGAACAAATGAACAAAAACTTTGCGGAGATAAAGAAGGACATGGTTGAGATGAACTACAAGCATGGTTCCGCCATCAAAAATCTTGAGACACAATTTGGTCAAGTGGTGGAACATGTTCAGTTGAAAGGCGGTTTACCGAGTAACACTGAAAAGAATCCAAAAAGTGTAAACGCCATCTTAACTCGAAGTGGAAAGGTTTTGAGGACGAACGGAGAAAAGAAAGTCCTATGGGAGGACAAAGTTAGAAAAGCTCCTATTGAGACCGAAGCGGGAGCCATGGATGGTGACATAGATGAGATTGAAGATGATGAAGATCATGAAGAATATGTCAAGAAGAAGGAATTGGAAAAGAAAGAAGCTCAAGCTAGGGGAGATTACGTGGTCATCGATGTGAAAGAGGAGGAACCAACTAGGAGAGAAGGGAAAGAGCCAATGAAAGAGCCGTCTTCCCCACGCACCAAAGGTAAGAAAGGTATGATCCCTCCTCCTTCTAAAGATTTTGATTTGAGTACTCTCCCATATCCCCCTAAGAATCATAGAAAAGTTGCTTGAATAAGGCACAAACCCGATTTATTGAGATTTTGCGAAAAATTGATTTGAACATTCCTTTTCTTGAAGCACTTGCAAACATGCCCTCTTATTGTAAGCTTTTAAAAGAGTTGCTAACTAAAAAGGGTAAAATGCAAGAAGTTGTGTGTTTAAATGAAGAGTGTTCCGCTATTTTTGATGGAAAGTCTAGGATTCCCCCGAAAGTTAGGGACAAGGGTAGTTTTACTATCCCGGTTACTATTGGTACGACTCACTTTCCTAGTGTCTTATGTGATTTGGGGGCTAATGTAAGCCTAATGCCCCGTGCTATATATGAGAGTCTTAACCTAGGAGAGTTGGAGCCAACAGGGATGACCCTTCAAATGGCGGATAGGTCTATAAGGGAGCCTATGGGAGTGATAGAGGATGTCATAGTGAAAGTGGATAAGTTTGCCTTCCCGGTAGATTTTGTGGTACCAGACATGGAGATGGACTCCAAAACACCTTTGTTGTTAGGACGTCCCTTTTTAAACACTGGAAGGACTTTGATAGATGTTGCGAGTGGAGAGATTATTTTGAGAGTTGGAGATGAAAAAGTCGTGGTCAATGTTTATAAAGCCATGAAACACCCTAAGGAGAGCACCGAGGACTGTTTTTCTATTGATGCTATATATCCTTGCGTTTCGGAACATGTTGACATGCAGGCATATAAAGATGATTCCGATGAATGCATGGCAAGAATGAGTACGGAACTCGATGAAGAAGAAGAGTTGGAAGAGGAAGCAAAAGAGCTAGAAGAGACGGCTTTCGTGGGTGAAAGGTGGACCGAGAAGATTGATCTTGGGCTTGAAGGAGAGCTAGAAAAGCCATCAATTGAGGACCCACCGAAAGATTTGAAAATGAAGCCGCTTCCACCTCACTTGAAGTATGTTTTTCTTGAAAATGATGATTTACTTCCTTTGATTATTTCTGCCACACTAACAGCTTTGCAGGAAGATGAGTTGGTGAAGATGCTTAAGAAGCACAAGCGTGCTTTTGGGTGGAAGATGTGTGATCTCAAGGGTATAAGCCCCACCATTTGTCAACACAAGATTATCCTAGAAGATGGAGCAAAGCCGGTAAGGCAACCCCAAAGACGGCTCAATCCACACCTCCAAGAGGTTGTGAGGAAGGATGTGGTCACTATGTTGAAGCTAGGAATTATCTATGTCATCTCGGATAGCAAGTGGGTGAGTCCCACCCAAGTGGTGCCAAAGAAAGGAGGTATGACTGTGGAGATCAATGACAAAGGCGAGGAGGTGCCTAAGAGGTTGGTAAGTGGTCATAGAATTTGCATTGATTATCGTAAGCTAAATGACCAAACCCGTAAAGATCATTTTCCCCTCCCTTTTATTGATCAAATGTTGGAAAGATTGAGTGGCCATGCCTTTTATTGTTTTCTTGATGGGTTTAGTGGGTATTACCAAATACATGTGGCCTTAGAGGACCAAGAAAAGACTACCTACACTTGCCCATATGGTACCTTTGCCTTCCGTAGGATGCCTTTTGGGTTGTGTAATGCACCCGCGACATTCCAACGGTGCATGGTTGCCATATTTGCGGATATGATTGAAAAGTTTTTAGAAGTCTTTATGGATGATTTTAGTGTGTTTGGTGATTCCTTTGAGGAATGTTTAGATAATCTTGAAAAGGTGTTTAGTAGATGTGAGGAGACGAATTTGGTGCTAAATTGGGAGAAGTGTCATTTGATGGTTACGGAAGGGATAGTCTTAGGGCATAAGATATCTAGTAAGGGTATAGAGGTAGACAAGGCTAAGGTAGAAGCGATAGCTAAGCTTCCTATGCCCACCAACCTAAAGACTCTTAGGGGTTTTCTAGGCCATGTGGGGTTCTATCGTAGGTTCATTAAGGATTTCTCGAAAATAGCCCGTCCTCTTACTCTTCTTCTTGGAAAAGGCGTCCCGTTTGATTTCGACCAAGCTTGCATTGAAGCATTTTTATGCTCAAGCAATTGCTTGTATCCGCTCCTATCTTAGTTGCCCCGAATTGGGATCAAGAATTTGAGCTCATGTGTGATGCGAGTGACACCGCGGTTGGTGCGGTCCTCGGTCAAAAGATCGACAAAATCTTCAAGCCCATTGCTTATGCAAGTCACACCTTGAATCCGGCCCAACAAAACTACACCACCACTGAAAAAGAGCTTTTAGCAGTCGTCTTTGCGTTTGATAAGTTTCGGTCTCATCTCGTAGGTTCTCGGGTAGTTGTCCACACGGATCATGCCGCTTTGCGTTATCTCTTTGCCAAGCAAGATGCCAAGCCCCGCCTCTTGAGGTGGATCTTGCTCTTGCAAGAGTTTGATTTAGAGATCCGAGATAGGAAAGGTTGTGAGAACGTCGTAGCCGACCACTTAAGTCGTATGGAGCTTAGTGAGGAGTTGATTAAGGCACAAGGGAGATAAATGACTCTTTCCCTCACGAGCAACTATATGCACTTGACACCCTTCTTCCGGCTAAAAAAGGAAACTTTCTAAAAGTCGGTAAGGAAGGTAGTCCTTGGTTCGCTCCTTTTGTCAACTACCACGAGTGCGGTTTTGTAGATCCCGACCTTGACTCGAACCAAAGGCGCAAATTCCTTAGTGAGGTTGGTAAGTATGTGTTGGAAGATCCTTGCTTATATAGGTTGTGTTCGGATGGCATTTTGAGGAGGTGCATCCCAGAAAGTGAAATTTTGAGCGCTCTTTCATTTTGTCACGACAAAGAGGCCGGAGGCCATTTCTCGGGGCAAAGAACCGCTTTGAAAGTATTGCAAAGTGGGCTATATTGGCCCACTCTATTTCGAGACGCACATGCTTATGTGAAATCTTGCGATGCTTGTCAAAGGTCCGTCAGAATCTAGAAGGAGTGAGATGCCTCGAAAACCGATCATAGTGTGTGAGATTTTTGACGTGTGGGGCATTGATTTCATGGGCCCCTATCCCTCTTCGTGTGGTAACAAGTATATCCTAGTCGCTTGTGATTATGTGTCCAAATGGGTCGAAGCCTTAGCTTCACCCACCAATGATAGGAATGTTGTTATCCGGTTTCTTAGAAAGAACATCTTTTGTCGGTTTGGGGTGCCTCGTGCTATAATCAGTGATAATGGAAGCCATTTTGCCAACAAGCCGTTTGATAAACTTTTGGAGAAGTATGGAGTGAAACACAAGTTAGGTACCGCTTACCATCCCCAAACAAGTGGTCAAGTCGAAGTCACGAATAGGGGTATTAAGCGTATCTTAGAGAGGACGGTAGACACGAATGTCAAGAGTTGATCTTTAAAGTTAGATGATGCTTTGTGGGCCCATAGGACAGCCTTTAAGACACCCCTAGGCATGTCACCTTACATGATAGTCTACGGTAAATCTTGTCATCTTCCCGTAGAGATCGAGCACAAGGCTTATTGGGCCATCAAAATGCTAAACCTCGATGATACCTTAATTGGTGAGAAGCGTATGGCCCAATTGAATGAACTAGATGAGTTCCGCCTTTGTTCTTATGACCTTTCCACGAAGTATAAAGAAAAGGCTAAGTTACTCCATGATAAGTTGATTAAACCTCGTGTTTTCAATGAGGGTGATGAAGTCTTATTCTATAATACTCGTTTGCATCTTTTCCAAGGGAAGTTGAAGTCTAGGTGGTCCGGTCCCTATGTTGTGTCAAAAGTCTACCCGTCCGGTGCTATTGAAATCACCCATTCTAAGTTCGGCACGTTTACCACCAATGGTTTGCGGTTGAAAATGTATGAGAGGTTGCCCTACGATGAAGCACTAGAAATAGTGCATCTTGAGGACCCCGTACCTTGTGACGAATCTTGTAAGTCTTGTCACGGACTTTAAACCTTGACTCGTATAATTCTGACTCCATCTTTCCATCTTTCTACCCTTTCTCGCCTTGTGCCAACGGTATAACTTTGTTGGCACCGTATAATCCATCTTGTCGAGCCAACGACGTAAAACAAAGGCGCTTGGGGGAGGCAACCCACCATTTCGTAGTTTGTTGAGTTAGTTTGGTGTTTCGAGTGGTCTCGGGGCGGTTAGAATCAAGTGTGGGGTAGAAATCTTGAGTTTTCCTAGTTTACGGTCCAAACGCCCGCTTTACCCCTTCAAACGTGCGTTCTGACTTTTTCCTCCCAAACGCGCGCTAGCACCATTTCAAACGCGCGTTTGGAGCCTCAACTATCTAAATATGAATCCTCTCCCCAAACGCACGTTTCACACTTCAAACGCGCGTTTGAGCTTGCGAAACGCGCGTTCCACCTCTTTCAAACGCGCGTTTGGGACCTTCTTCTTTAAATACCTGCAGCTGCAAACCGGCGTTTCGCAATCGGATTTTTCTCAACCCTACAGCGTTTGGCGGCCGCATTCACCTTTTTCACTCGAAATCTTTTGTTTCTCAACCGATTTTGGCGATTTAAAGCCCAATCAACACCTCTCAACCTCTTCTTTTGATTTCAGCAAGCCATTCCAACAACAAATCCTCCAAATCCTCGATTCGAACTCCACTTTTGGCGATTTTTCACCAAAGTCGAATTTAGCCAATTTCGACGTTTCGAGGCTCGTTCTTCGCTCCAAATCATTCTCATCGTATCATTCAAGCATAGAACAGGTATATTTCGGCTTTACGTTTAAGTTTCGGTTAGGGTTAGTTTTTGCCTATTTTTGGTTTAACGCCCTTTCTCGTTATTTATTGGTTATTGATTTGTATACCTTGTCTCTGTTTGTTTTGTTTGTTGTGTTGATCGATGGTGTTTGGTGTGGCTTTTGTGGGGTATTTCGTTGTGGATGGTTGGTTTGTTTGAAATCCCGGTTGGACGATAACCGGGTTGGTTTTGATTGTAACTTGGTTGTTTGGTGTTGTTTGGTCGATTTTCAGTGATAATGAGGGAAACAAAACATAAGGAAACCGAGGGTAAAGGTAAGGGGAAGCAACCAATGACTAGGCAAGCGCCCAAAAAACAGAAAACCTTAGTTTCTTCTCGGGTACCTACGGGTGGTATTCGAATTGGTGGTAGAGTTGAGAGTAGAAATCCTCGAGCCCTTAGGCCAATGGGACAGTTGAGAGATGAGACGTCTGATGAAGATTTTGAGCCGGATACCGAGGGGAGGAATACCAGTAGTGATAGTGAGAAGGCGACAGACTTGGAGAGCGATGTACCCTTGGTACATTTGCAAGCCAAGAAGGTAACAACACCTGTTTCACCTCCTCCACAATCTACCCCTCCACAGAGTGCCCCCGAGCAAAACCCTCCTCTAGCCCCCCTCCTGATGACATTATTCCTTTCGAGCAGCGTTTTAACTCACCGGTTGCCTTGTCTAACTATAATGAGTATATCGCTGTGAAAAACATGTGTTATGAGAGGGGGCTAGACCTCAAAGCTGTGCCTCAAACCTTCATTGATGACCTGAGGAAGAGAGGGTGGAACAATCTGATTTATGAGCCAGAGGGGCATCTGAATTTGTCAATAGTCCGGGAATGGTACGCAAATTTCAGTGTGGCTAATCTGGAATCCGGGTTCATCAAAGTTAGAGGGGTTAATGTTCCGTGGTCCGTCAAAGCTATCAATGATTATTACCAGATACCGGCTTTCGAGGGGCAGGACTAAATCGGTTGGTTTGCGGCAAGGTCACATTGGGATACTACTGAAAATCTAGATCCATTAGAGGAGTTGAGGAAGGCAATCAACCCCGACTTACCGTGGATTTCAAAAGGTAGCAATATGAGAAATCAGTTGGTGACGACGACTTAGCCGGATGTTTGGAAAGTAAAGGCTAAGTTTTCCCAGAACCGTCTACTACCTAAGGACAACATAACGCACTTCCACATTAAGGATTTGCAACTGTTGTATGCTCTACACTATAATCTGAAGGTAGACGTCGGGAAAACCATCTTTGAGGAATTTAGAGAAAATCAAAAGGTTAAGCGTCGGATGATTATGTGCCCTTATCTTATCCATGGCTTGTGCAAGGGAGTGTTGGTAAAAGAGTATCCTGATGATCAGTTCCTGAGGAAGAAGAACTTCCCCGTGATGCCTAAGCCATTCAATGCCCGCACCACTTCCAAACCTCCTAGGCCCACCCCACGCCCTATTCACACCGTTCTCCGCCCCACTGCCCCTACTACTTCCACCACACTTCCTATACCTCCACCTCTCATCACCACCACTACCACCACTACTTTACCCCCACCTCCACCTGTCACTACTGGACCTTCCACCATCCCTACACCTCCACCTTCTACACCTACTACCGGGGGGCTGTGGCTTAGTGAGCGGCAAGGGCTTTTGATTGCACATAAACAGAGAGATTGGATGGACAGTCTGAGGGTGACACTGAATGGCATAGTGGAGAATCAGCAAGTATTAGCTCAGGAGAGGGGGGTTGAGCTCCCTGCATTAGATCTGGATATTTCACCGTTTCAGTATACCCCGGAGATTGAGGAGGATTTGCAGCTGATCATAGAGGAGTCATTCATTGATGAGCCAGAAGAGGGGTTTGACGACATTCATTTGGATGATTTGATTGGGACAGAGGCAGTTAGGACAGGTGCTGCATGGCCTTCACAGACCGAGAGTGCAGCTGCTGTGGTTGCACCAACATCAGGCACACCGGATTCCACTACTGACGTACATGGACATGGAGCAGACTAGCATGTTTTCTCATGCGATTCTTATTGTATTTACTTACTAGTCTGTCTCATTTATGCTTTGACATTTCACTTACTTTTGGCATTCTTTCATCATACTTTGGACACACTTCACTTTTCCATGCACGTACACTTATTTTGAGCCCCTGAGGCCTGCTTGACCGTGTATGTTTTCCTTTTTCATTGACTAATACTGTGGGATGACGAGGATGTTATTAGTGGCTTATATCTAATGCATGGATGTTCTGTAATTATTTGATTCGATTGTATCCTTCCATTGCATATCCCGTATTTCCCCCCTCATTATGCTTTGACCCCGTCACTGTGGCTTAGACTCGTTGTTTTATGCACCCGCTTACCCTATTGCTTGCTTTTTAGCACGCGGATTCTGTCCCGTGCATGCACTGTCTTTGTTTCTGTTGATCTCGCTCAAGGTTACGGGATGGATTCATACGAGTTTATCACGAGTTTTGAGTCACGGTTGTGCCTTTCTGCCGGGTCTTTTGGTCAAACAGCTAAGTCTTTTACGCTTCTTATCTCTCACACACTGAGGACAGTGTTTCTTTTAAGTGTGGGGTGGGGGACTTAGCCGTTTCTTGTTTTTACTGTTGAATGTGCATTATATGAGGTATACTTAGCCTATGATCGGGCTTGAGTCGATTTTTGGGTAATTTTAAAATTTTTCAAGGGTTCCCGACACTGTGTTGTTTGTGCTATGTCTATATCCGAGTGGTGGCCACCTTAGTGGGGCCCCGAACGTATGCACTTCGGTTTGATATTACCTTGAGAATAGAGTTTATTAATTTCACGTAAGCTACACTTTGTGCACAATTTGATTGCTACCATCTCACATACCACTAGTCTCGAGGCGAAATAGAAAGGTTTACCTAAGTAGGACACGGGATGACGGTCATGGCGTCTCTTTGACCAACCAAAGCCAAATAAGCCTTATCCCGAACATTAAACCTTCGTAGCCCCTCTCAGCCTTGATAGAATGGTCTGACCACCATTCGTCTTATAGCCGTTTTGTTACTTAGTCAGAAACCTACCTTGAGCCTTAATTATGGTCACATTTCCTTCATTTATACCCTACAAGTGGACTTAGTCTTTTGTTAGGCCACACTTGCTAAGGCAAGTGTGGGGTGGGGGGAAATGATGTCTTGTGATGGGTTGGTGTTTTCTTGGTTTGGAGCTATAAGGAGAAGAGGAGCTCATTTGGGCCTAGTGTTTGGGTTTGGCCCCAAAAAGATAAGAAAAATCTGTGAAATTCTTCATTCTTTCAAAAAAAAAAAACAGAAAAAGAAAAGAGAACTCAATCAATCAAAGTTCAAAATAAATTAGAAAGTTCTCAATGAATAAGAGTTTGGAGTTTATAAAATAAAGGGTTGGAATCAAAGTGATGAGCTCAAAAGTGATTTTTATGATGTTAAGGGTTGGGATAGTGAGATAGGTGCTAATGTATTCGATCTCGCCTCATGAAACTTGAAACATAGTTGAATTAGGCAATGAGTTCGGGTATGTTAGTGTCCTATGGTTCCCAAAGTTTTATACTAATCAAAAAGGAGTTTGGGTGGTTTGTATGGTAGAGATAAAGTGGTACACTTGTTGATTAGGTTCACTCGTATTTCTTTTCTCCAGGCCCCAAAATATCCTTTTCGATTAACCGAATTACCCTAGCCTAACGTTATAACCCTTCAAGTCCTACCCGATTGTGTCCAAACTTAGTGACCTTGATTAGTGGAGAGGTGGTTGGTATGAGACGGTTGGTAGGCTTTTGGTCGGGATTCAAGCCCCGATAATCATTTTGAACACTTGGATGTAGCTCGGCATCACACACACTCTATTCTTTTGATAATGTTGTACCGCGCGTGTGTATGTTCGTGTGTCTTACTGTGGTTACCTCAAGGGTGTGGATATTAGCACCTACGTCACAATGTTGAATCCCTTGGTTCGTTTTAAAACGCCTAGTTTACTCGAGGGCGAGAAAAGGCTAAGTGTGGGGTGGTTGATGGGAGTCAACTTTACGTGACTCCGGTGCATTAATTACCCCCGTTTACCACACTTTCAGCACAATTTTGGGTAAATTGGACCATTTTCGGGGTGATATCGTGAGCTTATGGCACGGGGAACGAATCCGTTACCTTGATGAACTCATACCCCTTTTTGTTGATATTAACCCCATTCCCGAGCACTTTTACCCTCCGGAATTGTTTGGATGTTTGTGGTTGCTTTTGATATTGAAGGGTATTGGTGTCTCGAGGACCCGGAAGGTGACGATTTGTGGTGAAAAAGCATGACCGAGGCAAGACGAGGGCCCAAAAAGGAAGAAAAGTGAAGATTTAGGGAAACAGGGGTTCAAACGCGTGTTTGAACCCCTCAAACGTGCGTTCCAGAAGTCCAGAGTTTATACAGAGTTCAAGCCCTCCAAACGCTCGTTTGAAATCACTCCAAACGCTGTTCCAAGATCCCAAACGCAGCGTTTAAACCTCTTAAACGTATGCTCGGATGAAGAAATAGTCAAGCCCCTGCCCAGAATTTATGCGAAACGTGCGTTTCAACTATGAGAAACGCATGTTTGAAGATTTCAAACGCACGTTCCAGCCCTCCAAACGCGCGTTTGGACCGTTTTTGCAGCAGATTTTCCCTTCACCTATAAATACCCCCCATAGACATTTTCTGTGATATCAAGCTTTTCTTAGCAAAACTCTACCCATTTCCTTGCTCGAATTTTGTAATAGCTTAGAATACTCTCTCTTAGTGTAAATCAACAACATCTTAGCTTAATCTTTCCATTTCTTATTAGATTTTCATTCCAAACACTAAGAGACCTCATTTTAATTACTTTTTTATTTTGTACTTTTTGGATCTCAACTCGAATTTCTGCAATTTTATGGTATATTTCTCTTCTCTTTTACCTGTTATGGCTTTTATTTACTGCTTTATGTATGTTTTGATTAGTATAATGAGTAGCTAATTCCTTTTCATAGTCGAATCATGTGAAATTTAGTGAAATTACCCCTTGGGTGATGAAACTGGGAGTGGGTAGTGCTTTTTAATGTTGTATCTTGCATATTTCACGTCTTAGAACTTGTTATAACGGATTTGGGCTAGATTGATCACCTAGGTCAAAATCACACACATCAATCTTGAGAGTTGTTCAGATAGAGAGATGTGGGAAAAGGGTTCTAGGATCACTTCTTAGAGTGAGGTTACTCGTTTTATCGTTTAAACGGCTCTCGTGCATGATTGTCTTGTGAATGAATCTCTCTTAGGGAAGGTTAGTTGACTTGGCATAAGGTGTTGGGGAAGAGTTGTTCAGACCTTAGCACCGGGATTAGGAGCACGTACCCGTGGAATTGAATGTAAGAGGTTGTTGTTATTGCACACTCCCGGTTTTGTCACTCCTTGGGGTGAAACTAGCTATTTTGATCATGGTTCGGCTATGTCTCTTTAACTATCTTTAAAACTTAGTCGTTTAATCTTCTTTCTTTCTTTTTATCTTTAGACTCGCTAGTTAGAATCACTTAGTGCCGTTGTAGTAACAAAACCTTAAAAACTTTGATCATCTAGACTAAGCATTACGTTCACTTTGGTACTTGCAAGCACGATTCCTTTGGGTTCGACCTCGTACTCCTGTAGCTATTCTAGCAATCGATCCGGTACACTGCCGGTTAGAGAGTTAGTTTGCCCACGGTCTCGAGACCTTTATAAATTGTTTTTGTTGGGTGGATTTAGCCTCAATCAACTAACACAAGGGAGAGGTTCTCATTATCAGCCATGAATCTTGAACAATGAACTCAGTTAAATTTCAGAATCTCTGAGAGTAACGCAACTTTGACAACAAAAAATGTGTTGGTACTATGTTGAAACTCATAAACCTTTGAAGAATAAAAGAAATGAGAACATAATTTTAAACTCGTTAGAAAAAAGGGGAAACGTGAACATGAAGATTGATGATTCAATTGATTGATCAATTCAGACGATAAAACATGTAATCCACACTATATATATAGAGTCACTAATGAAATATAGCACAAATTAGTACAACTTTTGTGACATATGCTTGTGTATTTTACGGATACGAAAGAAACACACACACAGACACTTTTGTCCACATTAGGACTAGAACCCAGAACCTCTGGGTTAACAACCTGTGCTTTCTCACAATAAGTACAACAGTTCAATTGCAGAATTAGTGCAATTGCTCACAACAAACTCACAACCGTTTTTTTGGGAAGTGTCCGACCAAATGCATGTGCTTATGGTGACAACAACTTTTGTGACATATAAAAACTTTTGTGACGTTTATCATCATTTTGTAACACTTCATTTTGTTAAAGTGCATATGCATGTGTTTTCTCACAATAAGTACAATAGTTCAATTGTAGAAATAGCACAATTGCTCACAACAAACTCCCAACCGTTTTTTGGGAGGTGTAAGACCAAATGCCTGTGCTTATGGTGACAACAAATTTTGTGACATATAACCACTTTTGTGAAGTTTATCAGTATTTCATAACAATTCCTTTTGTTGTAAAGTGTCCTACACTGGGCACTTGTGATTGTTTTCTCCCACCATATTAAGAGATGAATTTCCCTCACCTCATAACTTAGCCCAAACCCATATAAGAGCCACCATATTAAGAGATGGACTTCTTTCACCTCATAACCTAGCCTAAATCCATATAAGAGGATAAGCCTCATCCCCAAAACCTAGGTTATGAGGTGAGGGAAGTCCATCTTCACATTGGGCACTTGTAATTGTCTCACCCACCATATTAAGAGATGTTGTTCACTGACCTCAAAACATATCCCAAGCCCATATAAGAGGTGAGGGAAGTCCTTTTAAATGGGCTTGGACTAGGTTATGAGGCGAGGGAACTTCATCTCTTAATATGTGGGTGAAACAATCACAAGTGCCCAATAAGGGACACTTTAACACGCCTCTCAAGTGTGAGCCTATAAAGAGCTTGAGCCACATGGCACACAAGACATGTAAATGGCACTATAAGGCCAACAAAGAGGTTAATATGGTGGATGAAACAATCACAAGTGTCCAATGTGAGACACTTTAATTAACACGACCCTTCAAGTATGGGCCTACAAAAGATCCTGAGCCACATGACACCCAAGGCATATAAATGGCACTATAATGTCAACAAAGAAGCCCAACACTTGCACAAAAAATTGAAGGATGCAGGATCTTAGATCTAAACGAGTTAGATCTATGCGCAGCGGATGGATCACGATTCATACACAGTACATAATTAAAGG
The DNA here is from genome assembly GCA_026214975.1 of Gentiana macrophylla. NCBI lineage: Eukaryota > Viridiplantae > Streptophyta > Magnoliopsida > Gentianales > Gentianaceae > Gentiana > Gentiana macrophylla. The sequence goes on along the minus strand of CM047810.1, from coordinate 26,914,349 downwards.
ACTTAAACTACTACAAGGGGGTTAAGATTATGTTACCAATATCGGGAAGAGAAGCCTTGATCTTCCGATGTGTTCTCCAAACGGCGGTTGGTGGACACCCTTCTTGATAAACGAACCTCCTTGATATGCAACACCAAGAAAAACTCCAAGTTTTTCTTCTTCTAAAACCCAAGACAAGAAAACTAATTTTTCTCTCCTTTTTTTCTAAGGAGGTCGAAATTTTCATTGTGCATTACCCTTGGAATAACTCTCCTTTTATAGGAGAGTAAATCCTTGGTCTCCAAATTTCAATTAATTAAATAAATAATTAATTAAACAAAATAAAAAGATATTTTCCTTAATGAATAATTGTGACATGTATTGACCAATAGGAAATCAAATAACAAGTCATCCACCAATCATATAACAATAATATCTTTTATTTTCCATAACACAAGAAAATTAATTCTTGTGATAAAAGAGACACTAATTGGCGCCACCATTAGGGTTTAGAAAGCCCACATAAAATGTCTTTTATGTGTATTATATTATTTAGCCCAACTAAATAATATCCATGTATATCAATTAATTAGCCCAGCCAATTAATTATCACTGAGGCCCAAATAACAAGATTATTAGTCCGAATTACAGAAGCCACATCGGGGACCATGGACCTATAACCAATAGCTCCAATAATTAATTATTCATCGAATGTAATAAGTACATTAATTATTAATTCCAGGATTACGCCACCATAAACCCGAAATCGAACTCTACCAATTATAGATGTATACTTATACTCAACCCATGTAGTGAATAAGCATCCATTGATATAATCACTACATACGGATTAACCCTCCATAGATCGTCCATTCTCGAGTGGGAAGTCTCCGTGAACCCGACTCAGAATATCTTATCTTTATTTACCATTAACCCCCTGATGATCAATTAATATGCATATCTGACTAGTAGCAAATTAGTCAAATGCGAAACTCCCGGGATCGATCACTTTCTTAGGGCTAACAAATAAGGGGAATGTCTCTCTACTTCCCGCAGGAAGGAATGGATTCCATGTCTGTGAAAATCAAAACTACTCACTCATCCGGAGATAGTGCCAATGAGAAGTGGCTTGGAACACATTATTTAAGTGAACCGTAACTAACACATAAATAAAAACTACCCCGGGACAAGCAGCACCCTGTGATCACCTCAAGATTAAGGTTGATCCATATATGATCATCTAATGATTTAATAAGATTCCTCGATTATGGAATTATACCGAGAAATTCAGATTAAATCGGTCCAAATTCTATATGAATGCCATCATATATAAATGCCCCACGTAGTACCTCTCTACCGGCAAATCGATAAGACTATCACACCATAAGGTGTTCTGGGCGCATTATTGGTGTTTTAATCAAGAGACCCTAAACTCTGATTAAGTTCACCACGGACTAACAGTTTAAGTATATCACCACTAACTCAATCCTCACGTGCATGCCATACACTGAGTTAAGCGGTTACATACTGATATACTTAGGGTTTGCAGCAGTGTATTATTTACAAGCACAAAGCAAGTAATAAGGTGAGATAAAATATGTCATCCATTGTTAAAAACAATTACACAAATTGTCTTTCGGGCACTACACCTAACATAAATGAGTGGCTCTGATACCCTGTTGAAAATCTAGGCTCAAACCCATTTAAGAGGAGGGGTACGTCTAATCTCAAAACTTAGGTTACGAGGTGAGGGAAGTTCATCTCTTAATATGGTGGGTGAAATAATCACAAGTGTCCAATGTGGAACACTTTAACGTCTTCATCGCCACTTCCTACTCAATCCATCAACCTTTCATGCTCAATCTTGAATACACTCGATCACATGACACAACCTATTTTTACATCTTAAGCACCAACAAAAGAAATAAATTGTCGTCACTAGCAAAACAAAGCAAAATCATGCACATGGGTTTTTTTTTGTTCTTTTCTTTGGAAGGCAAATGAATATGTTATTTCATATATCAGTAAGCTGCCGAGGTTTTTTGTATATAGGTTTTTGTCAGGAAGGACAACATAATAAAGAAACCAGGATGCAAGGACATTGCTAATTAGAAATGACAAAAACATGTGACATTCCAAAAACACCCTTTTCCTATATATCTATAAAATAAAAAACCTTCCTTCTAAAAAAAACAAAACAACCTGCAACAATAATTGGCAAATATCAGCGTTCAGAAAATTCATGGCCGCTGGAAGTTGCAGACAAAACCCTAGCCGCATCCACCCCTCTATTAAAAAAAAGGCATCAGCGTTCAGAAACCTAATTGATGGCCGGCTGAGAGGGAGGCGTTGAGAGATGACCGGATTTTCTGTGATTGATCCGAGAAAACATCCAAGCCGGATTGAAGACGTTTGCTTATAGGGTTGAAGACGTATCCAAGCCGGATTGAAGACGTTTTGCTTCTAGGGTGAATAAGGAGGCGGCAGCAACTGTGAGGGATGTAATGGGGATTAGGTTTAACGCCGGAAAAAATGGCATCCGATGCATCTGGATTTCTGATCACACTTTGAATCACTACTTTTTCCTAGACTGGTTTCAAATTAACTATCACATGTTTGGTTAACGGAAATCTAGCCTAACATCATTAAGACATAAAAGCAAAAAATTATGGATTCGAAATACAGAACAAGAATAGACACAATTTGTATCCCGAATCAGACAATTCAACACATTCACAATTAATCTAAAGAACAATGATTTTCCTCGAATAATGCCAAGATTCCCACGATTTTTCTTAGTAAAATTGTCTACAAAATTCCATACATTTTGGGCATTAGCCAAGTTCATAAGACTTTGAGAAATAGTATTGTCTACAAAATTTAGGATCCATGTCCTAACTATAGTATCACATTGTCTCCAAAGAAGGAAATCATGAGAGTTTACTTTAGGTTTTGTGACAGCTCCTTCGATGAATCCAATTTTATTCTGGGTGATTAAGGAAATCTCCATAGCTTTGCTCCATGGATGATAATTGTTTCCATTGAGCAGAGGCTGAACTAACACAAGGGAGGGGTTCTCATTATCAACCATGAATCTTGAAAAATAAACTCAGTGAAATTTCAGATTCTCTAAGAGTAACGCAACTTTGACAACAAAAAATGTGGTGGTACTATGTTGAAACTCATAAACTTTCAAGAATAAAAGAAATGAGAACATAATTTAATCTCTCTAGAAAAAAACGGGAAACATGAACATAAAGAACTTTCATTGATGATTCAATTGATTGATCTATTCAGATGATACAACATGTAATCCACACAATAAATATAGAGTCACTAACGAAATAGAGGACAAATAAGTACAACTTTTGTGACATATGCCTGTGTTTTTCTGATTATGACTCGAACCCGGAACCACTGGGTTAACAACCTGTGCTTTCTCACAATAAGTACAACAGTTCAATTGCAGAAATAGTGCAATTGCTCACAACAAAACTCCCTCCGTTTTTTTGGGAAGTGTCCGACCAAATGCCTGTGCTTATGGTGACAACAAATTTTGTGACATATAACCACTTTTGTGACGTTTATCAGCATTTTGTAACACTTCCTTTTGTTAAAGTTCATATGCATGTGTTTTCTCACAATAAGTACAATAGTTCAATTGTAGAAATAACGCAATTGCTCACAACAAACTCCCAACCGTTTTTTTGGGAGGTGTAAGACCAAATGCCTGTGCTTATGGTGACAACAACTTTTGTGACATATAACCACTTTTGTGAAGATTATCAGTATTTCGTAACAATTCCTTTCGTTGTTAAAGTGTCCTACACTGGGCACTTGTGATTGTTTTCTCCCACCATATTACGAGATGAACTTCTCTCACCTCATAACTTAGCCCAAACCCATATAAGAGCCACCATATTAAGAGACGGACTTCCCTCACCTCATAACCTAGCCTAAATCCATATAAGAGGACGAGCCTCATCCCCAAAACTTAGGTTATGATGTGAGGGAAGTACATCTTCACATTGGGCACTTGTAATTGTTTCACACACCATATTAAGAGATGTTGTTCACTCACCTCATAACCTATCCCAAGCCCAAGACCTCTTATATGGGCTTGGGCTAGGTTATGAGGCGAGGGAACTTCATCTCTTAATATGTGGGTGAAACTATCACAAGTGCCTCATAAGGGGCACTTTAACACGCCCCCCAAGTGTGAACCTATAAAGAGCTTGAGCCACGTGTCACACAAGACATGTAAATGGCACTATAAGGCCAACAAAGAAGTTAATATGGTGGATGAAACAATCACAAGTGTCCAATGTGAGACAATTTAATTAACACGACCCTTCAAGTGTGGGTCTTCAAAAGAGCCTGAGCCACATGACACACAATGCATCTCTTAATATGGTGGTTAAAACAATCACAAGTGCCCAATATGAAATACTTTAACGCCTTCATCCCTACTTCCTACTCAATCCATCAACCTTTCATATGCTCAATCTTGAGTACACTCACATGACAACCTATTTTTACATCTTAAGCACCAACAAAAGAAATAAATTGTCGTCACTAGCAAAGCAAACGAAATCGGGCACATGGGGTTATTTTGTTCTTTTTCTTTGAACAAAAGAAATAAATTGACGTCACTAGCTGCCGAGGTTTTTATTTTTTATTGTGTTTTTTAAAGGAAGTCATGAATACATAATACTACCTCCGTCTCAAAATATAAGTCATAAGTCCATTTGAGATTTTTCACACAGATTAAAAAAAGTTGTTAAACCTGTTATATGCCATTAATTTTGATGGAAAAGTCTAAATTAATCTTTGACTATTATTATTAATACAGAATAATGAAAAGTTGGTGGGAATATAATAAAAGAGGGATAAATGGAGAAAAATGAAATAAATGCTTTCTTGGTAAGAACATGTCAAACGAAAAAGTTAAACGGAATTGTATTTTGGGACGGTGGTAGTAATAGCAAACACATCAACCGATCAACTTGTCTAGCTAAGAACATGTCAATAGCATCATATTAAAAATCCAGTGGGCTGGTTAGTTTTTACCTGGGAAATTAAAGTAATGACGAAGCTTCCCGCTAAACAAAATTAATCTTATGCATTCTAAAAAAATATACAAATTTAATCCAAAGTCATTGACGAAGCTTCCCGCTAAACAAAACAAAAGCAACCCCCCCCAATACCCTCTGAAAAAGAGAAAAATCTTAGGCTGTCCACAATAATACTTCCTATCACACTTCCCATTTATCTTATTTTCCGTTCCATATTTACTTTTTCAACACCCTATAAAACAACCAACTCCAATAAGCATTCCCTATACAATTCCCCAATACTACTTTTTTTTCACATCTCAACCAATTAATTTAAATACCAACACATTTTCCATTTTTTTTTCAATACAAAAATCGGAATAAAATATTTTATACTTCCAAAATGAGATTTTAATGTCGTATCATTATCAAAAAAATGTCGTATGCGTTTAAACAACCAAATAGGGGATTATTAAATGTCCTCTAATAAATGTCGTATCGTTTTTATTAGAGAAGACTATTACCGAAGTGATTAAAATTGAGTTTAATATAGTTGAAGAAGATTAGGATAAATAGGTGGAGAGAGAAAAGTAAATTGTGTGGTTAAAAATAGTTACTATTCACCCCCAACCCTCCCCCTATAATAAGGGAGAACCTTAGTTTCAATTGGGGATAGGGGGTGGATAAATACACCACTGTGGCCTTAAAGCACCCTAAACCAATTAGGGAGGGAGCAAAAAGGCTCCCACTGTGGACAGCCTTATGCATTAGCTTAGTCTCCTCTGTCATTCAGTTAGTTTTATATTACCTTAATTACTTCTTATCCTTTGAACCATTCAATTCATTCATGAAAACTATAGAAAGTCTTCGTTCCAATCATTATAAATAGGGCCAAGAGAGCCTGCTGTAATATCACATCTTTAATCTCATTTTTCTTTATTCATTAGGGAACCCTAATCCCTCTACAGTATTCTTTTTATCATTTTCAAGAATCAAAATGGCAAGTAATAAGTATTTGCTTATATACGCTTTGATTATCGCAGTTTCATTGTCATATACTTCTGCAAAAGTTGTAGAGTACTCATTTGATGTAAGTATCGCCCTAGCTTCGAATATATACTACATTTTTTTTATAATTGTATGAAACATCTGAATTTTTTTTTGTTAAATTATTTATTAATTTTGGGTATATAACAGGTGGGAAATCTCACAATTGTACGCTTGTGTGAGAAAAAAATGAAATTACTGCAGTGAATGGACAATTTCAGGGCCAACTATTAATGTGGACGAGGGTGATACTCTTGTGGTTCATGTATTTAACAAGTCACCATACGATCTCAGTATTCATTGGTAAGACAATTAACTTGGCTGTGTTAATTACGGGGTTTAAACTGCCGTTTCAACCGAATAATTTTAAAATAATTAACAACTTCTGTAAATTACAAAACAATAATTGTGCTTGCATCATTAATCTCTGCTTAATATATAGCGTTGATGTAGTAAGAAAGAAGAAATAAGAAAATAAAAGGATGAGGCAAGTTGTCTCTATCATAGAACCATACACGTGAGATATTGCACTAACTACTTATGTGAAGTCAACTACTTAATAAGTCCTATTGATTTATACGATAATATTATTGGAGAATTAGGGATAAGAACCGCTTTTGAAATATTTTTAAGTAACATGACAGTCACATATCTTTTATAGGAAAAATGACAACTTTTATATTTTTTTATAGCCTGAATGACAAAACCAAAAAAATAAAAATAAAAAGTCACCATACAATCTCAGTATTCATTGGTATGACAATTAATGAACTTGGCTGTGTTAATTACTGGGTTGAAATTGAGTTTTTACGGCCGTTTCAACCTATTTTTTTAAAATAGTTAACAACTTATGTAAACCGTGGCGCAATAGTTATGCTCGTATCATTAGTCGCTTCCAATAAAATTGATGTAGTAAGAAAAATGGAAAAAGAAAATAAAACAATAAGGTCAATTAAACACCAGTTGTCTCTATTATACAACTATACACGAGAGATATTGCTCTACTTATGTGAAGGCAACTACTTAATAAGGCCTATTGATTTATACGAGAATATTATTACAATTTTAATCTGTATTTATTAATAAAGTAGTAGTAATGCTGCAATGACTTTAAAACTACAATGTTACATTCTCATGTGACAGTGACACGCCATGTTCTGTTGAATACATATTCTGATTCAACTGTATTTTTTATGGATCTAAAATGTTAGAATACCTTTCAGAAAAAAAAATGTTAGAATTAGTAAGATTTACCATCTTTTATAGATTCTCTAAAAGTGTTCTTAAAGGTTAATTAGTCCAACTTCCACGTAATGAGTGATCGCACTGACACTTCATGTTGTGTCGGAGTGGTTGCACTAGTAGTTTTTTTGTTTTCAGTATTTTCATCATATATTAGGTCATGTTTGTTTTTGAACAACAATAAAGTGTTTTTAATTAAATAAATCAGACAGTAGGTCATATTTATATGCAGACAAATTTTATGATGATCAAGATTGAGATAACAATGAAAAGTTCATAATTAAACACGCTTTTTATCCATATCTTGACAATTGTTCTTATGATGATGTATTTTATCGATCGATGATTACGATTCACATTTGTATTGTTTTTCTTGTTACTCGTTGCATAAGTTGGTAATCAACATGCCTTGCAAATCTGTAGATGTAAAAACTAGCTAGTACGGTGTGAATTAATTAGGGAGCTAAGTGGTCTAATATAATATGCATATATATACAGGCATGGGATATTTCAAAGAATGACTCCATGGGCAGACGGACCGGAATACGTAACTCAGTGTCCGATAGCCCCAGGTAAAAGTTATACATACAGGTTTAACATAGTACAACAAGTAGGAACCCTTTGGTGGCATGCACACTCGTCTTTTATGAGAGAAACTGTTCATGGAGCGCTCATCATTCGTCCACGTCGAGGTCAGTCCTACCCATATGCAAAGCCTGATGGGGAGTTCACTATTCTTTTAGGTAATTTGAAACTTCAAATTTGATTATATATTACTATGCACACACTATGCATATTGTCAAAAATCCAAGTTTTATAATGGAAATTTTTTTATTGCAGGAGAGTATTGGAAAGCAAATATTGTTGAATTGGAAGTAAGGTCTTTAATTACCGGAGCTCCATTCAACATATCCAATTCGTATACCATAAATGGCTTGCCAGGCAGTTTGTACCCATGCTCAATAGATCGTAAGTACTATGATGCATGCATATCAAATGGATGAATCTACCCATCCGAATTCATAATTTTACTGATTATTCTTCCTTGTCATCCTATGTTACGAAACAGAAACGCACAAGATAACGGTAGTACAAGGAAAAACGTATTTGCTACGTGTTATCAACACCGCACTCAGTAACAATCTGTTTTTCAAGATAGCCGGACACTCCTTTACAGTTATTGCGAGTGATGCCTGTTACGTAAATCCTTATGTCACTGATATTTTAGTAGTCGGCTCAGCTCAAACCTACGATGTTCTATTGACTGCCAACCAACCCCCTGCATTGTATTATATGGCAGCACATCCTTACAAAACCACTATTGCTGGAGCATTCGACAACACTACCACAGTTGGAATCCTTCAATATAAAAAAGCACAAAAGTCAATTCCACCAAAAATGCCTATTCTTCCTCCATTCAACGATACATCAACTGCCCACAAATTCTTCACTAGTTTAACTGGGCTTGTATCCGATCCATTCTATGGGGAAGTTCCACGTAAAGTTGACGAGCAAATGTTTATAACCGTTGGATTGAGTTTAGCAGCTTGTGGAGGGCCAGGTAATGTTAGTTGCCCTGGGCCACTAGGCCAAAGAGTTGCGAGTAGCATGAATAATGCATCATTCCTGTTGCCTACTAAGACTTCTATGTTAGAAGCTTTTGTCAATAAAAAGACAGTCGGAGTATATACCAAGGACTTTCCAAAGGAACCGCCCTTGAAGTTCAACTACACTGATGATAGAAATATTTTGAACCCAGCGTTGGTGATGATTACAAAGTCAACAAAAGTGTATCCTCTTAAGTTTAATTCGACAGTTCAGGTGGTACTACAAGATACTAGTTTGATAACAAAGGACGACCACCCGATGCACTTGCATAGCTTCAACTTTTACGTTTTGGCCCAAGGCTTTGGAAACTTCAACCCAGCAACCGACACCAAAAAATTCAATTTCGTTAATCCACAGATACGAAATACTATAGCAGTCCCAGTAGGAGGATGGGCTGTTATACGGTTCCGAGCTGATAATCCGGGCATATGGTTTTTCCATTGTCACTTGGATGCACATCTCCATAGTGGTTTGGGATTTGCTTTTGAGGTTGGAAATGGGCCGACTCCGTCAACTAAAATACCCCCGCCGCCTCATGACCTCCCAAAATGTTAGAACTTTTCAATCACAAGTGTATTTAATTTCACGGCTGGCTGGCTGATTATACAATCACAAGTGTTTCTGTCATTCTAATTTATTTTTAGTCAACTATTGTCTAGTTTTCAATTTGTGGATCGGTTGTATTGAGAAAAAATTTCCAGCCTCTTGCTGGATCTCTCTTTTAATATATTGTTTTTCAGCTGTTCAATAAAAAAAATATATATTTAGTTAAAGAATTCAGGCAATGTATTCATTCACATTTTGTGAGAAGTAATGAAATAAAGCTGTCAATTGCATGGCTGCTACATAATTCCCATCCAATTGCTTTTAGTAGGAAGACGCTTTTGCGGTTATAAGATATTGTCATTGGTTTTCAAACCCAGACTAGGCTAAATTATGCAAAAACAGGCTTAAATCTTTGCTGATGATTTATTTGTTACGATTATAACGTGTGTGAAGTGTTTTACGGTATGTGTAGACACGAAACCAATCCCCTATATACAGGAAGAAATTATGAAATATACTATGTGTGAATAATTACGAAAACCATAATAGACCATATATAGTTTAAAATATTTATCTGTAATTATTAGTGTAACCGTAAATATTTGAATACTTCTAGATAGGTTCTATAACTCTATGTTGTAACTATATATATATGTCTCGGATTTTATCTAATGAAAAATAAACAAGTAATAAAAATAATCCTGTTTTACCCTGCAGTGCGAGGATCGTAGTATAAATGATTATAACCAGAGTCGAATCACAGGGGAATCGAGGTTGGTCTAGTACTTAATTTTTCTAAAGGTTGTCACGAAAAACACAAAACAAAACTAAAATGAATACAATAAAGCTGAATGGAGGGTTGTCAATCCAAAGCCAGGAAAATAGTTGCGAACCGAATAACGAAAATAATTCTATTCTATAAACTAAATAAAAATTATAAATTGCTATGGTGATAACAAATGATTTTTTTCGATAAATTTAACAACGAACAAGCAATGATCCACCGATCTCACAACCCTCAATTTCTTCTCTAAGGTTGTCTAGTGATGATTTAATAAGAATTGTGGTTCACCTATCATAAGTATGAATTTTCTAACATCTTAGAAAAATTCACCTATCAATCTTTTTTCATCCATCGATCCTAAAGATTAACGCTTTAATTACCAAGGTGTGAAATTTATCAATCTCGTAACCTAGATATTCAACTTAACAACTATCGTTAATTAGATTAAAAATCCAGCCTTTACTATGGTGATCTTAGTTTAACAACGATTCTCATCAAATATTAAACATCAAACAAAGAATACATTCATCAATGAAATTGCATAATAACAATAAAAACATAGAAAAGATACAATCTCATTAAAACTCACAAACAATCCAAAGAGTCGAAATTGAGATGCTGCAACGATCGGTTTCACAAAGCTCGTTCAAAACTTCTTCACCTCTCACCATAGCTAGTACCAGACGGAAATAAAATAAAAAAAAATAGAAAAACACTCGGTCGACCGAGTGAAGGGGTTCGGTCGACCGAGCCCTAAAAACTTTTTTTTGCTTTTTCTTGTCGCCCTGCTTCCGGATGAAATTTTAGTGTCTGTGTTCTTTCTTTGAATGCCGTCCTTTTATAACCTTCTTGAGCTAGGGTAACAATTATCCCTTTTTTCTTTCTCAAAATAATAAAACCCTAATAAAAATATGATAATTCCAATTTTGACCTTCTAGATAAGTCTTCAATTAAAATGCACCTTCAATTAAAATGCACTCGAAACCCTCCATTTCGTTGACTCGGTCCACGATACATTCAGCGATACTACATTAATAAAAACGTGCAAAGTGTAACATCACATATATAAATAGATATTTACCAATAAAATCACGTAAATAACCCGACTTTGCACTCTAATACTTTCCAACTTCATTCTTTCAATAAATCCATTAAACACTTAATTTTCTATAAAAATTAATAAAATACAAAGGATATTGTTACGAAATAATGTAATATAAATCGTAAAAATCATCGTAAACAATATACTATACTGTTCAACCAATTATACGCGTGAATAAAATAATATTTTTCCAAAATCCATTATGGTAGCAAAGCCCTAATACTCTTCCGTATAGCTTCTCTCCGTTTTTTTTTTCCGTGCGTTCCCGCGTTCTATTTCTCACAGCTCTCTTCCATGGCTGACCCATCCTCTCCGGCAGCTCCCTCCCCTTCCATCGTTGCCTTTAATCCCTCCACGCAGGCCCCTATCAAGCTTGATTCCTCTAATTACTCCCTCTGGAAACTACAAATTGAATCTCTTCTCGATGGTTATGGTCTTATTGGGTATCTCCATGGCACCACCACTACACCGGCCGAAACTATCTCACCAGCATGCTCCTCCGCCTCTAAACCGAACTCGGAATATCGGACCTTGAAGCATCAAGCCCGGCTCATCTTCAATTTGATTATCTCCTCCCTCAAGCCGGGCGTTGCTACCACCATCTCCAAGACGAGAGCGGCTTTGGCTGCCTAGGTCTCTCTGCATGACGACATGTTTGCTAAGCCGAGTTGGGGTCGTATAAAGCGACTCAAACAATCCATCAAAAGTTTACGTCGAGGCACACAATCTATTTCCAGATTATCTTTATACGGTCAAGGCAAAATCTAATGAACTTGCTCTCCTTGAATTGCCTATGGATCATGAGGATTTGGTTAATTTAATTCTAGATAACCTGAATACAATGATCTTGCTCGTGCAATTCAAGCCCGTGATTCGGCTATTTCCTTTGAGGAATTACATGATAAATTGTTGAATTTTCAGGTGAAGCTCGGCTCATCTTCATCTCCACCCTTCTCGCCGGCGTTTGCCCATCCTGCTCAGGTTCGTCCATCTTAGGGCCTCCTTCCTCGTCCTACACATCAGGGATGGCGGGCTTCTACTCCACCATCCATGAACAACCAGCATTTTCAGGCTCCAAACTTTTCCTAGCCCTGAAATTATCAGTCTAACGGTCCGTCCCCCCTACTTCTTCTTGGAAAAATTCTTCCACTCGGCCTCACCGCCCCTATCTCGGTCCTTGTCAGCTCTGTTCGACTCAGGGTCACTCTGCCAAGTTCTGTCCGAACTTCCAGGTTCAACCTTTCAATCTCACAGCTCGACCTCCCCGTCCCCAAGCTCATGCCGCCACTTCTTCTCCTGCTCTGTTGGCCTCCTCCTCACCTTGGCTCTTGGACAATGGTGCCGGCCACCACGTTATATCTAATCTCTACAATCTCTCCCTGCACACGCCATATCTGGGCGCCGACGACATTCTAGTTGGTGAGGGTTCCGTCTTGAATATTACTCGCGCCGGTTCTTCCTCTCTCCTTTTATCATTGTCTAAATCCTTTCAATTAAATGATTTTTATGCGTTCCTGATATGTCTCGTAACTTCATCTTTGCCTATATTTAAAGTCATGCCAAACAAATAACATTTCATTGAATTCTTACCCGATGAATTTCTTGTGAAGAATCTCCATACACATCATATCCTCCTCCGTGGTCCAGTTAAGAATGGACTCTATGAATGGCCACTCAACCTTTACTTGCATTTGCTACGAATAAAACCTCCTCTGATGTGTGGCACCACAGCCTGGGTCATCCTGCTGATCCAGTTTTACATTTTCTTCATAGTACTTGCACTTTACCATATTCTTCTGTTTCTCAATTACATTTTTCTGCTTGTCTTGAAAATAAGAGCTATAAACTTTCTTTTGGCCAATCTACATTATAGTCTTCCCTTCCTCTTGAGATTATATTTTCTGATGTTTGGAATTCCCATTATTTTCTATTGATGGATTTAAATATTATGTGATTTTTGTTGATCATTTACTTGGTATGTCTGGTTGTATCATATTACTCGTAAATCTAATGTGGCGTCCACTTTTATACACTTAATAGTGGAAAAATACTTATTCATAAAATTTACATGTTAGCCATTATTTGAAAAACTTCTATTAGTTGAATAGATATAACATGGTGGAGTTGGACCACCATAAAACTACTGAATTCACTTTTCCTTTTTACCCATATATGTCTTTATTTATTTCATATATCTTGCCTTAAATCTGACAACATTATTTACTCTATTTTCTATAAAGGTATTCTAGTCTTTTATCTAATTAAAGTCAAAACAATTAATTACTTTCTTGTCTACGTGTTTATAGAATCGCTCTTGATTATTGTGGAATGGAAGGAGTATATCCATGGTGTATACATATTTTTCATTCTTTTTAAAAATAAAAAAAATTCATTCTTGGAATATGTACGACTTCGTGACCAAGGACCGCCGTGAACAATCCAGTCATCGGTCCAACCAAAAAAGAAAGAAACCGTATTTACGAACAATCGGCAGTTGGTGTACATGTCAAGAATTGGTGTGACTTTTTAGGAGGTTATCGGTTGAAGGGTTTTTTTAATAGCCAATAATGGATTATATTAAGAAACTTTAGTGAGATGCTAGACAAAAGTGATACAATTATCCGAGAAAAAAAAAACAACAACAATAACAACAAACTGCATCAAAAAACAACAGCAATTAAACAACATAAAAAAAACGACTGCATCTACTACCAAAGGATAGACCCAACTTGTTAGAGTATAAGGGTAATAGTGTCAAGACACATTTGTAATAGGTGGCACATTAAGGATAAGATTGTGTAACCGAATCTAGTACAATATCTATGATAGATTTGTACCCAAGATTCTCTAGTATGGAGTATAAGACTGGTGTAATTGTTTTCAGTGTAATGTAAGATTATTCTATCTAAAACATTTACTTGGTAGCAGAGCAATTTACGCCGTATGGCGGAATCCACCACCGGAGCAGAAGCTCCGCCACCTATCTCCACAACACCAGCTTCCACTATCGGAACAACTACTCCGCCTCCTCACTCCATTACCACCGCTGGAGCTACTACCATCACTGGAACTCCCACGTACACCTTCACTACCATCTCAAATCCTCAAACCCAGTATCCTGGACCTTCTATCTCTGCATTCATACCCCATCATTATGCCTCCACCTCCTTTCTCCGATCTTCTCTTCCTGAACCACCGTCGTTCTTGCAACCTGTGTCGATTTTTTTTTAGTTAACTATAGTCTAGTTTTCAATTTGTGGATCGGTTGTATTGAGAAAAAATTTCCAGCCTCTTGCTGGATCTCTCTTTTAATATATTGTTTTTCAGCTGTTCAGTAAAAAAAATATTTTTAGTTAAAGAATTCATGCAATGTATTCATTCACATTTTGTGAGAAGTAATGAAATAAAGCTGTCAATTGCATGGCTGCTACACAATTCCCATCCAATTGCTTTTAGTAGGAAGACGCTTTTGCGGTTATAAGATACTGTCATTGGTTTTCAAACCCAGACTAGGCTAAATTATGCAAAAACAGGCTTAAATCTTTGCTTTTGATTTATTTGTTACGATTATAACGTGTGTGAAGTGTTTTACGGTATGTGTAGACACGAAACCAATCCCGTAAATACAGGAAGAAATTATGAAATATACTATGAGTGAATAATTACGAAAACCATGATAGACCATATATAGTTTAAAATATTTATCTGTAATTATTAGTGTAACCGTAAATATTTGAATACTTCTAGATAGGTTCTATAACTCTATGTTGTAACTATATATACTATACAGTTCAGCCAATTATACACGTGAATAAAATAATATTTTTCCAAAATCTATTATGGTAGCAGAGCCCTAATACTCTTCCGTATAGCTTCTCTCCGTTTTTTTCTTTTCCGTCGTTTCCACGTTCTATTTCTCACAACTCTCTTCCATGGCTGACCCATCCTCTCTTGCAGCTCCCTCCCCCTCCGTCGTTGCCTTTAATCCCTCCGCGCAAGCCCCTATCAAGCTTGATGCCTCTAATTACTCCCTCTGGAAACTACAAATTGAATCTCTTCTCGATGGTTATGGTCTTATCGGGTATATCCATGGCACCACCACTACACCGGCCGAAACTATCTCAGCCGCAGACTCCTCTGTCTCTAAACCGAACCTGGAATATCAGACCTTAAAGCGTCAAGCCCGGCTCATCTTCAAGACAGAGACGGCTTGGGCTGCCTGTGTCTCTCTGTACGACATGTTTGCTAAGCCGAGCCGGGGTCGTATTAAAAAGCTCAAACAATCCATCAAAAGTTTACGTCGAGGCACACAATCTATTTCAGATTATCTTTATACGGTCAAGGCAAAATCTAATGAACTTGCTCTCCTTGAATCACCCATGGATCATGAGGATTTGGTTAATTTAATTCCAGATAACCTGAATACAATTATCTTGCTCGTGCAATTCAAGCCCGTGATTCGGCTATTACCTTTAAGGAATTACATGATAAATTGTTGAATTTTCAGGTGAAGCTCGGCTCATCTTCATCGGCACCCTTCTCGCCGGCGTTTGCCCATCCTGCTCAGGTTCGTCCATCCCAAGGCCTCCTTCCTCGTCCTACACATAAGGGATGGCGGGCTTCTACTCCACCATCCATGAACAACTAGCATTTTCAGGCTCCAAACTTCTCCCAGCCCCGAAATTATCAGTCTACCGGTCCGTCCCCCCTCCTTCTTCTCGGACAAATTCTTCCACTCGGCCTCACCGCCCCTATCTCGGTCCTTGTCAGCTCTGTTCGACTCAGGGTCACTCCGCCAAGTTCTGTCCGAACTTCCAAGTTCAACCTTTCAATCCCACAGCTCGGCCTCCCCGTCCCCAAGCTCATGCCGCCACTTCTTCTCCTGCTCTGTTGGCCTCCTCCTCACTTTGGCTCTTGGACAATGGTGCCACCCATTACGATATATCTGATCTCTATAATCTCTCCCTGCACACGCCATATTTGGGCACCGAAGACATTCTAGTTGGTGAAGGTTCCGTCTTGAATATTACTCCCGCCGGTTCTTCCTCTCTCCATTTCTCATTTTCTAAATCCTTTCAATTAAATGATTTTTATGCGTTCCTGATATGTCTCGTAACTTACTGTCTATATTTAAGCTGTGCCAAACAAATAACATTTCTGTTGAATTCTTATCCGATGAATTTCTTGTGAAGAATCTCTATACGCATCAAATCCTCCTCCGTGGTCCAGTTAGGAATGGACTCTATGAATGGCCACTCAACCTTTACTTGCATTTGCTACGATTAAAACCTCCTCTGATGTGTGGCACCACAGCCTGGGTCATCCTGCTGATCCAGTTTTACATTTTGTTCAAAGTACTTACACTTTACCATATTCTTCTGTTTCTCAATTACATTTTTCTGCTTGTCTTGAAAATAAGAGCTATAAACTTTCTTTTGGCCAATCTACATTATAGTCTTCCCTTCCTCTTGAGATTATATTTTCTGATGTTTGGACTTCCCATTATTTTCTATTGATGGATTTAAATATTATGTGATTTTTGTTGATCATTTTACTCGGTATGTCTGGTTGTATCATATTACTCGTAAATCTGATGTGGCATCCAATTTTATACACTTTAGAAGTATAGTGGAAAAATAGATGCTTTAAAATACTTATTCCTAAAATTTACATGTTAGCCATTATTTGAAAAACTCCTATTAGTTGAATAGATATGACATGGTGGAGTTGGACCACCATAAAACTACTGAATTCACTTTTCCCTTTTTACCCATATATGTCTTTATTTATTTCATATACTGTCTTAAATGCAACAACATTATTTACTCTAATTTCTATAAAGGTATTCTAGTCTTTATCTAATTAAAGCCAAAACAATTAATTACTTTCTTAATCTACGTGTTTATAGCAACTGCTTCAGTTATTGTGGAATGGAAAGAGTATATCCATGGTGTTTACATATTTTTCATTATTTTTTAAAAAAAATTCATTCTTGGAATATGTACGACTTCGTGACCAAGGACCACCGTGAACAAGCCAGTCATCGGTCCAACCAAAAAAGAAAGAAACCGCTTATTTACGAACAATCGGCAGTTGGTGTACATGTCAAGAATTGGTGTGACTTTTTAGGAGGTTAGCGGTTGAAGGGTTTTTTTAATAGCCAATAATGGATTATATTAAGAAACTTTAGTGAGATGCTAGACAAAAGTGATACAATTATCCGAGAAAAAAAAAACAACAACAACAACAAAGTGCATCAAAAAACCACAGCAATTAAACAACATAAAAAAACGACTGCATCTACTACCAAAGGATAGACCCAACTGAAAAGTTAAGGAGAAACAATCCACTATTACAGCCAACAGGGGATTCATTCACTCTAATTGCAACAGAGGATTCATTCCCATGCATGGATCGCATATTTTGAACAATGGTGCACATATGCTGTCTAGAATACATTCTTCTGCGGATTGCAACGAAGAAGAATGTTTCCAATGATTGTGGTGTAAATGTTATTTCACACAGGTTCATGTCTTTTAACGACTGAATGGCCCATCTTGATGTCAGTGTTGCCTAAATACTTTGTTCATTTTTTTTATTATGCATATGGCATGTTTGTTACGCAGAAATAGAATGGAATGAAATAAAATAATAAGAATGGAATAGAATAAATTAATTCCATTAAAACGTTTGAAATATTGTGAGAAAATGGAAGGAAACAAATTATATAAAAGGTGACACATTGAGTGATGAGTTGCGTGTGGTATGGGATTATTCATAAGGCATGATAGGTTGGAAGGGGTGCGGGGGGGTGGGGTAGCCCAAGCCCACCACCCATTGTACCACACCACTCTACCCATCATTCCTTACATATCACTCGTCTTAACAATCACCCCAACGCACCCTACCTCGTTACCCACCCTACCCTACTTCAGTACCCCAACCTACTCTACGACCCACCTACCTCTCCCTACCATACACCACCTTAACTTACCCCTGCCCAACCTTACATATCTTACTCTATCTAACAAGACCCTACCTAACCTACGCCATCTCACTCCACCAAACACTACCATACCTCAGCACCCTACCATCCAAGGGGATGGATCCAGGAATATTTTCCAGTAAGGTCATCAGACTTCAAACTACATTTTCTTTCCAAAAAATTGTTCTAGTTGGGGTCTCTGAAGCCTAAAACTACATGTATAACAACAACACGGCAATTTTTAACAACAAAATTACATGGCTTTAATACTAAAAAAATTTCTCCGAATCTCAGTTCGGTCACGTGACCCCACCCTGGTATACACAGATCCGCCCCTGTACCATCCCACACCTTACCTCACCCTACATTTCCCACCCCACCGTACTCAACCTCTCTACCCACCTTACCCGACATTAGTACACCAACCTACTCTATGACCCACCTACCTCACCCTACCCTACTCCACCTTAACTTACCCCTTACTCTACCTTACATACCTTACTCGACCTAGCCAAACCCTACCTAATCTACGCCACCTCACCCCACCTAATTCTACCATACCTCACCACCCTAGCATCTCACACCTCGCCTCACCCTATATTACCCCACCCCATCGCACCCTACATCTCTACCCACACTACACTACCTCAGTGCTATAACCCACTCTACGACACACTTACCTCACCCTATCCTACACCATCTTACCTTACCCCATACCATATATACCTTACTGTACCTAACGAAACCCTACCTAACCTACGCCACTCTAGCATCTCACACATCGCCTCACCCTACATTGCCTCACCTTACTGTATCATACCTCTCTACCCACCCGACCCTACCTTACCCTACCACCCCAACATACCATTTCACTCACCTACCTAACCCTAGCCTATTTCACCCTACCCCTACCCTATACACCACCTCATCTTACCCTGCCTTATCTAACCTCATCCTATCCTACCTACCCAACCTACCTACCTTACCCTCCACGTATCTTACCTTAATAATCTACCCTACTCCACCACCCCTACCCCACTGTACCCACCATGCCATAACATTCCTTAACACACTAACTTACCTTTTCACTCATCTACCAAACCCTACGACACTTTCACCCCACCCCTACCCTACCCTAACCACCTTTTAATACCCTACCCACCACCCCACCCTCATTACCTAGCCCACCACCCAATTATCCCCTACTCTATCTCACCATATCCTACCCTACGCACCCTACCTACCTTACTCCACCACCTATTTTACTCCACCATCACCCACCCTATCCTACCTTACCACACCCTACTTACCATTCTCCATCACCTACCCTACCCTAAGACCCACCCACTCTTACCCAGGCCATCACCCACGGATTTTGTCAATTTTCATTTTATTTCATTGCATTCAATCCATTTTGGAAAGAATGAAAATGAAAATTTTTCATTTTATTGGAATAAAATTTTATTTCATTCTGTTACCTCATAATCATACCCAAACATTGGAATGGCCTGATGAATGTGAAAAATATTTTCAAAAATAGTTTTCAGGCTATTAACAAATATAATAGGGGTGAAGTTTGAATGGTCTGATTGCTATATATATATATATGTGTGTGTGTGTTCATATCTGAATCCTTGATATTATTTTTTATTTGCAGTTGACATTGTATGTATCGTAGTCAGAACTCTTGCAATTTAAAAAGGTCAATCTGTAATAAAATATGATGCTTAGAACGAAAATTAAAATAAAAAAACACATTAGACAAAAAAAAAAAAAGCGGTATTTGCATGTTGCATCGTTGAGTACTTTGCCGCTGGTACGGATGAGTAAACTATTGAAACCGAGTCTTGCGTTCGTATTCAAAGATGTTTGGATTGTTACACAAGAAATCCAACTAACATGAACTATCTCTCGAATGTCAACTGTTGCTGATGTGTTATCAATTCCGGAAGAGTGATAATACGACACAACCGGAGCGGACACAGGATTCCGAGTGAGGAAGGACGATAATTCTAAAAAATTTGCGATAAAAAAAATGTATTCGATCCGAAAAAAAAACACTACTATATATCGGAACACATGTCTAATTGGATGCCACAATTAATCAAAGGCAGTCGGAAAGAAAGGAACAAGAAAAGCCAAAACACGACTATTCATTTTGCGTTTTATAATAATAAAACACTACTATCTACCTCATGACATATCCGAATACATTATCTTCTCTAGTAATGCTATCGATAAAAATTTCAAACACTACAAACAATGTGTTTGAGGGAAAACGACATTTCAAAACTTATTGTATTTGTTTAAATGTATCACTGTTGATGTGTATAGATATATATTTCTTTATTTTATTTGTATTTAAATATAGTGGGTAATTAAAACATTATACGAAGGTGATGATACCCTTGTAATTACTGTATACTGAGACACAATGATCAATGAAAAGAAAGGAAAATTGATTCCCAAATTTTTGAAATGGTATCAGAGCCACTCTCGGCTATTAAACCCTAAATTATTTTTTTTACACTTGTCGGCTATCCAAATTTTTTTTCCCAGCAAACTCACTTGATCAGCCATGGCCGACGACACCGGAAAACTCGATCCGTCCTCACCCTTCCATATGGGTCAGGAGATCAGCCGGGCAACCTGATAACGCACGTGGTGCTCCACGAAGATAACTATTTGGCGTGGTCAAGGGCGATTACTCTCACCTTGAAATCTCGCAAGACATTTGTGTTTGTTGACGGAACGATCAATAGACCCATGGAGAAGAAGAAGCTCCTCGACTTGGACACGGTGAATTCCATGCTTGTGTCGTTGATTTTTTGGAGCATGGAACCGAAACTAGCTTCGTCGATTCCTTATTTTGATGAAGCCAAGAAATTGTGGGATTATTTGGCCAAGTGTTTCTGCATTGCCAATGGACCACGGCTGTAGCAATTACACGGAGCTATTACCGATTGAAAACATGCTAAGGGGATGTCGGTGGAAGATTATTACACCACCCTCATGACCTTGTATGATGATCTTTTACGACTGAAACCATTGCATGGGTGCACCTGTGGCATGTGTACCTGTGGGGTTGCAGGCAAATTTGAACAAGACAGGGAGGAAGAGAAACTCCATCAAATTTTAATCGGTATCGATGATGACTTGTACGGAGTTGTACAGACAAACCTTCTGTCTAGGGTCCCGGTGCCTACATTGGACAAGGCCTACTTGGCTTTTACCCAAGAAGAACGGTCTCGGGGTGATGCTCGTGGATGGGCTGAGAAGGAGAACACGTAATCTCATGTGTTTGCCTTGTAGGGGGATCGCCTGAAAAATTGTTTTGAGAAAGCAGATAAATCGAAACTTTGTTGCACCAACTGTAAGCAATCCGGTCATGAACTCAGCTCTTGCTTTAAAATTCACAGTTACCCGGATTGGAGGGCAACAAGAAAGGGAAGAATGTTGTTGCTGCGCCGTCAACGTCTTCGGCTGTGGAAGTGGTCACCGGACGTGGCAGGGCTGTGGGGGCTCGTGCAAATGCTATTGTCGGAAGAGTTGCTGCTGATACCGTAGTAGGAGGCGCAGTTGCATCAGCTTCCTTGGCTGATTTGTTGAGTGAACAAGTCCAGGTTCTCCTAAATATGATTAATGATCAGCGGGGTGATTGTATGACGGGTAAGTCCTCTATTATGTCTTGGATTATTGACACAGGAGCTTCTCATCATGTCCCGGTGACGAGTTGTGCTTGACAAATGTTGTCACGGTTTCACCTTGTACGGTTGGGCTTCCGAATGGGCAACAAGCGGTTTCACTAAAGTGAGCCGAGTTTCTCTTATGGATAAAATCGTGCTCGAACGTGTTCTTTTTGTTCCTACATTATTGTGTAATTTAATATCGGTATCACAATTGATCGATGATTCTGATTGTTTTGTTCAATTCACTAACTCGTTGTGTGTTATAAAAGACCGTCATTCGAGGAGCCTGATTGGAGCCAGTGAGCGCAAGGATGGACTCTACTATCTCCGCAGTATTCCTACAGTGTGCGCGGTGATAGTTTCGGGTGTGTCTCTTTTACAGTTGTGGCATTGTCGCCTGGGTCATCCGTCTGAACGTGTTACCAAGTTACTTCCAGCAATTAATAATAGTACCAGTGGTGTCAAAACATTGAATAAAGCTTGTGACATTTGTTCTCAAGACAAGCAAACTCGTGATAGCTTTTCTATTAGTGAAAATAAAGTTTGTCAAATTTTTGAACTATTTCATTGTGATTTGTGGGGGCCTCATAGACTACCTTCATCTAGTGGGGCATATTATTTCTTGACTTTGGTTGATGATTTTCTCAAGCTGTTTGGGTGTATTTGTTGCATTCCAAAACTGAAGTTTATAAGACGTTTCGTTCTTTTTTTTTCTATGATGGACAGTTTGAGACAAATGTGAAAATATTCCGTAGTGATAATGATTCTGAATTTCGCAGCATGTTGGATAATTTTGATTAAAATGGTATAATTTTTCAAACATCGTGCGTTGGCACACCTCAATAAAATGGGAGGGTGGAACGCAAACATCAGCAAATTCTTTGTTATGACGGATGGAGATAACTTCAGATACAAGAAAATAGAAACAGATGCAATCAAACGTAAATAATCAAGGGGGATAACATAAAACAAGAAGAACATAGATTTAACGTGGAAAACCCCTCTCAAAGTGAGAGAGATAAAAAAAACCATGGGCAGAAAAGAAATCTTTATTTCTATGCACTGAGTTACAGATTTCACACACACAGACAATGCAACAACAACTGTATTTATAGGCACACGTCCTTAAACCCTAGCCATCAAGGTATACTTGTCTGATACGCTAGAAATACCCCTACACGTGTCCTCATTTTAATGACACCAGATAGTCATTACATAATGTAAATAGCAGGCGTGGGACCTGGCCAGATTCCAATACTCAGCAGACTTCACTCTGCTGACAGAAGCTTCAGTAGACTCCAACCTACTGATGCACAGAATTGAATACACTTCTCAGCTGTCCATCACATAGTTGAGTCCTCAGATTGGTTCCACCAGATGTAGAGTTTAAGTCACTTTACTGACAAATCTCCACCTTGACTTCAACTCTCACCAGAGTCAAACAGATTGAATAAGCAGATTTACTTGTACCAGATGCTTCGTCAATGACAGATGTACTTGTACCAAACTATCTCTACAGCATCCACTCTGATCTGCCTTCAGTAGAGTTTCCAGAAACGGATTAAAAGCTTTGAATATTTAGTAAGTCCAGGCAAAGCTGAAACTTACTCTGCTGAACTGGTTTAGTGAACATATCAGCATGATTCTCCTTCGTGCCAATCTTCTTCTCCACAACCCTCTTCTCATTCCTCAAGAAATGATACCTGACATCAATATGCTTGGTTCTCTCATGATGAACCTGATCCTTGGCTAAACATATTGCACTTAGACTGTCACAATATATCTCAGCCTAATCCTGATGCAACCCCAAATCACTGACTAGCCCCTTTTACCAGATACCCTCCTTAGCTACTTCAGTAAGAGCCATGTATTCTACTTCAGTAGTGTTGAAATAGTGTCCTAAACCCAATCGGGTTGGACCGGATCCGACCGGGTCGGATCATTTCTACTATTTCTTTGTGTTTATACATATATTAAATGGCTTTTATGTTGTCATATATATGTTCTTTTAAAGAACCAATTATGAATTGTTATATGATAACGTCCTTAGTATTAAACTGTGATAGAGAAACCATGATAGGTGATTATGGTTGATGAGATCTCTAATCACTTTAATAAGTTTGATACTTAAATGTCTCTAGGCTGATGTACTATTAAACAGGGCATTGATAGTATAAACAGACTAGCACGTATTAGATGTCTTCTGTCTTTAAGGGCAGGGATAGATCTGGTCTATCGAAGTGTAGAGACACTTGGACTGTACGTGGACGTGTATTAGAGAATGCATACGTTGGACTGACCCACTTACACAGATAAGTGTCACACTATGTGACGGTTGTGTAATTATCCTTAAGACCGAGTCTTCATGGCATCACGGTGTGGATTGTCATGCTTTGACACTATTGAGGTTTCCACAGCCACGGGGCGATCATGCGGTAGTGATTGGGTGTGATCTTCAAGCATGCGGAGTATACATGATTGGTCGTCCGGGAATCGCGTATCCTATGATTGGGATCGAATATCCGAAATGGCCTTCTTATAAGGAATGTCTTACTCTCGTGAATCTTTGCAAAGTGGGAGTAAACGAGTTACTTCGAGAGTGCATGATATCCAGATTATAAGATACGGTCGTTAATGTTTGACACTCGACGTACGACCGTATGGATATTATTACAAATGATAGGATTGTAAGTTACACGGTAATCGTTTCACATGAAAGGTAGTAGTCATTGCATTTGACTCTTCCGATGATCGGGGTCACGGTGTGTTGCTAGACGCTATCCCGTGATCGTTAGGCATGAAGGGCATTTTCGTAATTTGCACTTTGTGTCTACGGCCAACATATTCGGAAGCCTATCGGGTCACACACATCAGAACATCTAGCCGGATTAAAATGTGATAACCAAATAAGGAAAGTTTATCTCGAGACTATAAAGGTTATAGTGGTAAATTAATATGGTGGTATTTATTTATTATGAATAAATTAAATACAAGATATTAATAGTATTATATTAATTAAAGAATATTCCGGAAGCCAATTTGTTGGTCAAAGGGGCGCCACATTGAAGTGTGTAAGATACACTTGGATTGTGCAATTTAATTAATGGTATTACCATATATTAATATTAGATATTAATATTTATAAATATGAATACATGCGTGTGTACACATTTGCAAATAGGTGATTTGCATGATGCGCACCAATGTATGTATATATGATAATAATAGATTTTTTATTTTGTGTAATATATATATATGTGATATATATACACATGTGTAAATTGATTTATGATAATAAAATAAAGATAGTCAATATTAGATATTGACAAAATCTTAGAAATATTCAATATAAGATATTGACAATATCCTAGATTTATTTAATATGAGATATTATAATAAATGAGATAAATCAATCAATTGTATTTTCCTTATTTTATTGGAAAAATGTTTTCTTCTCCTCCACTCTTCATTGGGTCGCATATTACACTATAAATATAGTGTGGGTGTCAAGCTCTTTTGTACAACACAATTCCAAGAACTAATAGTTCTTGTGTAAAATTGGAGAGCATCCTATAGAGAGTTGGAGAGAGGGGAAAAGGGCCGGCCTAGCAACCGGAGTTTTCCAATAGCAATCCATGATGGGATTCTCGCGAGGGTCGTTCGTGTGGACTAGCGGTAGAGGCCGAACACTTGGGCGGCTCTATGCGAGAACTACTCTCCTTAGACGGTCAAAGCGTCGATCTTTTAGATCAACCAAGGTAACCACCGCCTACTAACTCGTTTGTTTATTGCTTAAACGAAGTCGATCTTGGGTCGATAGGAAATAAATTTTTGAATTCCGCTGCGTTCCTGTGTAGATTTCCTAACAAGTAGTTGATAAGGCTACTGTAGCTTGGAGAGTAGCTTTCCAGCTGACCACTGCATTTCCCAATGTAAACACATAACCAGTCATTGATTTTCTACTATCAACATCACCTGCATAATCAGCATCACAAAGAGCTTTGTGACTGCACCGATATCAACTCCATAAATGAGACCAACATCAGTTGTACCTCTCAGGTACCTGAATATCCTTTTAACAGCTTTCCAGTGTTCTTTTCCAGGTTTAGCCATGAACCTGCTGACAACACTGACTGCCTGAGCTAAATCAGGCCTAGTGCATACCATGGCATACATCAGAGTGCCAACTGCACTAGCATAGAGAACTTTTGACATACACTATTTCTCTTTAGCTGACTGTGAAGCATAAACAAACAAATGAACATTTGATGCCATAGGAGTATCTATTGGTTTTAGAGCAGACATCTAAACTTGGCCAATATCTTCTGCACATAACCCTGCTAAGACAAAATCAGTTTCTTCTGGTTTCTATCTCTCCAGATCTCTATCCCCAAGATTTTCTTGGCTGCACCCAAATCCTTCATTTCAAATTCAGCACTAAGAAGGTTCTTCAGATTTTGAATATCAAACTTCCTTGCAGTAGCTATTATTTCATCCACATACAGGACAAGATAGATACGAGATCCATCTTTCAGTAGACTATGGTATACACAGCAGTCATAAGGACTTATGTTGTAACCCTGCTGAAGCATAAAACTGTCAAACCTTTTATACCACTGCCTTGGAGCTTGCTTCAAACCATACAATGATTTCTTCAACTATGACTCCATTTCATCTCCCATGGTAGCATGCCACTGAGATGCTTCTGTACATGTCACTGCTTCCCTGTAAGTAGTACGTTCAGCAACCTCTACCTCTTCTGCAACTTGGAGTGCATATCCAGCCAAATCATCATACCCATATCTCTTTGGAGGTATCCCAACATTAGATCTTCTAGGCTTGCTGGCAGCTAGACTATACTGATTAATGTTTGTATGATGCCCTACTGAGGTCTCGTGAGGTGGCTTGATCGGATCTCAGTTCATTATCCAGATCAGTATAATGTTGATTTGGATCCACTGATTGTTGTTGATGGGAGTCAACTTTACTATACTTTGGTGTGCAGTTTAACCCCCGTTTACCTCTGTATTGGCCTGTTTTGGGTAGTTCTAGACCTGTTTAAGAGTAATATCGAGAGTTGTATGCACGGGGAGTTAAACTGTCACATCAATAGTAAACTCTGCCTTTTTAGAGATATTTATCTCTTTTCCGAGCACTTTTGTCTTGCAGAATTACGTGTGGTATTTGTTCGTATATGTTATTGCAGGACTTAGGTGACTTGAGGACCCAGAAGGCAATGTTTTGGATTGAGAAACATGGTCGTGGCACGAAGGTAGCATGAAAGTGAAGGAAAATCAAGTTTGGAGTGAAACCAAGGCAAACTGGCGTATGCTCTACCCAAACTGGCGTTTCACCAATTCAAACGAGCGTTTAAACGAGATTGGCATTTGATACTGAAAGTTAGATTTTCATACGGACGAGAGTTCAAAGTGTTGAAATAGTGTCCAAAACCCAATCGGGTTGGACCGGATCCGACAGGGTCGGATCATTTCTACTATTTCTTTGTGTTTGTGCATATTAAATGGCCTTTCTATTGTCATATATTTGTTCTTTTAAAGAACCAATTATGAATTGTTGTATGATAACGTCCTTAGTATTAAACTGTGATAGAGAAACCATGATAGGCGATTATGGTTGATGAGATCTCTAATCACTTTAATAAGTTTGATAATTAAATGTCTCTAGGCTGATGTACTATTAAACAGGGCATTGATAGTATAAACAGACTAGCATGTATTAAATGTCTTTTGTCTTTAAGGGCAGGGATAGATCTCGTCTATCGAAGTGTAGAGACACTTGGACTGTACATGGACGTGTATTAGAGAATGCGAACATTAGACTGACCCACTTACACGGTTAAGTGTCACACTATATGGCGGTTGTGTA
Source organism: Gentiana macrophylla (assembly GCA_026214975.1). NCBI lineage: Eukaryota > Viridiplantae > Streptophyta > Magnoliopsida > Gentianales > Gentianaceae > Gentiana > Gentiana macrophylla. The sequence continues at coordinate 26,886,427 of CM047810.1, read as the reverse complement.
ATTATCCTTTGGACCGGACATGGCATCACGGTGTGGATTGTCATGCTTTCACACCATTGAGGTTTCCCCTAGCCACGGGGCGATCATGCGGTAGTGATTGGGTGTGATACTGAAGCATGCGGAGTATACATGATTGGTCGTCCGGGAATCGCGTATCCTATGATTGGGATCGAATATTCGAAATGGCCTTCTTATAGGAGTGTCTTACTCTCGTGAATCTTTGAAAAGTGGGAGTAAATGAGTTACTTTGAGAGAGCATGATATCCAGATCATAAGATACGGTCGTTGATGTTTTGAAACTCGACTAACGACCGTATGGGTATTATTACAGCGATAGGATTGTAAGTTACACGGTAACTGTTTCATATGAAAGGTAGTAGTCATTGCATTTGACTCTTACGATGATTGGGGGTCACGGTGTGTTGCTAGACGCTATCCCTTGATCGTTAGGCATGAAGGGCATTTTTGTAATTTGCACTTTGTGTCTACGGCCAACATATTCGGAAGCCTATCAGGTCACACACATAAGAACATCTAGCCGGATTAAAATGTGGTTATAGTTGATAACCAAATATGGAAAGTTTTATCTCACGACTATAAAGGTTATAGTGGTAAATTAATATAGTGGTATTTGTTTATTATGAATTAATAAAATACAAGATATTAATTAAAGAATATTCCGAAAGCCAATTAATGGCTAAAGGTGGTGTAATTTTGGAGTGTATAAGATACACTTGGATTGTGTAATTTAATTAATAATATTACCAAATATTAAGATAAGATATTAATATATATATATATATATATATATATATATCCAATATATGTGGCGCCTAAATTTGTGTGTGTAATTGACACACGTAAATGCCAATTGATCAAGTTGACATGTTTGAATATTTTGATATTAATAGATTTATATGTGTTATATATATGTGATATATACACATGTATAAATTGATTTATGGTAATAAAATAAATATAGTCAATATATAATATTGACAATATCTTGGGAATATTCAATATAAGATATTGACAATATCCTAGATTTATTTGATATAAGATATTATAATAAATGAGATAAATCAATCAATTATATCTTCCTTATTTTATTGGGAAAATGTTTTCTTCTCCTCCACACCTAGATGGGGCACCCCCTACACTATAAATAAGATGTGTGTGTCAAGCTCATTTGTACAACACAATTCTAAAAACTAATAGTTCTTGTGTAAAATAGAGAGCATCCTATAGAGAGTTGGAGAGAGGGGAAAAAGGTCGGTCTAGCAACCGGAGTTTTCCAATAGCAGTCCATGATGGGATTCCGGCGGGGTGTTCTTGTGGACTAGCGGTAGAGGTCGAACACTTGGGCGGCTCTATGCAGAACTACTCTCCCTTAGACGGTCAAAGCGTCGATCTTTTAGATCAACCAAGGTAACCACCGTCTACTAGTTTATTTGTTTATTGCTTAAACGAAGTCGATCCTGGTTAAAAGGAAATAAAATTTTAAATTCCGCTGCGTTCCCGCGTAGATTTCCTAACAGTGGTATCAGAACGAGCTTCGAGCTTAAGCAATAAGCATGTTATATTGCGTAGTTAATTTTATCGTTCAAATCACAAAATTAAAAGATGAAAGATTTTTTGATTTGCACAATTGATACATGAAAAGAAAAGAAAAAAAAAGGGCCGGCAATGGTGGTGCTCGGCCGATCGGCGGCGGCGGCCTCCGGGCTTCCGGCGGCTGCTGGTGTGATGCGGTGGCCCCCGTTTTGTTTTGTTTATTTGTGATTAATATCTCTTTTGTTTAGTTGTGTCATGTGGTTAACCAATGGTTCAAATAGTTTGGGCCATTGGGATACCACATGGCATTAAAATAATAATGGCATTTCCAAACTTTGTTTGGAATAGGCCTAGGCTCTTTTCCAAATATTTGATTTGGGAAAAGGTCTAGGCCTAGGCCACTTTCAAAATTTTGATTTTGGAAAGTGGCCAGGTCTAAACCAAAATTATTTGGCCTTTCTAAATATTTGATTTGGAATAGGCTTAGGCCCTTTTCGAATATTTGATTTATAAAAGCTTAGATTTGCGCCACTTCCAAAATTTTGATTTTGGAAAGTGGCTGAACCTAAACCAAATTTGGTTTAGGAAGATGCCTTTTGGTTTAGGAAACCAAAGGCATCCCTTTTGATTATGAATCAAAAGGAATGAAACAAAAGAGACTTAATTTTAATTTTGATTTATTTTTAGAATAGTTCTAATTAATTAAAATTAAAATTAAAATCGTTTAAAATTAATGATTAATTTTATTTCGATTAAAATCATTTAATTAATTAAATGTTAATTAGTTAATTGATTGGATAAAATTATTTAATAGATTAAATGTTAATTGATTAATTAAGACGCAAGTAGTTAAATTTTAATTTTATCTTTTTCATAAGATTTTATTGTATGGATTAGATGTAGTAGATATAATATGATTATATGGAACCCGATTGATCATGGACTCGACCGATAGGATAGATGTGAATGATTTAATTTTTCCGTTGGTTTAGAAAATGTCTTAGGCCGTTATGAAGAACGTGACCTAGTTTATTTTCTGCATTTATCCCATTCCCATTGGCTCCCCCCGTGTGAGGCGGGTATATTTATTTTATTAGATAGAATTAAATGTAACAAGAATGAAGCAGAAGATGGAGACCAAAAAAAGAAGAATAAAGATCTCATTCGAGATGGCGCATTCAAGATCCTATTGGCGGTTGCAGCCACCCTTAGATTGTGACCCGTGGTTTCGTCAGTTTGTATTCAAAACCGCACCTAGGAAAAGTCCATGATCATACCGTTTACTTTACGCATTTATTTATTTTGTGCTTGTATTTATTTTATATCATATGATAGATGCATGACTAGGCACGATCTAGATAAATGCGTAGGATCTATGTCTATATATATATATATATATATATATATATATATATATATATATATATATATATATATATTTTGATGAGACCGTAATTAAAATTAATTAAGTGAATTAATTTACTTACATAAATACTTCCACAACAAAAATCAAATCGAAATATTGTCTCCCAATATTATAACGACGGTGAAGAGCCTGTGTTCGGATCCAACTGATCGACCACCGCCGGGAGTTGACCTACCTCGGGTATATCGTCGTTATTGAGATATGATCGTATGAGATTTCATGAATATTGGGTTATGACTTGACTAAATTCTTTCGGTGATTGGCCACCGTCAGGGCCGTCTGACTTTAGAGACAAGGGGTTGACTAACACATAGCGATGTGTATCGTCAAAGAGTTGACTAGTCAACCACTGAGAATCACATAGAGTTGTGAATGGTAAAGAGTTACCTACCTTTCGAAATTATCTTGGTTGATCGCGCGACCACCGCCGGGAATCAAGGTAACTAGATTGGATCTCAGCCCTAAAGAATTTTTGAAATATTCTTGAAAGTCAATTGGGAGTTGTTGACTAGTGGGAGCAAAATCATAAACCAAAAGACTATTTTTGATTTTGCGTGTACAAACAACAACACTCTTTTATCTTTATTTTTAGGTCGTAGTTTTAGCAAACTTTTATATTTATGTTTTTAATTCTCGATTAGTAAAACCAAATTATGACTGTTACCTTTTGAGAAACATTCTCAAGTATGGTTAAGTAATTTTAATCCTTTTAAAATAAGCAATGACACGAGAGATCCCGTTATAGTAGTTAGAGACAATGAGACTACAAATTTGATGGAGTACTCCAAGGCTTTAATTATTAATGAAAGCGGAAGCTCATGACATGATTAAATCATTTGAAATAAGTTTCAACGAATTAGTCCTATATTGGATACGATCCAAGATGATCATTCTGTCATACGATGACAATTAATTCAAACGTTGGATAAGAATGGCCACATCTAATTTTGAAAATGTTGTTTTCAAAATTGTAAGATTTAAGTATCGACTTATTTCTTTAATCATTGCTTAAAGGTTAATTAATAGGTCAATGTTTTGAATACGATTCAAAAGTTTGAATAAACTATTTAATAAACTTTAGATTTTCTTTATGAAAGGAAATTAAAGACATAGCTCTTGTTATCTTTCTTATGTCTTATGAAGACTACACTAAGAAATATTTACAAGTGCTTAAAGGATTAAAAAGGAAAGTTAGGGCATGTGCTTAAATAAAGAACTTATTGAAGTTTCTATTCTAGGCAAGTGAGTTGAGATAAATCTGATACCTTACGAATGTGATTAAATTAGAAAGATTAAATGCAGATATGGAAGGTGAAGAAAACGTTGTGACACTTACCATATTCTGGATCTAGTAAACTGATAAGGGAACTAAATAAATGTTATTATGTTCCGGTTCTTATGAAGAACATGTTTTCAGTTGCTTGTTAGGATTTAGTAGACATATTCAATTGTAAAGAATAAATGTTATTCCGATAAAGTTGGATGGTCACTGAATCTAACATACTAGATTGTTGTCACTATATAGTTGATATATGTGATGAGATCTCAACTAAATATTTGTGTGGCTTTTATCCTTAATATTTGTGGTTGTTCTAGACATTGTCTCTCTGGAAGGGAAGCGTGTAATTAAACGTCATTCTGATGATGTTGAACCATATGATTATGAATCATGTGGGTAATACTTATCTTATCTAAAGATGTCTAAAATACCCTTTTATGAAAGGGTTGTAAACTCTAGAAAAATTGTCTAAAGCCTAAACATACCGATGTTTATTGGCTTATGACAATTAATGCCACAAATAATTGTTTGTTAATCTCTGTGACTAATTTTAGAAATAGTCATGTGTACTCAGTGAAGTGCATAATTCGGAAAGCTCGAAAAGTTCGAGCTAGTATAAATATGAGATTGATGAGCTACTTAGGAATTAATCTTCAACTGGATTGAAGTAATTAATACTTGAAGGGTGTTTCAGAAGTCGTCTGAAAAGGAATAAGATTCTTCCCTTGAAGGATACCATCTTTGGGACACGCATTTAGATTGTGTTCCCAATATGGAAACAACACTTTATATGATAAAGGTGTGACGCAAGCCATGCGAAGTATCCCTTACCCGTTTCGGGATAGTGCCCCTATACTTAACCGAGTTCCAAAGATAAAGGTTGAATAAATTCCATATTAGATATGGAAGAGGATAATGTCGAATCTATCTTAACCGATGATTTGAAGTTGTCGTAGGCAGAGTCAGAAAGGCTTGGAGCCTAGTACGACATATGCAACTTTGTGGAATGTCTTAGCTAGTCGCTGGATATTATTTACTTGTCCGCGGAGCAAAATGTTTGTCTCCACACATGTTGTCTTCTAAAGGAAGTGTTTCTTCCAAAAGAAACAGTGGGAGTGTCAGATCTAAAAAAGAGTTTGAGAACCACAAAGATATATTCAACCATAGGAACGTGAGCAGACACCACATAACGATGAGGTATAGAACACTGCTCAGTGCACACAAAAGTTCTATAAGTCTTTGGATAACCTCAAGCCCAAAAGGGCTGCTGGTATGTTCATCTTGATGAATGAATGTCTCACGAATTATAAAAGAATGTTTGAAAGGAAAGATTGAGAGATATGGCTAAGAGCCATAATATCTGAATTAGATTCCATCAGTGACAACCAGGTTATGAACCTAGTCAGTCTTACCTAGAGGGAATGTCGTCCCTGTAAGGCTGAGTCCCGTTCTATTCAGACTATGCTTGTTATAACTTCGTATCATGGCTATATGATAGTGTTGATGATGTTGGGCAAAAAGCTCGATGTTCATAGACGATAACATGATATGTGAGCCCATGAGATCTATTTGTGGACTCAAACAAGTTTCTCTAGATTACTTTTTTTGATAATCAAAGGAGTTTGATTTTGTCAAAAGAAGGATATGACCCATGTGCAATATGGATAGTGGGAGTGTGTTACGATTTTTGAGTAAGGTATTGGATATCTCTCTCGAGAATTATCACCCCATGTCACAGTCAATTAATGTTTGGTAGTTCAAGGTCTTTACGAAAGCGCTTGGATTAGTATTCATATTTTAGAAATGAGAATCTATAGTGATAGATTTAACTGCTGTTAGATTATAGTTTACCTATATAGATGTGATGCTAAAAGAGATTAACATAGATCTCGAAAGAGATACTGCTAGCCGGTATTCTCAAGATCTATCTATGTTAGGACGTTGGTCCTAAGGGTTAGGTGAAAGATGATTCTTATGGAAGGTTTCCTTCGCTACTGTGATAGGAATCATCATAAAGGTAATGCCTGATGTTCATAGTACATGAATAGTCATGAGCAAGTATGAAAGTAAATCTGGTGAATGTCGAGAATATCCTTAAACAAGTTAAGGAAGAGTTCCTAGTTTATCGAAACTTGGAATTAGATAAATATAGTTATACAGACGTATATCCTGAGTCTTATGAAGGCGATTGGGGGCTACTGTCCGGGTTTGCAGTCACTTGATTAAGTGATACAGTGAGCTGGAAATGTTCTAGCCTATGAGTAACTGTTAATTCTACAACAAGGCCAAAACACAGTAGTGCCTTAGAGGCACAACGGGAGCAGTACATGGATCTAGGAGGTTCATTCCTGAACCTTGTACGGTTCTTCCACCTTTTCTATATAGCTGATATAGTAAGTGGATTCATTGCTTGAAGCAAGGACCAGGGGCTCGTCAGAGATTCGTGTGTGTGTTGAGGCGGTTCATTTGACTTGATCATATGGAGCGTGATATGAATATAAGTCTATCCCCACGGATAGCGATCTGTTCATGGCTAGGGCTAGTTGCGAGTATTGCATGAGATTCTTGTGTTTCAACTTGGTCTTGTGTGTGCAAGTGATTGGTTTTAGGCCAAGTGGGAGATTGTTGAAATAGTGTCCTAAACCCAATCGGGTTGGACCGGATCCGACCGGGTCGGATCATTTCTACTATTTCTTTGTGTTTGTGCATATATTAAACGGCCTTTTTGTTGTCATATATTTGTTCTTTTAAAGAACCAATTATGAATTGTTGTATGATAACGTCCTTTGTATTAAACTGTGATAGAGAAACCATGATAGGCGATTATGGTTGATGATATCTCTAATCACTTTAATAAGTTTGATACTTAAATGTCTCTAGGCTGATGTACTATTAAACAGGGCATTGATAGTATACACAGACTAGCACATATTAGATGTCTTTTGCCTTTAAGGGCATGGATAGATCTCGTGGACGTGGACGTGTATTAGAGAAAGCGTACGTTAGACTGACCCACTTACACGGTTAAGTGTCACACTATGTTGTGGTTGTGTAATTATCCTTTGGACCGAAGTCTTCATGGCATCACGGTGTGGATTGTCATGCTTTGACACTATTTAGGTTTCCCCTAGCCACGGGGCGATCATGCGGTAGTGATTGGGTGTTATATTGAAACATGCAGAGTATACATGATTGGTCATCCGGGAATCGCGTATCCTATGATTGGGATCGAATATCTGAAATGGCCTTCTTATAAGAAGTGTCTTACTCTCATGAATCTTTGCAAAGTGGGAGTAAACGAGTTACTTCGAGAGAGCATGATATCCAGATTATAAGATACGGTCGTTGATGTTTTGACACTCGACTAACGACCGTATGGGTATTATTACAGCGATAGGATTGTAAGTTACACGGTAACTGTTCCACGTGAAAGGTAGTAGTCATTGCATTTGACTCTTCCGATGATTGGGGGTCACGGTGCATTGCTAGACGTTATCCCGTGATCGTTAGGCATGAAGGGAATTTTCGTAATTTGCACTTTGTTCTACGGCCAGCATATTCGGAAGCCTATCGGGTCACACACATAAGAACATCTAGCCTGATTAAAATGTGGTTATAGTTGATAACCAAATAAGAAAAGTTTTATCTCACGACTATAAAGGTTATAGTGGTAAATTAATATGGTGGTATTTATTTATTATGAATAAATAAAATACAAGATATTAATTATATTAATTAAAGAATATTCCGGAAGCCAATTAATGGCTAAAGGTGGCGCAATTTTGGAGTGTATAAGATACACTTGGATTGTGTAATTTAATTAATAGTATTACCAAATATTAATATAAGATATTAACATATATATATATATATATATATATATATATATATATATATATATATATATATATATATATATATGTGTGTGTGTGTGTGTGTGTGTGTGTGTGTGTGTGTGTGTGGCGCCTAAATTTGTGTGTGTAATTGACACACGTAAGTGCCAATTGATCAAGTTGACATGTTTGAATATTTGAATATTAATATATTTATATATGTTATATATATGTGATATATACATATGTGTAAATTGATTTATGGTAATAAAATAAAGATAGTCAATATAAGATATTGACAATATCTTGGGAATATTCAATATAAGATATTGACAATATTTTAGATTTATTTGATATAAGATATTATAATAAATGAGATTAATCAATCAATTATATTTTCCTTATTTTATTGGGAAAATGTTTTCTTCCCCTCCACACCTAGATGGGGCGCCCCTACACTATAAATAAGAGGTGGGTATCAAGCTCTTTTGTACAACACAATTCCAAGAACTAATAGTTCTTGTGTAAAATAGAGAGCATCCTATAGAGAGTTGGAGAGAGGGGAAAAAGGCCGGTCTAGCAACCGGAGTTTTCAAATAGCAGTCCATGATGGGATTCCGGCGGGGTGTTCGTGTGGACTAACGGTAGAGGCCGAACACTGCAGCGGCTCTATGCAGAACTACTCTCCTTAGACGGTCAAAGCGTCGATCTTTTAGATCAACCAAGGTAACCACCGTCTACTAGTTTATTTGTTTATTGCTTAAACGAAGTCGATCCTGCTTAAAAGGAAATATAATTTTAAATTTCGTTGCGTTCCCACGTAGATTTCCTAACACAAATGACCCCCAAACTGGCTTTTGGGTGGGTTCAGCCCGAATCAAGAAAGCTCATATAGTTCAAACGGGCGTTCAGACAATCTAGACGGGCGTTTGATCCTCAAGGCATGATCCATGAACTAGCGTTTATGAGGAGCCAAATGCTTGTTCACTAAAGAATAAACCATAATCATCATCCGATTGCCAGGCAGACGAGCGTCCACCTTGGAGCAAACTCCCGTCCGGCACCGACAGTAGCAGATTTCAACCTTACACTATAAATACGCAGCTTATTCAGCACTTTTATAGACCCATCTGACTTTAGACATATTTAGGGTGATTTTGGTGCGGTTTTAGTGTAGGTTGATATCCTTTGATCCTTTGAGTCCATAGATAACATCCTTTGTTTCTAAACACTTTCTATAGCTTAGATTTACGTTTAAAGATCAACGATTTGGCTTTTCGGTGCAATTATTCCTTTCTTACTTTCTGGATCAGATTTTCTTCGACTATATGGTAATGATTACTTTTTCTTTTATTGTTTTAGTTATGATTTCAATCTTTATTTCCGCTATTAGCATAACATTAGTAGCTAATTGCATGTGTAGCCAAATTATGTGAAAGCGAGCGAAAACCCAAGGGGGGATGAGATTGGGATTTGTTTAGTGCTTAATTGAATATTTTAACTGTTAATCCACGTCCTAAAACTGATTATAACATCTTTGAATTATATTGATCACCTAGTTCACTGTCACACACATCGAACTTATAGATGCATTTTGCGGTGAGATGTAGGATAATGGGTTTTAGGATCGTTGTGTAGATTCGGCCTAGTTGCTTGGACCGTTTCCAATACAGAGGTTTGTCATCGTTGTTCGAGCATCTCTAGAACTTAATCATATTAGGATAATCAGTTTTCTAAAGGGAGAGTCAGTTAGCTTCACATAGGGTGGTTAGAACGAGTTGTTCAGTCTAATCACTAGAATTATGAGTTGGCACCCGTGGATGTCGTTAAACTACATTGGATAGGTAGGTCGGACACGCTCCCTGTCAAGTCCTTCCTAAGGGGTAAAAGTAGCTAGTGGGATCATAGTTCGGCTATACCTTTTAATACGTAGAAGTAAAACCGGTAGTTTAATCTTTATTTCTGCATTAGTATAATACCTTCCACCATTATTTTGACCTGAAGTAAGTTTTACGTCAGCTTTGGTACTTGGACATTACTCCCTATGGATTCGACCTTGTGACCACTATACTCCCGTTGACACGATACTCTGTCGGTAAAAGTTGGCGGTTAAGTATTTTGCTATCAGTTGCATATCAGTAGACTCCACCTGAAGCTCCACATGTTTCTCAACACTATCAGATTTAGCACTGGTTTCAGATTCAGTAGACCTCCCACTGATGAGTTTAACATAGAATTTTCATCAAACACAACATCCATGCTAGGGACTACTCTGGACTCTGCTTATGACCAAATTCTATATCCCTTCACAATACCCCACAAACACTCCCTTCTTGGCTCTAGTCTCCAACTTCCCTTCACTAACATGATAGTAAGCTGTACTTCCAAAAATCCTTAGAACTGAGTAGTCAGCAGGCTTGCCTGACCACATCTCAAATAGTGTCTTGAGATTGATCCCTGTGTGAGAACTACTGTGATTAAGTAGCAAAGTTGTTTTTACTGACCTCCGCCCAAAATCCCTTGATAAACCAAATTGAGAAAGCATACATCTTGCCCTCTCCAAAGAGATTTTGATTCATCCTTTCAAATACACCATTATCTTTGAGGTGTATTCCTTACGATTATGATGTCCGGCAATACCTCACCGCCCAAAATGAATCAAAATCCTTCCAGCAGAATTCCAGACCATTATCTGTACGAAGCTTCTTAATTTTCTTTCCTAACTAATTCTCCACTAGGGCCTTCCACTGCTTGAAGTTAATGAATGCATCACTTTTGTTCTTCATCATCACCACCCAAGTCATTCTTGAATACTCATCTATGAAAGACACAAAGTATCTGTGACCACCCAATGACTCAACTTTTGATGGACCCCAGCAGTCTGAATGGACATAATCATGTGATGCCTTACCATGCTGAGAACTTACTTCTATGCAATTTCCCAAACACATAATGTTAACAAAAGTCCAGATTCTTGACCTTATATCCCCCAAGAAAACCTGCTGAAGAAAGAATCTGCATACCCCTTTCACTCATGTGACCTAGTCTCATGTGCCACAATGAGTCTGCTTGAGAGCGGTGAATCAGCGAGGATGCAACAAAGAAGAAGGCAGACACAGTAGATCCTTGTAATACATACAAGGTTCCCCTCTTGATGCCTTTGAGGAATACAACTGAATCTTTGAAGACGTTCAGCTGTCCACTGATGGGAGTCAACTTCACTGCACTTTTGTATGTGAATCTGCCCCGGTTATTACTTTATTGGCATGTTTTGGGTAGTTCTAGATCTGTTTAAGAGTGATAGCAAGAGTTATACGCACGGGGATTTAAACTGTCATATCGATAGTAACCTCTGCCTTTTTAACGATATTTATCTCTTTTCCAAGCACTTTTGTCTTGTGGAATTACACGTGGTGTTTGTTCGTATATGTTATATCAGGTCTTAGGTGACTTGAGGACCCGGAAAGCGATGTTTTGGAATGAGGAACATTTCGTGGCACGAAAGTATCATGAAAGTGAGGAAAAATCCAGTTTGGAGTGAAATCAAGGCAAACTGGCGTTTGAATCAAGCTTAGGGCAAACTGGCGTTTGGACAGGTCAAAATGGCATTCACAGAAGTAGCACTTGATACTGAAAGTTGGATTTTTAGTCCAACTGGTGTTTGCAAGGATGCAAACTGGCGTTTGGCCCCGACAACAGTATTCACCATGCCTGTCCATTAATCTTTATTTTGACCCATCTTGGAGGCGGTTTCTGGTCCAGTCTTCTTCATTAAAGTTGTAGGTAATTTAACGCGCTTTCCAACGCATCTTGAATCGTTCAAATCGGAGCTCTACACAAAAAGATATTGCTGATTTACTAAAGACAGGTCAAATGGGCCGAGTTGGTCGGCCCAACTAGGTCAAAATCGCGATTTTTGCCTATTTAAGAGCATCTAAACCTAAGAAAACAATATTATTCTGATTTTTATTGGCTTGTACTGAGTATGAGGCCGGCTTAGGTGCTCAACCCAGCCGCTTCGGTGGTTGTTATGACAGGTTGACATCTAAATAGTCGGATTAGAGCTCTGGACTAGGCTCCATATTTCAATTTCTTAGTTTAGATTTTTGTATATAGAGTAGAATATGATATTCTATCGATATCTTGGTGGAGATTGTTCCAGGGATCATTGTATGAATTAAAGGTTGATATCTTTTGCTGATTTGGGATTCAAAAGTCTACAATGTTTTGATCTTCATTATTGTGAGTTTCCTGATTTTGATTTGTTTTCTCTCAATATGGTTTTGATTGTGTAGATCATTAGTTTGATGAAATTTACGTACTCTGGATAAAAGTCTTGATTCAGATCCTTGTTTATGCCATAAAATAGTAAAAGCTTCGATCTTTTGTCTTGTTCATATGCTCTTTGTCCTCTGATTTTAACACAAGTTTTATATTAGATTCAATCTCCCTGTGGAATCGACCTCGGACTCTGAATGCACTACCTACTATCGACCCGGTCCACTGCCGGTTCGAATGTGAGTTTTGCCTAAGGTTTCGAGTTTCTATAAATTGCATTTGATCGAGCCGGACTGCGAAATCTTTACTTATCATCCACCTTCACCCTTGAAATTGAACCCCTTACTGTCCAGTAGACTGAGAGATACCAAATTCTTGGTCATCTATGGAACATGTCTTACATCTTTCAGTGTACAGAATTTACCATCCTCTCTCCTTAACTTTACTGAGCCAATTCCCACAACTTTGCAAACCTTGTTGTTGGCCATATAGATTTGACCACCATCTATATGCTCATAAGTAGAAAACCACTCCCTGTTTGGACAAATATGGTACGATGCTCTAGAATCAAGTATCCACACATCATTATGGTGTGTAGAATCCCCTGTAACTAGAACCAGATCCTCATCAGATTGCTCAGTAGCCAAGGCTCTTGTGCGAATATCTTCTGCTGCTTTCTTCTTCCTTGGACAATTGGACTTCCAATGTCCCTGCTCTTTACAATAATTACAGACATCAGTAGACTTAGGACCTTTGGACCCTGACTTTTTTCTTCTTCTATCCATATCCTTTTCCACTATTGATGCTGCCTACTAGCCCAACAGCCAGAATGTCTGTCCCAGCAGCCTTGTGTCTCAGCTCCCTGGCATGTAAGGCAGGCCTTACATCCTCTAAAGCTACTGTATCCATCCCAACTATGAAAGACTGCACAAAGTTTTCATATGATGTCGGTAATGACACCAACAGGTTTAGGGCTGCATCTTCATCTTTAATTTTAACATCAATATTCTTTAAATCAAGTAATATTGTGTTAGGCTGGTCAAGATGGTCCCTCAGTGGACTCCCTTCATGCATCTTCAAATTGAACAACCTCTGTTTCAATAACAACTTGTTAGCCATAGACTTGGTCATATACAGGCTTTCAAGCTTCTTCCACAACTTGGTTGCGGTGTCTTTCTCAGCAACCTCAGTGATAACATCATCAGATAAGCACAACATGATAGTTGAATGTGTTTTCTCTTCCAGACTGACAAAATCTGCTGCACCTGTATTTGGTTCGTCAGATAAAGGACTCCACAAACCCTGCTGTTTCAACAGTGCACGCATCTTGATTTGCCACAGACCAAAACTGTTCCTTCCTAAATTTATCTATTTTCACGCGTTCTCGCGACATCTTTTCTTGCTAAAGATCACAACTTTATCACAGATCCTAGCACCTTGCTGAAGGTCTTGGTGAAGATGAAGTTGATCGTACCGATTGTTTTCTCCAAAACCTCACTTTGATACCACTTGTTATGACGGATGGAGATAACTTCATATACAAGAAATAGAAACAGATGCAATCAAACGTAAATAATCAAATGAGATAACAGAAAACAAGAAGAACACAGATTTAAATTGGAAAACCCTTCTCAAAGTGAGAGAGATAAAAAACCACGGGCAGAAAAGAGATCTTTATTATTATGCACTGAGTTACAGATTTCACACACACAGACAACGCAACAATAACTGTATTTATAGGCACATATCCCTAAACCCTAGCCGTCAAGGAATACTTGTCTGATACGCCATAAATACCCCTACACGTGTCCTCCTTTTAATGACACTGTATAGCTGTCGCATAACAGAAAATAGCAGACATGGGACCCTGCTGTATTCTAGTACTCAGCAGACTTCACTCAGCTAGAGCTGTTAACGAGCCGAGCCAAGCCGAGTATTGGTGGTTCGAACTCGAGCTCATTTAGCTCACGAGCTCGTTCGTTTGTTAAATGAACAAAAAATTATGTTCGAGCTCGGCTCGTTCAAAAGATGAAATGTTCAAGTTTGTATTCGAGCTCGGCTCGTTAAACATATTTTTTGTCTTTCGGCTCGAATTTGGCTCGAGTTCGATTCGTTAAAATATAAAACATAAAGTGCAAATGTAAAAATTACAAGTTAGACATTAAAATTACATATATCACACAACTAAAATTACTATAAAAATATCTAAATATTATATAAATTCAATCTGTAATATGTATTAAATGAATGAATAAATTATCCTCTTTTGAGTCAGGGTAACTGTAAGTTGATGTATTTATATAAGCACATTCGCGAACATAATCGAACGTTCGCGAACCAAGCTCGTGTTCGTTCATTAAGCAAATGTGCCTACAATCATGTTTGAGCTCGGCTCGTTAAGCTAAACGAACATACGATCACAAACCCTAACGAGCCGAACACGAACTTGTTCACGAGCGGCTCTGTTCGTTTAACAACACTACACTCTACTGACAGAAGCTTCAGTAGACTCCACCCTACTGATGCACAGAATTAAATACACTTCTCAGCTGTCCATAACACAGCCGAGTCCTCAGATTGGTTCCACCAAATGTAGAGTTTAAGTCATTTTACTGACAATTATTATTATTGGTTTACGTGTCCACTCTTTTCCAACAAGGGCTGTTATTTCACAAGGTTGAACTAAACCAATAAATTAGAATTAATGACGCATAAGGTTTGTAATGACCAATATAATCGTGATAAGGGGTTATCTAAACTAATATTAAGAAACCAAAACTCAAATTCAAGAGATTCTAAGAAATTATACGTAGTAAGCTAACCAAACAATGCTCAAGTTAATCTCCGCTAATCTGTTAGATATTTATATTTGATGATTAAAGTCTATTTATAAATTCTACTCAATTAATGGTTGTGATCTCCTAATTATTTGGTTCTAAATTAACGGCCATTGTGGATGAGCTAGATCTAATTAACTGAACATGCATTAACTGACGCTTTGGGATGCCCATACAAGTTTGAAAATCCTCACTCATGGGACCATCCATCGCCAATGGCGATTTTACATGGTGCTCTAGTTATTCCTTCCACTTGCGGCTCTTTTCTGAATAATTTATGATGTCATACATAAAGTTGATCAGCTTTTACACACGATTTAATTAATCCAAAGATAACTAGAATTAAAAGCTAGAACGGCACAATTCCATATCTTAACTGACGGCTAGCCGACAAAAGGACTTGTTGCGGACCCGGCAGGTACGTGATTTGCATCTGGCTTTCTGATCACACAACAAATCACTACTTTATCCCAGACCGGGTTCAAATTAACTATCACATATTTAGTTAACGGAAATCTAGCCTAACATCATTAAGAAATAAAAGCAAAAAATTATGGATTCGAAATAGAGAACAAGAACAGACACAATTTATACCCTGAATCATACAATTCAACACTTTCACAATTAATCTAAAGAACAATGATTTCCCTCGAATAACGCCAAGATTCCCACGAATTTGCTTAGTAAAATTGTCTACAAAATTCTATACATCTTGGGCATTAGCCAAGTTCATAAGACTTTGAGAAATAGTATTGTCTACAAAATTTAGGATCCTTGTCCTAACTATAGTATTAAGTTGTCTCCAAAGAGGGAAATCATGAGTGTTTACTTTAGGCCTTGTGATAGCTCCTTCGATGAATCCAATCTTATTCTTGGTGATTAAGGCAATCTCCATAGCTTTGCTCTATGGATGATAATTGTTGCCATTGAGCAGAGGCAGAAATAACACAAGGGAGGGGTTCTCATTATCAACCATGAATCTTGAACAATAAACTCGGTGAAATTTCAAATTCTCTGAGAGTAACGCAACTTTGACAACAAAAGATGTTTTGGTACTATATCGAAACTCATAAAACTTTGAAGAATAAAGAAATGAGAACATAATTTAAAATCGCTAGAAAAAAACGGGAAACATGAACATGAAGAACTTTCATTGATGATTCAATTGATTGATCAATTCAGATGATACAACATGTAATCCACACTATATATATAGAGTCACTAATGAAATAGAGCACAAATAAGTACAACTTTTGTGACATATGCCTGTGTTTTTTTTACTGATACGAAATAAACCCACGCACACACACTTTTGTCCACACTAGGACTCGAATCCGGAACCTCTGAGTTAACAACCTGTGCTTTCTCACAATAAGTACAACAGTTCAATTGCAGAAATAGTGCAATTGCTCACAACAAACTCCCAACCGTTTTTTGGGAAGTGTCTGACCAAATGCCTGTGCTTATGGTGACAACAACTTTTGTGACATTTATCAGCATTTTGTAACACTTCCTTTTGTTAAAGTGCATATGCACATGTGTTTTCTCACAATAAGTACGATAGTTCAATTGTAGAAGTAGCGCAATTGCTCACAAAAAATCCCAACCGTTTTTTTGGGAGGTGTAAGACCAAATGCCTGTGCCTATGGTGACAACAACTTTTGTGGCATTTTTTTGTGAAGTTTATTAGTATTCGTGACAATTCCTTTTGTTGTTAAAGTGTCCTACACTGGACACTTATTATTGTTTTCTCCCACCATATTAAGAGATGGACTTCCCTCACCTCATAACCTAGCCTAAATCCATATAAGAGTCACCATATTAAGAGATGGACTTCCCTCACCTCATAACCTAGCCTAAACCCACATAAGAGGACGAACCATATTCCCAAAACCTAGGTTATGAGGTGAGGGAAGTTCATCTTCACATTGGGCACTTGTGATTGTTTCACCAACCATATTAAGAGATGGAGTTCACTCACCTCATAACCTAGCCCAAGCCCATATAGAGGTAAGGGGAGTCCTCTTATATGGGCTTGGGCCAGTTTATGAGGTGAAGGAACTCCATCTCTTAATTGTGGGTGAAACAATCACAACTGCCCAATAAGGGGCACTTTAACACGCCCCTCAAGTGTGAGCCTATAAAGTGTTTGAGCCACATGGCACACAAGACATGTAAATGGCACTATAAGGCCAACAAAGAGGTCAATATGGTGGATGAAACAATCACAAGTGTCCAATTTGAGACACTTTAATTAACACGCCCCCTTAAGTGTGGGCCTACAAAAGAACCTGAGCCACATGACACACAAGGCATATAAAGGGCTATATAATGTCAACAAAGAAGCCCAACACTTGCACAACAAATGGTTGGCTCTGATACCGTGTTGAAAATTTAGGCCCAAACCCATATAAGAGGAGGGCTACATCTAATCTCAAAACCGAGGTTACGAGGTGAGGAAAGTCTATCTCTTAATAAGGTGGGCGAAACAATCACAAGTGCCCAATGTGGAAAGATAAAGTTGGTATATTGGATAATTATCAGAATGTGTGGTACCGAGTACCGAGTATAGGAGTAGATCCTTTTACTGCCTTAGCCAAAGCTCCCTTGAATTCAAGCATGCGGGCCTCAGATTGACTGTTAAAAAGAGCTTCAAGGGTTCTCCATACTTCATCAGATGTTTCACACCCCATAACTTCAAGCAGGGCTTCTTCTGTCATTGAGCTTTTTAACCATCCGAGAAGAAGTTGATCGGTTTGATTCCACAGCTCGACGGCCGGACTGAAAACAGAGTGACCGGAAAGAGCTGGCGGCCGAGGAGTAGTGCCAAAGAGAAAACCATCCAATCGGTGACCACGAATGACCGGTAAGACTGTGGATCGCCATAAAAGATAATTAGATCTGGTGAGCTTGACGGTGCATGTCTGACTGAGATTACCTCCAAACGGTGGTGTTGCCGGAGTAGCTGCAAACGAAGGATCCGAATATTCGAAGCAGCGGTGGTAGTAATAGCAAACACATCAACCGATCAACTTGTCTAGCTAAGAAAAAAAATTCCTTGTTAAGATCGTGTAAGAACATGTCAATAGCATCATATTAAAAATCCAGTGGGCTGGTTAGTTTTTACCTGGGAAAGTAATGATCTGCATCCTAAAAAAATATACAAAAGCAAAAACAAAAGCAACCCCTCTGTCATTCAATTAGAATAGTCTCCTCTGTCATTCAATTAGTTTTATATTACCTTAATTACTTCTTCGTTCCAATCATGAAAACTATAGTAAGTCTTCGTTCCAATCGGTCTACTATCTTCAATCATTATAAATATAGGGCCAAGAGAGCCTGCTGTAATATCACATCTTTAATCTCATTTTTCTTGATTCATTAGGGAACCCGAATCCCTCTACAGTATTCTTTTTATCATTTTCAAGAATCAAAATGGCAAGTAATAAGTATTTGCTTATATACGCTTTGATTATCGCAGTTTCATTGTCATATACTTCTGCAAAAGTTGTAGAGTACTCATTTGATGTAAGTATCGCCCTAGCTTCGAATATATACTACATTTTTTTTATAATTGTATGAAACATCTGAATTTTTTTTGTTAAATTATTTATTAATTTTGGGTATATAACAGGTGGGAAATCTCACAATTGTACGCTTGTGTGAGAAAAATGAAATTACTGCAGTGAATGGACAATTTCCAGGGCCAACTATTAATGTGGACGAGGGTGATACTCTTGTGGTTCATGTATTTAACAAGTCACCATACGATCTCAGTATTCATTGGTAAGACAATTAACTTGGCTGTGTTAATTACGGGGTTTAAACTGCCGTTTCAACCGAATAATTTTAAAATAACTAACAACTTCTGTAAATTACAAAACAATAATTGTGCTTGCATCATTAATCTCTGCTTAATATATAGCGTTGATGTAGTAAGAAAGAAGAAATAAGAAAATAAAAGGATGAGGCAAGTTGTCTCTATCATAGAACCATACACGTGAGATATTGCACTAACTACTTATGTGAAGTCAACTACTTAATAAGTCCTATTGATTTATACGATAATATTATTTGAGAATTAGGGATAAGAACCGCTTTTGAAATATTTTTAAGAATACTTGTGTGTACATATCTTTTATAGGAAAAATGATGAACTTTTATATTTTTTATACCGCGCGACAAAAAAAAAAAATAAAAATAAAAAGTCACCATACAATCTCAGTATTCATTGGTATGACAATTAATGAACTTGGCTGTGTTAATTACTGGGTTGAAATTGAGTTTTTACGGCCGTTTCAACCTATTTTTTTAAAATAGTTAACAACTTATGTAAACCGTGGCGCAATAGTTATGCTCGTATCATTAGTCGCTTCCAATAAAATTGATGTAGTAAGAAAAATGGAAAAAGAAAATAAAACAATAAGGTCAATTAAACACCAGTTGTCTCTATTATACAACTATACACGAGAGATATTGCTCTACTTATGTGAAGGCAACTACTTAATAAGGCCTATTGATTTATACGAGAATATTATTACAATTTTAATCTGTATTTATTAATAAAGTAGTAGTAATGCTGCAATGACTTTAAAACTACAATGTTACATTCTCATGTGACAGTGACACGCCATGTTCATTGAATACATATTCGATTCAACTGTATTTTTATGGATCTAAAATGTTAGAATACCTTTCTTAAAAAAATGTTAGAATTAGTAAGATTTACCATCTTTTATAGATTCTCTAAAAGTGTTCTTAAAGGTTAATTAGTCCAACTTCCACGTAATGAGTGATCGCACTGACACTTCATGTTGTGTCGGAGTGGTTGCACTAGTAGTTTTTTTGTTTTCAGTATTTTCATCATATATTAGGTCATGTTTGTTTTTGAACAACAATAAAGTGTTTTTAATTAAATAAATCAGACGATAGGTCATATTTATATGCAGACAAATTTTATGATGATCAAGATTGAGATAACAATGAAAAGTTCATAATTAAACACGCTTTTTATCCATATCTTGACAATTGTTCTTATGATGATGTATTTTATCGATCGATGATTACGATTCACATTTGTATTGTTTTTCTTGTTACTCGTTGCATAAGTTGGTAATCAACATGCCTTGCAAATCTGTAGATGTAAAAACTAGCTAGTACGGTGTGAATTAATTAGGGAGCTAAGTGGTCTAATATAATATGCATATATATACAGGCATGGGATATTTCAAAGAATGACTCCATGGGCGAGACGGACCGAATACGTAACTCGGTGTCCGATAGCCCTGGTAAAAGTTATACATACAGAGTTTAACATAGTACAACAAGTAGGAACCCTTTGGTGGCATGCACACTCGTCTTTTATGAGAGAAACTGTTCATGGAGCGCTCATCATTCGTCCCACGTCGAGGTCAGTCCTACCCATATGCAAAGCCTGATGGGGAGTTCACTATTCTTTTAGGTAATTTGAAACTTCAAATTTGATTATATATTACTATGCACACACTATGCATATTGTCAAAAATCCAAGTTTTATAATGGAAATTTTTTATTGCAGGAGAGTATTGGAAAGCAAATATTGTTGAATTGGAAGTAAGGTCTTTAATTACCGGAGCTCCATTCAACATATCCAATTCGTATACCATAAATGGCTTGCCAGGCGGTTTGTACCCATGCTCAATAGATCGTAAGTACTATGATGCATGCATATCAAATGGATGAATCTACCCATCCGAATTCATAATTTTATCGATTATTCTTCCTTGTCATCCTATGTTACGAAACGAAACGCACAAGATAACGGTAGTACAAGGAAAACGTATTTGCTACGTGTTATCAACACCGCACTCGAAGAACAATCTGCTTTTCAAGATAGCCGGACACTCCTTTACGCTATTATTGCGAGTGATGCATTACGTAAATCCTTATGTCACGATATATTTTAGTAGTCGGCTCACTCAACCCTACGATGTTCTATTGATCGCCAACCAACCCCTGCATTGTATTATATGGCAAAGACATCCTTACAAAACCACTATTGCTTTGGAGCATTCGACAACACTACCACAGTTGGAATCCTTCAATATAAAAAGCACAAAAGTCAATTCCACCAAAAATGCCTATTCTTCCTCCATTCAACGATACATCAACGCCCACAAATTCTTCACTAGTTTAACTGGCTTGTATCCGATCCATTCTATGGGAAGTTCCACGTAAAGTTGACGAGCAAATGTTTATAACCGTTGGATTGAGTTTAGCGACTTGTGGAGGGCCGGTAATGTTAGTTGCCCTGGGCCACTAGGCCAAAGAGTTGCGAGTAGCATGAATAATGCATCATTCCTGTTGCCTACTAAGACTTCTATGTTAGAAGCTTTTGTCAATAAAAAGACAATGGAGTATATACCAAGGACTTTCCAAAGGAACCGCCCTTGAAGTTCAACTACACTGATGATAGAAATATTTTGAACCCAGCGTTGGTGATGATTACAAAGTCAACAAAAGTGTATCCTCTTAAGTTTAATTCGACAGTTCAGGTGGTACTACAAGATACTAGTTTGATAACAAAGGACGACCACCCGATGCACTTGCATAGCTTCAACTTTTACGTTTTGGCCCAAGGCTTTGGAAACTTCAACCCAGCAACCGACACCAAAAAATTCAATTTCGTTAATCCACAGATACGAAATACTATAGCAGTCCCAGTAGGAGGATGGGCTGTTATACGGTTCCGAGCTGATAATCCGGGCATATGGTTTTTCCATTGTCACTTGGATGCACATCTCCATAGTGGTTTGGGATTTGCTTTTGAGGTTGGAAATGGGCCGACTCCGTCAACTAAAATACCCCCGCCGCCTCATGACCTCCCAAAATGTTAGAACTTTTCAATCACAAGTGTATTTAATTTCACGGCTGGCTGGCTGATTATACAATCACAAGTGTTTCTGTCATTCTAATTTATTTTTAGTCAACTATTGTCTAGTTTTCAATTTGTGGATCGGTTGTATTGAGAAAAATTTCCAGCCTCTTGCTGGATCTCTCTTTAATATATTGTTTTTCAGCTGTTCAATAAAAAAAATATATATTTAGTTAAAGAATTCAGGCAATGTATTCATTCACATTTTGTGAGAAGTAATGAAATAAAGCTGTCAATTGCATGGCTGCTACATAATTCCCATCCAATTGCTTTTAGTAGGAAGACGCTTTTGCGGTTATAAGATATTGTCATTGGTTTTCAAACCCAGACTAGGCTAAATTATGCAAAAACAGGCTTAAATCTTTGCTTATGATTTATTTGTTACGATTATAACGTGTGTGAAGTGTTTTACGGTATGTGTAGACACGAAACCAATCCCCTATATACAGGAAGAAATTATGAAATATACTATGTGTGAATAATTACGAAAACCATAATAGACCATATATAGTTTAAAATATTTATCTGTAATTATTAGTGTAACCGTAAATATTTGAATACTTCTAGATAGGTTCTATAACTCTATGTTGTAACTATATATATGTCTCGGATTTTATCTAATGAAAAATAAACAAGTAATAAAAATAATCTGGTTTACCCCAAGTGTAGGGATCGTAGTATAGCGATTACAACCAGAGTCGAATCACAGGGAATCGAGGTTGGTCTAGTACTTAATTTTTCTAAAGGTTGTCACGAAAAACACAAAACAAAACTAAAATGAATACAATAAACTGGACAGAGGGTTGTCAATCCAAAGCCAGGAAAATAGTTGCGAACCGAATAACGAAAATAATTCTATTCTATAAACTAAATAAAAATTATAAATTGCTATGGTGATAACAAATGATTTTTTTCGATAAATTTAACAACGAACAAGTAATGATCCACCGATCTCACAACCCTCAATTTCTTCTCTAAGGTTGTCTAGTGATGATTTAATAAGAATTGTGGTTCACCTATCATAAGTATGAATTTTCTAACATCTTAGAAAAATTCACCTATCAATCTTTTTCGTCCATCGATCCTAAAGATTAACGCTTTAATTACCAAGGTGTGAAATTTATCAATCTCGTAACCTAGATATTCAACTTAACAACTATCGTTAATTAGATTAAAAATCCAGCCTTTACTATGGTGATCTTAGTTTAACAACGATTCTCATCAAATATTAAACATCAAACAGCAATACATTCATCAATGAAATTGCATAATAACAATAAAAACATAGAAAAGATACAATCTCATTAAAACTCACAAACAATCCAAAGAGTCGAAATTGAGATGCTGCAACGATCGGTTTCACAAAGCTCGTTCAAAACTTCTTCAGCCACTCACCATAGCTAGTACCAGACGGAAATAAAATAAAATAAAATAGAAAAACACTCGGTCAACCGAGTGAAGGGGTTCGGTCGACCGAGCCCTAAAAACTTTTTTTTTTTCTTTTTCTTGTCGCCTCTGTTCTCCAGATGAAATTTTCGTGTCCTGTGTTGCTGCTGAATGCCGTCCTTTTATAACCTTCTTCGAGCTAGGGTAACAATTATCCCTTTTTTTTTTTTTCTCAAAATAATAAAACCCTAATAAAAATATGATAATTCCAATTTTGACCTTCTAGATAAGTCTTCAATTAAAATGCAGCCTTCAATTAAAATGCAGCTCGAAACCCTCCAGCTCGTTGACTCGGTCCACGATACATTCGCGTACCTACATTAATAAAAACGTGCAAAGTGTAACATCACATATATAAATAGATATTTACCAATAAAATCACGTAAATAACCCGACTTTGCACTCTAATACTTTCCAACTTCATTCTTTCAATAAATCCATTAAACACTTAATTTTCTATAAAAATTAATAAAATACAAAGGATATTGTTACGAAATAATGTAATATAAATCGTAAAAATCATCGTAAACAATATACTATACTGTTCAACCAATTATACGCGTGAATAAAATAATATTTTTCCAAAATCCATTATGGTAGCAAAGCCCTAATACTCTTCCGTATAGCTTCTCTCCGTTTTTTTCTTTTCCGTCGTTCCCACGTTCTATTTCTCACAGCTCTCTTCCATGGCTGACCCATCCTCTCCGGCAGCTCCCTCCCCTTCCATCGTTGCCTTTAATCCCTCCACGCAGGCCCCTATCAAGCTTGATTCCTCTAATTACTCCCTCTGGAAACTACAAATTGAATCTCTTCTCGATGGTTATGGTCTTATTGGGTATCTCCATGGCACCACCACTACACCGGCCGAAACTATCTCAGCCGCATGCTCCTCTGTCTCTAAACCGAACCTGGAATATCAGACCTTGAAGCATCAAGCCCGGCTCATCTTCAATTTGATTATCTCCTCCCTCAAGCCGGGCGTTGCTACCACCATCTCCAAGACAGAGACGGCTTGGGCTGCCTAGGTCTCTCTGTACGACATGTTTGCTAAGCCGAGTTGGGGTCGTATTAAACAGCTCAAACAATCCATCAAAAGTTTACGTCGAGGCACACAATCTATTTCAGATTATCTTTATACGGTCAAGGCAAAATCTAATGAACTTGCTCTCCTTGAATCGCCTATGGATCATGAGGATTTGGTTAATTTAATTCTAGATAACCTGAATACAATGATCTTGCTCGTGCAATTCAAGCCCGTGATTCGGCTATTTCCTTTGAGGAATTACATGATAAATTGTTGAATTTTCAGGTGAAGCTCGGCTCATCATCATCTCCACCCTTCTCGCCGGCGTTTGCCCATCCTGCTCAGGTTCGTCCATCTTAGGGCCTCCTTCCTCGTCCTACACATCAGGGATGGCGGGCTTCTACTCCACCATCCATGAACAACCAGCATTTTCAGGCTCCAAACTTCTCCTAGCCCCGAAATTATCAGTCTAACGGTCCGTCCCCCCTACTTCTTCTTGGAAAAATTCTTCCACTCGGCCTCACCGCCCCTATCTCGGTCCTTGTCAGCTCTGTTCGACTCAGGGGTCATTCTCGCTAAGTTCATCCGAACTTCCAGTTCAACCTTTCAATCTCACACCGGCCTCCCGTCCCCAAGCTCATGCCGCCACTTCTTCTCTCCCGCGCTCTGTTGGCCTCCTCCTCACCTTGGCTCTTGGACAATGGTGCCGCCACCACGTTATATCTAATCTCTATAATCTCTCCTCACACACGCCATATCCGGGCGCCGACGACATTCTAGTTGGTGAGGGTTCCGTCTTGAATATTACTCGCGCCGGTTCTTCCTCTCTCCTTTTATCATTGTCTAAATCCTTTCAATTAAATGATTTTTATGCGTTCCTGATATGTCTCGTAACTTACTGTCTATATTTAAGCTGTGCCAAACAAATAACATTTCTGTTGAATTCTTACCCGATGAATTTCTTGTGAAGAATCTCCATACACATCATATCCTCCTCCGTGGTCCAGTTAAGAATGGACTCTATGAATGGCCACTCAACCTTTACTTGCATTTGCTACGAATAAAACCTCCTCTGATGTGTGGCACCACAGCCTGGGTCATCCTGCTGATCCAGTTTTACATTTTGTTCATAGTACTTGCACTTTACCATATTCTTCTGCTTTCTCAATTACATTTTTCTCGCTTGTCTTGAAAATAAGAGCTATAAACTTTCTTTTGGCCAATCTACATTATAGTCTTCCTTCCCTCTTGAGATTATATTTTCTGATGTTTGGAATTCCCATTATTTTCTATTGATGGATTTAAATATTATGTGATTTTTGTTGATCATTTACTTGGTATGTCTGGTTGTATCATATTACTCGTAAATCTAATGTGGCGTCCACTTTTATACACTTAATAGTGGAAAAATACTTATTCATAAAATTTACATGTTAGCCATTATTTGAAAAACTTCTATTAGTTGAATAGATATAACATGGTGGAGTTGGACCACCATAAAACTACTGAATTCACTTTTCCCTTTTTACCCATATATGTCTTTATTTATTTCATATACTGTCTTAAATGCAACAACATTATTTACTCTATTTTCTATAAAGGTATTCTAGTCTTTATCTAATTAAAGTCAAAACAATTAATTACTTTCTTAATCTACGTGTTTATAGCAACTGCTTCAGTTATTGTGGAATGGAAGGAGTATATCCATGGTGTATACATATTTTTCATTCTTTTTAAAAATAAAAAAAATTCATTCTTGGAATATGTACGACTTCGTGACCAAGGACCGCCGTGAACAATCCAGTCATCGGTCCAACCAAAAAAGAAAGAAACCGTATTTACGAACAATCGGCAGTTGGTGTACATGTCAAGAATTGGTGTGACTTTTTAGGAGGTTATCGGTTGAAGGGTTTTTTTAATAGCCAATAATGGATTATATTAAGAAACTTTAGTGAGATGCTAGACAAAAGTGATACAATTATCCGAGAAAAAAAAAACAACAACAATAACAACAAACTGCATCAAAAAACAACAGCAATTAAACAACATAAAAAAAACGACTGCATCTACTACCAAAGGATAGACCCAACTGAAAAGTTAAGGAGAAACAATCCACTATTACAGCCAACAGGGGATTCATTCACTGTATGGTGTAAATGTTATTTGACACAGGTTCATGTCTTTTAACGACTGAATGGCCCTTCTTGATGTCAGTGTTGCCTAAATACTTTGTTCATTTTTTTTATTATGCATATGACATGTTTGTTACGCAGAAATAGAATGGAATGGAATAAAATAATAAGAATGGAATAGAATAAATTAATTCCATTAAAGCGTTTGAAATATTGTGAGAAAATGAAAGGAAACAAATTATATAAAATGTGACACATTGAGTGATGAGTAGCGTGGGGTATGGGATTATTCATAAGGCAGGATAGGTTGGAAGGGGTGCGGGGGTGGGGTAGCCCAAGCCCACCACCCATTGTACCCTACCACACCACTCTACCCACCATTCCTTACATATCACTCGTCTTATCAATCACCCCAACGCACCCTACCTCGTTACCCATCCTACCCTACCTCAGTACCCCAACCTACTATACGACCCACCTACCTCACCCTACCATACACCTAACTTACCCTTGCCCAACCTTACATATCTTACTCTATCTAACAAGACCCTACATAACCTACGCCATCTCCCTCCACCAAAAACTACCATACCTCAGCACCCTACCATCCAAGGGGATGGATCCAGGAATATTTTCCAGTAAGGTCATCGGATTGGAAACTACGTTTTTTTTCCAAAAAATTGTTCTAGTTGGGGTCTCCGGAGCCTAAAACTACATGTATAACAACAACACGGCAATTTTTAACAACAAAATTACATGGCTTTAATACTAAAAAAATTTCTCCGAATCTCAGTGGGGTCACGTGACCCCACCCTGGTATAGACAGATCCGCCCCTGTACCATCTCACACCTTACCTAACCCTACATTTCCCACCCCACCGTACTCAACCTCTCTACCTGTAATGAGCATAAAACCCAATGAACCCAATCCAACCTAAAACCAAACCAAACCAACCCGAAAACCCAAACCAATTGAAACCCAAAAATTTTGGGTTGGTTTTTTGACCCGAACCGAAAACGTTTTGGTTTGGTTTGGTTTTTTAAATTTTTATTCGGGTTGACCCAACCCAACCCGATAAAATATATATATATATATATATATATATATATATATATATATATATATATATATATATATATATATATATATATATATATATATATATACACATATATATATATATATATATATTAACAGCACACATAATAATTTTTTTTCTTTCATAAATGTGTTTTCTTTATTGATTATTTGTTGAAATGTGTTTTCCATAACGATAATTGGTATGAATATATGGTGTCAAACTTGAATTTAGATATAATATGTGTGTAGATTTTATAGCATGAACGTGTGAATATAGTTTCATGTTTTGTAGATGAAAACCCGAAACCCAACCCAGACCGACCCGAAACCAACCTGAACCAACCCATTGGGTTTTATAGTCATTTTGTTTGGTTTGGGTTAGTTTTATTTGGAACCAACCCGACTTATACTATGTAACAACCCAACCCAATTCAACCCAACCCAACCCAAGCTCAGCCCTATCTCTACCCACCTTACCCGACATTAGTACACCAACCTACTCTATGACCCACCTACCTCACCCTACCCTACTCCACCTTAACTTACTCCTTACTCTACCTTACATACCTTACTCGACCTAGCCAAACCCTACCTAATCTACGCCACCTCACCCCACCCAATTCTACCATACCTCACCACCCTAGCATCTCACACCTCTCCTCACCCTATATTACCCCACCCCATCGCACCCTACCTCTCTACCCACACTACACTACCTCAGTGCTATAACCCACTCCACGACACACCTACCTCACCCTATCCTACACCATCTTACGTTACCCCATACCATATATACCTTACATACCTTACTATACCTAACGAAACCCTACCTAACCTATGCCACCTCATCTCTCCCAATGCTACCATACCTCTCCACTCTAGCATCTCACACCTCGCCTCACCCTATATTAACCCACCTTACTGTATCATACCTCTCTACCCACCCGACCCTACCTTACCCTACCACCCCAACATACCTTTTCACTCACCTACCTAACCCTAGCCTGTTTCACCCCACCCCTACCCAACACACAACCTCATCTTACCCTGCCTTATCTAACCTCATCCTACCCTACCTACCCAACCTACCTACCTTACCCCCCACGTACCTTACCTTAATAATCTACCCTACTCCACCACCCCTACCCCACCGTACCCACCATGCCATAACATTCCTTAACACACTAACTTACCTTTTCACTCATCTATCAAACCCTACGACACTTTCAACCCACCCCTACCCTACCCTATCCACCCTTTAATACCCTACCCACCACCCCACCCTCATTACCTAACCCACCACTCTATTATCCCCTACTTTATCTCACCATATCCTACCCTACGCACCCTACCTACCTTACCCCATCACCTATTTTACTCTACCATCACCCACCCTACCTTACCTTACCACACCCTACTTACCATTCTCCATCACCTACCCTACCCTAAGACCCACCCACTCTTACCCTGGCCATCACCCTCGGGTTTTGTCAATTTTCATTTTATTCCATTGCATTCAATCCATTTTGAAAGGAATGAAAATGGACATTTTCATTTTATTGGAATAAAATTTCATTTCATTCCATTACCTCATAATCATACACAAACATTGGAATGGAATGAAAAACATTTCATCCATTCCATTCTCGCCTAACAAACATATCATAAGTGTTTTGTAACGACTGTGATTTGTTATTGTAAATTGTTTATAGAGAATTAGGAAAAAAAATGCACTTTTTGATAGATTTTTAAGTAAAGGGATAGCTCAATTAGATTTATAGGGAGAAAGACAACATGTACAAGATTTAAAGCTTGTAGGACTAAACATAAGAAAATAAATATAAAAAAAGAAAGAAACCGACGCTTATGTAAACAAAATTGGTGTTGCATTTTTTCTCTCTCCTTACTCATTTTTAAACACTCATATCTTTTGATCTATATCTCCAAACTTGATGAAAATTTCATCATTTTTTTAATTTTTCCGTGCTTTTCATTTTGAAAGTTGGTTCGATATCACTACATCAGTTTTTCATGAAATGCACTATTGAAATTCACTCACTGAATCTCATCAGGAAATCCCGAAAAACAATAAATTTCAAACAATAGTAAAATTTGATTTTGGATTTTCAGAAATTACGTCGAAATATGGTCAATGTGGTACCAAAAAAATAGCATGAAAAAATAAAAACAATTGGTGACAAAATTGTTAATTTTCGAGTTGTAGATTGTGAGATATAAGTGTTTAAAAATATTGATTACAGAGAAAGTACGTTTCTTTTTCAGACGCCTATCATACAATTTTTTTTATAATAAGTTTGTCCTTTATGTAAATATTTTTGGAATGGCGATTCACTAATTTATAATATATGTTTTGTCCTTCTACCTAATTTCTCATATTTTTCTCTCAAAAAGAAAAAAAAAAAAAAAAATCTCATATTGTTTATTCTCCTCATGGTATTAGATATATCAATCACAGCACATCATTTACGGAATAAATATTTTTTAATAGTTTTATTTTCTTGGAGTGATGCTTGATTTTCTAGTATTATTTTAGTGATAATGACGGCTTATTTAGTGACGGAATTGGTAATTTTCACCATAAAAGAGTACATGGAGGGGATTTGTCAACATTAAGTCATGAAGTAACGAGGGAAACACGAATCTATAATGACGGAGTAGGTCGTCATTTAATCATGATTTAACGAAGAGAAAATGATTCGATAATAGGATATGTTATCATTAGAATCATTATTTGCATAGAGGAAATTTCATTATTTAATACCATGAGGAAATTTCATTATTTGCAGATGTTTTTGTATTTGGTGAAGTTCCTTTTGGGGTATTTCAGTCATTTACTGGGTTGACTGATTAGTCGGTTAGGGTTTGATCACAAGGCTATAAATACCATCTGTAATTGCATGTAACTAAGGAACGTTCTCGTGATAATAAAATAAGTCTCGCTTGTCTATGGAGTAGTCAGCACATTGCCAAACACCACGTTAAATCTGTGTTCTTCTTGTTTCTATGTTTGTTTACTTGTTAATTGTTTATCTTTACTCACAATCACCATCACTTTTTGATTGATCCGTAATAACAATAATAAAAGAAATCATCATCAATTTATACCCAACAATTACCACTTATCCATCATTTAAATTTTGATTTGACAAGAATAATATATGATATACAACAATAGTACGATACGCTTTACAGTTTGTTTTTTTTCATTGTTATGATTATAATAAAATTTCACAAAATGTATATATATCTTTGGTAATAATTAGTGAAAAATTTGTTAAGTTATTCGATCGGATTATATGACAAGACAGGGAAAATAAATTTTAAGAAGGCAAATAAAATATATCTCATATATACTAGGTGTGTCTTTCCAACTCAAAGGGGAACGACCTTCCCCTTACCACTAGTGTACATCCGCTCATGAGAAGAAGCCAAACTACAAGCAAATTGGATTTTAAGGGAGGGGTTTCCCCTCACCAAATGTCCAAATTCACTCATTAAAGGTTTTTATGAGGGGATATTCTCCTCATCACCCCTCATAATTTCTTCTTCATTTAAAGGTATATAAGGAGGAGAAGTAGCTCCCCTCATTAATTATTATATGACATATTTAACGACTGTATATACCCGTCATTTAAAATGTTTTAAATGATGACCAATCCTCTTATTATACGGTCAACTACCCCTCACCAAATCCTGATTCAATGACGAGAAATACCCTCATTATAGGGTCATTTTTAGTCATTAAATCATGATTAAATAATGAAATTTCCTCTATGCAAATAATGATTCTAATGATAACATATCTGATGGGTATGAATGATTCCACCACCTCAACAGTAAGAGACAACCCACTGCGGCCACCCTCCGGCACGACAAGAGAGATCGCAAGAGGGGCGGCCACTTTGTCTCACCTCGCCGCGACCAAAGCATTTGCGGTCCCAGGCAAGTGCAACAGATCCTGTGAAACTCATCCAGGCAAGTCAAGAAGGGTCGCCAAGGGGGCGAGGCCGGAAAAGGCTTGCTCCTTGCGACCTCATAGAGATGGCAGCCGATTGATCCAGATCTTTTCCCCACTTGTACCTTAGATATTTAAATGTCTTGCTTAGTATCTAAGTTAAGCCTAGCTATTAGTAAAATATCTAATAAGATTACTTATTCACTAAGTTACCCACCTACATAAAAGGGGTGGTCATTGTAAACTAGAAGAGGATGAGATATATGGAATACACACTATACTTGCAATCAAAAGCTCATCCCTCTCTCATCCTCCGAGCCACCACCCGCCGGAATAACACCACACCAAAAATACAACCAGATATCAACCGTCCATACACACATAAGGACACCCGTGTGATTTAAACATCTTGATTGGCTCCGTTACCGGGAACAGAAAGCTTCACCGATTCATAAAAACTACACACAATCCAGCGGCGGTCCATCTGACCGGCTCCATCATATAGAAGATCACATCAGGTTGCCAGGGAGTCCGACCCAAAGCGAAATCTAAGCACAAATAGTCAACCTATGGCGGGAAGCAAAGGACAACTGGACCCCCAAACTCCTGCGAGAGCGTTGTACAAACGCATTTACAAGGTGATGTCGCGATAGAGACACAAGAAATTGCGCAGCGAGCAGGAAGGATCACAAAGGGAGTTTTGGCCCTAGCGATGCCCGAAATTTGATAAATCGAAGGCCAAGTCAAGAGAGGTCGTAATGACATTAGATGGGAAAATCGGAGGAGAGCATCTCGATCGCGACAAAGCCGAGATCAACCCCAGGAAGGGCGGATCTTCAAGAAGATCTGGAGATTGCGAAAATAAGGGAATACGCGAGATATCACGGAAACTATGTACTAGCCAACTCCCGTCCTGGTAGCAAAGGGCCAAGCTCCAATGCCGATCGACCCCGAATTCCCCTAGAGATGAAATCGCTATCGCGGCGGCGAATAAGGGTCGGCAGAGTCAGACTCACGGGGTCGAGATAGAAGAAAGTGTACGCTCCTCAGGCCGCAAAGGACCCAGGAAAAACGTTGTGCAGACTTCGGTTCTCCCAGATCGTGATCACCAGGAGGAAAGATCACACGAAAAAGGCTCGGCTTTCAAAAGGTTGGGTGAGAAGGACAAGGCCTCGGCCCCAAGTCGTCTCAGCCTTCCTGAGGGAGGATTACTCCCCCGACGAGACAAGGACGCACCGGACGCCCGCCTAATTATCCGTGAAAAGAGAGCTCGCCGGGAGGAGTCGGAGGACTGCGGGGAGTCAGAACGCAGGCCAGAGAGGGCTAATACACAGGCGTTATTACGACCCGATTTACGACCCGATGCAGGCGAGCGATGGAGATAATGAAAAATGAGCTCGCCGATTTGAAAAAGTCAAGGCCAGCCGAGAGAACCGCCCAATCTCGGGAATCGGCGTGCTCGCCAAGAGAATCACGAAAACATTGCCTACCGGTCGCGAAAAGGTTAGCTATCCCAATATAATTACTACAACGGAAATTCTTGCCCAAACGATCGCTCACCGCTTTTCCAAGGTCGCATCACCCTGGCGACACAAAATAAGTCTGCTGGTGCATCGCCTTAGTCGGAAGCATGTCACGAGGATAGGGCCGCGTCTTGATACGTGGACTCCCCGCGGCTCGATAAAAGGTTGGGAGGATCTCTCCGAGAAATTTGTCAGAGAGTTTGAATCGGCGAGTAGACAAAAGAAAACTATAGAGGACCTATATGAAATTCGCATGGGAGGACATGAGTCCGGAAAAGAATATTATGAGCGTTTCATCGAGAATATCACGATCGGACAAGGAACATTCCGGATGATCACGGTTGTCACATGTTTCCTCACGAGGATCGCCAAGGGACCAATGAAAACTCGATTCAACCTCGACCCCTAAAGCGGGTCTCGAGAGAAATGTTGGAAAGGGCTCGAATGATGGGAGTCGGTGAAGCGCCGTCTGAGGCGAGGCAAAGACAAAAGCGAGCGACCTTCACAAAAGAGCGCGACGAGAGAAAAAAAAAGAAGGAAAAAGAGGCGAGGGCTAATCACGAGCGTGAGGTAAAAAGCCTTATAAATTCGGCGAGGACAATTTTACCCGCTCAACACCAAAGCGTCTCAAATATTGTTCGAAATTCGCGAGCACTTTGACAAGCCCAAACCTATGAGGCGATCCGGCGACGCGACAAGTCCAAATCTTGTGACTATCACAAGGATCATGGTCACATCACGGATGAATGTTTCACGTTAAGGCGAGAAATAGAAAGGTTAATCCGCGAGGGCCAGCGACTAAGTATAAGCGAGATGGGAATCTGGCACGATCAAAGTCGCCCCAGCGTCTATCGAAAAGAGGTCCAAGTTATCCATGGGGATATCCCCAAAGAACGATCGGTGAAATCTCAGATACACCAGATCAATGCACGCGGCTTTGAAAAGCAGGTGGTATTGGGGGAAAACGAGAAGGGAATCATGTTCACTAAAAGCGAATTGGCCACAAGCGAGGGCCCCATGGAGGTACCCCTTGTTCTCAAAATCGGAATAAGCGACAAACATGGAGTCGGCGAGCGATGATCGACACGAGGGCTGGTCGCGACGTCATCTATTTCATTTATTTAAAGCAGATCGGTTTGGAGAAGCTAAGTTGAAACCTTACCTCGGGGTGCTCGAGGGCTTTACCAACGACACCGTGCGGGTCAAGGGAACGGTCGACCTCAACGTCACTCTGGGCGACTATGAGCCATGCAGAACTGAGATAATTACGTTTTTAGTTATTGATCTTCCCTCATACTACAACATTATCTTGGGGATCCCGGCCATGAAAAAATTTCAAATGGTGGCGTCCGTTCCCCACCAACGGGTCAAATTTCACGTAGGGGAAGAAGTTGGGGTCGCCATCAGCCGACCTGGAGCTTTCCTCGACTATATGACCAAAAATGGTCGATTCTAAGCGACCCGGTGGATGGTTTTAACACGGCCCGCGGATCGGATCGCTATGATGAAAGAAATCCCGAAAAAGCGTTAGAAGTGGAAACATTGCAAGTTCGAGGCGAGCCCGACTTCACTTTGCCGAGGGCGAGTTGATCGAGGTTATAATAAGCGACAAATATCCCGATCAAAAGATAAAAATAGGATCGAGGACCACCGAGGAAGAGAGGAAGAATTGATCGGGCTTCAAAAGGCCAACTTGAGCGCCTTTGCATGGGAAGTAACGAGACATGAGGGCGTTGGGTCGAGGTCGCTTTACACTATCTCGAATGCCGACCCCAACTTGGACCAATCTGACAAAAAAGAGCACGCCAGATTCTCTCCGGAAAAAGAGATCGCAATAAAAGCGAAGTCAAAAAACTTCTAGCGGCGAGGCATTATCAAGGAGCTCCAATATCCCACGTGGTGGCAAGCGTAGTAATGGTAAAGAAACACAACGGCAAGTGGCGGATGTGTGTCGACTTCACAGACTTGAACAAAGCTTGCCCTAAAGACCATATCGCGCGCCCCCGAATTGACAAAATGGTCGGCGGGATCGCGAGATTCGAGACACCGAGTTTTACGGGCGACGTATTCCGGTTATCACCAAGTCAAAATGGCGAGATGAAGACAAGGAAATGAGCGGCCTTGAGCCGCAGTGGACTCTATTACTATGAGATGATGCCTTTTCGGCCTAAAGAACGCTTGAGTTCGACATATCGAGAGAATGGTAAACCGAGTTTTAGCACACAAATAGGCGGGAACATGGAAGCCTATATTGATGATATGGTCGTAAAGTCAAGTCGCCAGGGTCACTGGTGGACTCTGCGAAACCTTCGCCAATGTAAGGGCCACTCAATGAAACTAAACCCTACGAAATGTACTTTCGGGGTCCAGCGAGAAAATTTACGGGCTTTATGGTAAGTCAAAGGGGATCGAGGCAAATCCGAGAAAATCGAGGCCCTGGTCAACATGGCGAGCCCACCAAGTATTAAAGAAGTCAATGGCTTAACGGCGGGATCACGGCTCTGGGTAGGTTTGTCTCGAAATCTGCGAAAGAAGTCCGCCTTTCTTCAAAATTACGAAAGAGTGGTACCTTCTCTTGGGCGGAAATGCTCCTGGCATTTAAAGACCTCAAAGAATACTTGTCAAGACCGCCGTTGTTAACCAGACCCGAGGCTCGGGATACTTTGTTTTTGTATTTGGCGACCTCGAGATAGGGCCGTAGTCTGCGACACTTGTAAAAGAGGAGGAAGGCTCGCGAAGCCGATTTTATGTTTCCAAAGCTCTAAGCCCGTTGAAAGTCGTTATTTTAATATAGAAAAGTTGGCTTATTGTGTTGTTATAGCTGCCCGCAAATTAAGGGCTTACTTTTCATCGCACACCATCGTAGTCTTATCAAATGCATCGCTAAGACAGGTTCTTCACAAACCAGACCTGTCCGGTCGACTGCTCCGATGGGCCATCGAGCTTACTGAGTTCGATATCCGATATGAGCCTCGGAAGGCTATAAAGGCCCAAGCTCTCCCAGATTTCATAGCGGAAACAAGCTTCAACGAAGAGGTGAAAGAGCAAGTCCGCTCCGAATCGACCAGGATAAGGTCACCACAGAGGACGAGCCTATCAGGCCAAGTCACTGTTGGCAGCTCTACGTCGATGGCGCCGCTAGTCACAAAGGGTGTGGCGCGGGAATAATCCTGTTAGAGCCGGGCACCTCAGAAGAAATTGAGCGAGCTCACGAGATTCGATTTCACCGCCTCTAATAACCAGGCGAGAATCGAGGCCGTCATTCTTTGGGTTGAAACTCGCCAAAGCCATGAAAGTCGAAAACATACAAGTATTTTGCGACTCACAGTTGGTGGTTAATCAAATCAATGGGTCCTTTGGCATTCATTGCGAAATTTTACAAAGGTATATTAACCTTGTCAAAAGACTCAAAGCGACCGCATATTGTCAATTCAAAAACATCCTCGAGAGGACAATCATAGAGCGCATTACTTATCCAAATTAACCAAATGAAGGCGTTCGTGCGATCCAGCGTCATGGTCGAACACCTATCGGAGCCCGCCATCTCCCAAGTCGAGATCATGGACTTCCAACCCAGTAACACTTGTTGGGTCGACATCATGAAGTCTTATATTGAGTTAGGGGAGCTTCCCATGATCCTTGCAAAGCTAAGGCCTTAGTAAAAAGGGCCGCAAGATATATGATTATGGACGATGTGCTTTACCGTCATTCATTCTCGAAACCCCTTCTGCGGTGCGTACGACCTGAGGAGGTAACGGGAATTCTAACGAGAACTACATGAGGAATGTCGGCGGCCATCCCTCCAATCGAACAACACTAGCACGAAGGTACTTCTAGCCGGATATTATTGGCGAAATTAGCGAAAGGCGCCAAATCTCATACCCAAGCATGTGATACTTGCGAGGTTCGCAAATATCCCCAGGCTACCCTCGGTCGAACAAAGCATAGTGGTAGCGCCTGGCCTTTCGACATGTGGGCGATCGACCTCATCGGACCTTTGAAGAAGAGTCGCTCGAGGTTCTTGAGTACGTGGTCGTCGCGGTGGATTATTTTACTAAATGGGTCGAGGCTAAGGCCTTGGTAAAAACCAATACCAGGGGACATAACATACTTTTGCTCGATCAAATATGGACAAGATTTGGTGTTCGAGAGTGATGGTTTCCGATCACGGACCTCAATCGAGACGAATTAAACAGATTTTGTGAAGAGAACAATGTTAAACATTGGCAATCATCCGTGTGCTACCCGCAGAGAAATGGGCAAGCCGAAAATGCCAACAAACGGGTCCTAAGTGTGTTAAAGAAGAGCCTGGTGAGAAGCGGGCCACCGGCGGATCACCTTCCGGCTCTATGGGCACTCAGGACGTCGCGAAAAATCACAATGAGGGAAACTCCTTTTGCTTTAACATATGGATCTGAGGCTATGGCGCCTGTGGAAATGGCCTTACCAAGCCCTAGGGTCGTTTTTACTGGCGAGGTCAATAATCTGTGGCGCGTAAACTCGAGCTTGATCTATTAGTAGAGGAGCGCGCATCCAGGCATACAGTCGTCTAGTCAATTATAAGCAGGCGGCAAAGCGTCATCACGACAAACGTATTCGCAATCATCACTTCGCCGTCGGGGATTACGTTCTACAAAAAGACAAGCCACGGGCCACGAAGCGAAAAAAGGAAAGCTATCGGAAAACTGGGAGGGCCCCCTACGGATTTCGCGAGTTATCAAAAAGGGGACGTACATGCTAAGTGACAAGGAGGGCCGCGAGTATAATAGGCCATGGCATGCAGACAATCTGAAAAAATACTATATGTAACAAGCCAATTCAAATAAAGTCGTTTTTCTTCCATTGTATTTACATTCTTGTCTTTTAAATCATCGACAAAAAAAAAAAAAAAAAAAGCGATGAAAAGTTTTTTCAAACATATCGATCAAGCCTGGACAAACTTCCATCAAGCTGCGAATGGTTATCTTCCTCCGATCACATGTGTGGAGGTCCAAAACGACACCACGCTTGCAAAGGGCTCCACCGGATAAGTTTTTCAAACATATCGGTCGAGTATGGAAGGAACCCTGGCGCCACTTGCATAATTTGGTTATCGGCGACGTGAAAGGCATCGCGGCGACCGATTACCTCGGCGATCTTGACTCACCGAGCACGCATATCTTAGTGCCTCGCGATGGATCAACACTCCCGAGTCTATATCCACTCGATGGTCGCGAATGGCGTGCGAAAGGAGCGCCGCTCTCTCTACTAACGACATCGGCGTCGGCAAAGATAAGAGCGCGGGAATTTATAAACTTCTTCCACTCGCGGTCGCTGCTGCGAGAGAGGTCGGACCAGATCCTCCAAGACCAAACCCGCCGATTCTCGGGAACAGCTCGCACATTGCAATACACAGGCGAATCGCCTATTTTCCTCATCTGCAAGATCGAGGCGATCTCATAATGGGAAGAGGGATTT
Source organism: Gentiana macrophylla (assembly GCA_026214975.1). Classification (NCBI taxonomy): domain Eukaryota; kingdom Viridiplantae; phylum Streptophyta; class Magnoliopsida; order Gentianales; family Gentianaceae; genus Gentiana; species Gentiana macrophylla. The sequence goes on along the minus strand of CM047810.1, from coordinate 26,847,668 downwards.
ATAAGCGGGAATGTTAAAAACTTGGTTAATTCTCTCCGGAGTAAAGATAACGGGGACACCCGAAGAGAAATACTACTCACCGACCCGCCGGAGGCTACCTCAGACAACACGGAATAAAACTCCCGTATCATGGTTACATTATCCGCTGCCCGAGGCTTAGCAATAAATTCCCACCACCCCGAAAGCGAGCAGCGCGGCATGGAGCCATCTTCTATTCGTTGTTCATTTAAGCCCCTCTCCTCATAGTATCACGCCACTTAAAATAATCCCGAAAATAATCCTTGGCTATGGGGAGGCGGTGGTGAAAAGGAGAAACATCCCGGATAGGGCGAGCTTTCCATATCCGAACACAGGCTGCTTTCCCTGGATGAGACATAGAGTCGAGGATAAGCGGTAAAGAGGATAATGAGCGATTGAGGAGGAAAGAAAGCAAATTCGATATGAGGCAAGAGGTAGAGTGAGTCCCAAAGTAACCCCTTTTATACGGAAAAGGGACATAATCAACGGTTGGGATTAATCGGATCCTAGGGCGGATATGCAAAGCGCCCGAAAAAACCAAGGCAACGAAGCGCCGGACCATGAAGAGACCGAAATTTATGGCTCTGATTACAAGCGCGCCTAGTCATTAGGGTCATAATCGCTTTAATGACAAATCAAAGGCTGCTCTGAGAAGCTCTGTTCTCTCTGGCAAAGCACTGCTCATTAGGGCATTGGAACTTTGAAAAATTAACGCCGCATAGCGACTATGGTTAGAATGAGGATCGCTTGACGCCGCCAAATTATTGAACAACCTCGCACTTACGAACCAAGAGGACAAATATGACGAAAAATAAAATAACTTTGTCATCACGACCTCGCGAAAGGCCGCGGATCGAATCGAGGGACGGAAAAACTAAGTTTTATAAATTGAAAATTGCGAAAAGTAAATTGTCAAGATATTACAACTCAAGATTCGATCAAAATCACAAATAAATAGTCAAAGTTACAAATCAAATTTTCAAGGAGCTCGCGAGAAAAAACCAAGAAATCTAGAAAGCATGAGGGTAGGCGGGTGTCTTTGATAAACTCGTCGCCTTGCTCGGAGAGCGGCGGCTTCTTCAACGTCTCAAAGTTTACAGGATTAACGGAGGCGGGATCCCAAAGCAGGCTCGCCACGACTAAGTCTGTTCCGTCCTCGAATCGAGGTAATAAGCTCACCGGCATAAGGGATTTCGGGTGAAAGACCACTAGATCGGGATGACCTTGGTGCGTGTTCACCCACCGCAAAGACGACATATCTTCGAGTAATGTGCTCCTGCGCCGATCGATCAGGATCTGTCAATGAGCTAGGTGACTAAAGCCCTGGTCAAAGCTATGCTCCATAAGGTCGAAGAAGTCATCCGAATTCTTGTAGGCGGCGACGGCCCAGACTTGGCCTCTCGAGCGGACCTCGGCCGTTTTCTTCGCGGCTTCCTCAATAGCTTTCTCGACCCTCTTTGGCGGCCGTCTCCGCCTCGGCAAGCAACCTCAACGTGGCGATCTCCTCCTGCGCCCCCCGCAATCCTTTGTCAAAGATGCAACTTTCTCATTGATCTCAGCATCCAATTTAGCGTGCTCCTCCATGATTGCTTTCATCTTCTCCATCTCTCCAGCCGCATGCTTAGCTTTCTTTTCGGCAGTAACCCTCGCCTTATCAGTCGCTCCCAGCTGCGCCGTCACTTTCCTCACCTCTGCCTCGCGCCTCTCGGCGGCCTCGAGCACCCTATTCAAGCGAGCGCCGAGCTGGGGAAAGCAAGGGACGGTTAGCAAAAAAAAAAAAAAAAAAAAAAAAAAAAAAAACAAAGTGGTCTTACCGAGAAGCCGCAATCCCAAATCGCCGCTCAAATCTCGATTTCAACAATCTCATCTTGAGGCGGAGAGTTGTCTTGAGCATAAAAGCGGGCTAATATGCCCGGCCAATCTCCACTTGAACATGATCAGGATAGCCGAGAGGGATCGGCCCAAGAGGAATCACATCAGCAATTGCTTCACCAACCCGGCGAGCTTTGGATAGGTCAAGATCCTGGGTAAAGCTCGGATCCAACCATAGGGCCTCTTTCCCAGAATAACCTCGAGGCAAAGTTTTTTGTGGCAGCGTCTCAGCGGGTGCGCTCTTCTCCACCGGAGTTTCAACCTCTTCAAGATGCGCGGGCCGGGAGCGGACCGTTTGGGTGGGCGATCATCCTTCGCCTTCTCTGGTTGAGGTCGCTTCACGCCGTGCGACTCTTTAGTAGGGGGATGAGTCTTTTTTGAGGCACCACTGACTGGGCCCGCATAACAAGAGGCGGAGGAAAGTCGCAACAAGGCGAGAAGAGGTCGCGACTTCGGGTTATGTGTCTCTTCGACAATCGAGCGTCTGATTCGGGGCACCATCCTGAGCTTTCTTCAAAGCCTCGCATCGAGCATTGGCCGCCTTATGCGCCTCCGCATTAAGCTTGTTTCGGTGAGCCCTGCGAGCATTTGGATCCATACCTACAAAAAGAAAGCGGTTTAGAACCCAGGAAAACAAAATGAGCATTTACAAATAAATACAAGTGGACAAAGAAAGTTACAAAGCGGCCTAAGTATAGGATCGCCCCCACATTCCGGACACTCAGAGGGGAAACATTTGTTGATATGACAACCCCCAATCCAGTCCGGATCGCAGCTCTCAGGACCCATTCGTACCAAGGGCGCGGCATTCCCCCTGCCCACTAGGCCCGCCATACACACAAAAGGCTCGGCCAGATCAAGAAGTTCAACCCAAGAAACATTTCTCCGAGATGGCGCCGCCCCGTCCGACTGAATTAACGTCATCAGCCCCTTTACGTAGCGCCGCTCACTCACAGGGGGGTCAAGGATTAAAAGCGTGGATTTGCCTCCGCGGACTGCTGCCCTAGGAAAAGGCCAACCTACCTTCGACTCGACTTTCAGTACCCGCTGCCCCCACTTATGAAACTTATTGAGAAGCGGGAATAGTAGGCGGGGAGTCTTCGCCCTCAGGGAGACTTGTCCGGGAATAGACGTCCCACAGAAGGAGTAAAATTGCCCCAGTAAAGTTAACGTCGGCTCGATCTTCAGAATCCGGCACATAACGGTGAAGGCCATCAAGCTGGATAATAGCCCGACGGCAAAATCGGAGGAAGCGCCTCCAACTCCTTGCAGATCTTCACAAAGAAAGGATCGAAAGGCGGTCTCAGACCCGCACACAAATGATGGAAGTGGAGGATAAGGGTGTCCTCGGAGCGACGCGCACTTACGTAATCCTTGTGGTCCCCGGGTTTAAATTTATCGGACTCTTTCTTATAATCGAAAAAAGAAAACCGATACACACTGGTGTCGATTCCGAATATGCTATTAATGGTCCTGTTGAGATCGTTGCTCTTGCACAGTCGGGACCATTTCTTATCAACGTCCTTCTCATACGCCGCCATGATCGCAAACTCTCGCATAGCTTCAGGATTGTTAGGACGAGAGCTCTTCGGCTGGGTGTCGGCCGCGGCGGCCTCACCAACTGTCATGGTTTGGCTCGCAATTTTCCTTTTCTTCTGCTTCTTTGCAGGCCTCCAGATATCCTTCCGAGGCAAATCGGCATTTTCATCCTCACTGGACCCCATTAACTCATGAACTGCGGCGTCCTGAACATAAGCTTCGTCGTGGTCGGGAGCGCCGCTAGTACTCGGGACCGCAGTTTGTCCTTCGGCCGGGGACGCGATCTTTTCAGCCCCGTGAACAGTTGGAGACTTTTGAGCCCGCGCCTTCTCCTTAAGGCTCACTCTACGCGGCGGATTTCTAGCGCGACGACGAAGGCCTCCAACTCAAAAGGGTCGGCATCCATTTCAACCTCGCCAATATCTGCGAGCACTTTCCACTTCAACCTCGTCCCAAGAGATCGCCAACGGAGGCCGCAGAGATAATATGGGGTCATCCTCGATAATCGTAAATCTCCTCTCCGCGAATCATCGCCGAAATGATCATTCCCGACATCCTGCAAAAACAAGGGAGGAAAAAGGTGGAGCTTTGGACTGGTATAATAATAAATTAACCCGGAAGGTGATCGCACCCACTTCAATACCGCCTCCTCCGTTTTTGCAAGAGAGATCGCAAATAAAATTACAGAGGACAATGCGGGAGCGGGCGAAGCCCCAATTTTCCTAGAAAGCTATAATCTCTCCCGGAAAAACCCCGTTATTAATCGGAAACAAGGCAATGTTGCATCTCCGTAGCAAAAGAATGACAAAATTGATATGTATGAAAAACAAGGCGAGGATGGATGAATAAGCGAGTTAACGAAAGGATTTCTAACCTGATTTCTTTGAGAAAGATGGGAAAACCGCGTAAAAGCGGGAAATACTCAAGGAGGTGGCGGAAATCTTCAAAAGAACCGCCCGTGAAATCCTAGAACCACCGAGAACGCCGTTGAACCTTCAAAACTCGCCAAAAAAACTTGAGAATTCTAAAACAACAAACAACGGAGAAAATAAGGAACGCTAAAAGTGTGAGGAGGTTGAGGGTGAAAACCTTATATAGGCAAGGGGCCCACAATCGAGCGGTTGGGAACCCTTCATCCGACGGTTCGATTAGGCGGCGATTATCGCTTTTGAAATTCAAGAGCGTCCCATCAATCCTCACGTGCAACCGCTGGCGATTGCAAAGCGCCGCGTTACTCGGCGAGAATGATACCTGTAGGGTCGCGTCGACCACGATTGACGGTCTCGCCCATAAAAAAACTCAGAGTTGCTTTGAGGTCGCTTGCTTTGAAAGCACGGCCCTTAGAGAACGAGTCGCATCGCATTTGCAAGGTCGCAGAAGCAGACCAGAGTTGCTTTGAGGTCGCTTGCTTTGAAAGCACGGCCCTTAGAGAACAAGTCGCATCAGGCGACAAGGTCGCAGAAAACAGACCGAGTTGCTTTGAGGTCGCTTGCTTTGAAAGCACGGCCCTTAGAGAACAAGTCGCATCGCAGGCGACAAGGTCAAAAGCAGACTCCAGAGTTGCTTTGAGGTCGCTTGCCTTGAAAGCACGGCCCTTAGAGAACAAGTCGCATCGCAGGCGACAAGGTCGCAAAAGCAGACCAGAGTTGCTTTGAGGTCGCTTGCTTTGAAAGCACGGCCCTTAGAGAACAAGTCGCATCGAGGCGACAAGGTCGCAGAAACAGACTCCGAGTTGCTTTGAGGTCGCTTGCTTTGAAAGCACGGCCCTTAGAGAACAAGTCGCATCAGACGACAAGGTCGCAGAAACTGACCCAAAGTTACTTTGAGGTCGCTTGCCTTAAAGACACGACCCCAAGTGTACAAGTCGCGTCCGACGACGAGGTCATAAAAAGTGTTGATAATTACTCCATCCTTTATATCCTCAGGGAATATCACTAAAGCACGGAGTAGGGGGCCATTGATGGGTATGAATGATTCCACCACCTCAACAGTAAGAGACAACCCACTGCGGCCACCCTCCGGCACGACAAGAGAGATCGCAAGAGGGGCGGCCACTTTGTCTCACCTCGCCGCGACCAAAGCATTTGCGGTCCCAGGCAAGTGCAACAGATCCTGTGAAACTCATCCAGGCAAGTCAAGAAGGGTCGCCAAGGGGGCGAGGCCGGAAAAGGCTTGCTCCTTGCGACCTCATAGAGATGGCCGCCGATTGATCCAGATCTTTTCCCCACTTGTACCTTAGATATTTCGTCTTGCTTAGTATCTAAGTTAAGCCTAGCTATTAGTAAAATATCTAATAAGATTACTTATTCCCTAAGTTACCCACCTCTATAAAAGGGGTGGTCATTGTAAACTAGAAGAGGATGAGATATATGGAATACACACTATACTTGCAATCAAAAGCTCTGTCCACTCTCATTCCTCCGAGCCACCACCCGCCGGAATAACACCACACCAAAAATACAGCCAGATATCCACCGTCCATACACCGCAAGGACACCCGTGACGATTTAAACATCTTCAATATCCTATTATCGAATCATTTTCTCCTCGTTAAATCATGATTAAATGACGACCTATTCCCTCATTATAGATTCGTGTTTCCCTCGTTACTTCATGACTTAATGTTGACAAATCCCCTCCATTTACTCTTTTATGGTGAAAATTACCAATCATGAATCCGTCACTAAATAAGCCGTCATTATCACTAAAATAATACTAGAAAATCAAGCATCTCTCCAAGAAAATAAAACTATTAAAAAATAATGATTCCGTAAATGAAGTGTTGTGATTGATATATCTAATACCATGAGGAGAATAAACAATATGAGATTTTTTTTTCTTTTTGAGAGAACAATATGAGAAATTAGGTAGAAGGACAAAACATATATTATAAATTAGTGAATCGCAATTCCAAAAATATTTACATAAAGGACAAACTTATTATAAAAAAAAATTGTATGATAGGCGTCTGAAAAAGAAACGTACTTTCTCTGTAATCAATATTTTAAAACACTTATATCTCACAATCTACAACTCGAAAATTAACAATTCTGTCACCAATTGTTTTTATTTTTTCATGCTATTTTTTTGGTACCACATTGACCATATTTCGACGTAATTTTTGAAAATCCAATATCAAAATTTACTATTGTTTGAAATTTATTGTTTTTCGGGATTTTCTGGTGAGATTCACTGAGTGAATTTCAATAGTGAATCTCGTGAAAAACTGATGAAGTGATATCGAACCAACTTTCAAAACGAAAAGCACAGAAAAATTAAAAAAATGATGAAATTTTCATCATGTTTGGAGATATAGATCAAAAGATATGAGTGTTTAAAAATGTGTAAGGAGAGAGAAAAAATGCAACACCAATTTTGTTTACATAGGCGTCGGTTTCTTTCTTTTTTTTATATTTATTTTCTTATGTTTAGTCCTACAAGCTTTAAATCTTGTACATGTTGTCTTTCTCCCTATAAATCTGATTGAGCTATCCCTTTACTTAAAAATCTATCAAAAAGTGAATTTTTTTTCTTCTTAATTCTCTATAAACAATTTACAATAACAAAACACAGTCGTTACAAAACACTTATGACATGTTTGTTAGGCGAGAATGGAATGGATGAAATATTTTTCATTCAATTCCAATGTTTGTGTATGATTATGAGGTAATGGAATGAAATTAAATTTTATTCAAATAAAATGAAAAATGTCCATTTTCATTCCTTCCAAAATGGATTGAATGCAATGGAATAAAATGAAAATTGACAAAACCCGAGGGTGATGGCCTGGGTAAGAGTGGGTGGGTCTTAGGGTAGGGTAGGTGATGGAGAATGGTAAGTAGGGTGTGGTAAGGTAGGGTAGGATGGGTGATGGTGGAGTAAAGTAGGTGCTGGGGTATGGTAGGTAGGGTGCGTAGGGTAGGATATGGTGAGATAGGGTTGGGGATAATAGGGTGGTGGGTTAGGTAATGAGGGCGGGGTGGTGGGTAGGGTATAAAAGGGTGGTTAGGGTAGGGGAGGGTGGGTTGAAAGTGTCGTAGGGTTTGGTAGATGAGTGAAAAGGTAAGTTAGTGTGTTAAGGAATGTTATGGAATGGTGGGTACGGTGGGGTAGGGGTGGTGGAGTAGGGTAGATTATTAAGGTAAGGTACGTGGGGGGTAAGGTAGGTAGGTTGGGTAGGATGAGGTTAGATAAGGCCGGGTAAGATGAGGTGGTGTGCAGGGTAGGGGTGGGGTGAAATAGGCTAGGGTTAGGTAGGTGAGTGAAAAGGTATGTTGGGGTGGTAGGGTCGGGTGGGTTGAAAGGTATGATACAGTAAGGTAGGGTAATGTAGGGTGAGGCGAGGTGTTAGATGCTAGAATGTTGAGGTATGGTAGCATTGGTAGAGATGAGGTGGCATAGGTTAGGTAGGGTTTCGTTAGGTATAGTAAGGTATGTAAGGTATATATGGTATGGGGTAAGGTAAGATGGTGTAGGATAGGGTGAGGTAGGTGTGTCGTAGAGTGGGTTATAGCACTGAGGTAGTGTAGTGTGGGTAGAGAGGTAAGGTGCGATGTGGTGGGGTAATATTGGGTGGGGCGAGGTGTGAGATGCTAGGGTGGTGAGGTATGGTAGAATTGGCTGGGGTGAGGTGGCGTAGATTAGGTAGGGTTTGGCTAGGTCGAGTAAGGTATGTAAGGTAGTGTAAGGGGAAAGTTAAGGTGGAGTACGGTAGGGTGAGGTAGGTGGGTCATAGAGTAGGTTGGTGAACTAATGTCGGGTAAGGTGGGTAGAGAGGTTGAGTACAGTGGGGTGGGAAATGTAGGGTGAGGTAAGGTGTGGGATGATACAGGGGCGGATCTGTGTAAACCAGAGTGGGGTCACGTGACCCCACTGAGATTTGGAGAAATTTTTTTAGTATTAAAGCCATGTAATTTTGATGTTAAAAATTGCCGTGTTGTTGTTGTACATGTAGTTTTAGGCTCCGGAGACCCAAACTAGAACAATTTTTTGGAAAAAAATGTAGTTTGAAGTCCGATGACCTTACTGGAAAATATTCCTGGATCCGCCCCTTTGGATGGTAGGGTGCTGAGGTATGGTAGTGTTTGGTGGAGTGAGATTGCGTAGGTTAGGTAGGGTCTTGTTAGATAGATTAAGATATGTAAGGTTGGGCTGGGGTAAGTTAAGGTGGTGTATGGTAGGGTGAGGTAGGTGGGTCGTAGAGTAGGTTGTGGTACTGAGGTAGGGTAGGGTGGGTAACGAGGTAGGGTGCGTTGGGGTGATTGGTAAGACGAGTGATATGTAAGGAATGGAGAATTACTAGCCGTAGTCTTCGCTATGGACAAATTTCGTAGTTACTTGTTGGGTGCTCAAGTGATTGTGTGGACTGATCACGCTGCTTTGCGATATCTCATGACAAAGAAGGAGGCTAAACCGCGCTTACTACGTTGGATACTGATCCTACAAGAGTTTGATGTCCAGATTAAAGACAAAAAGGACAGTGAAAACGTAGTGGCTGATCATGTTTCGAGAATGTTGAATGAGGAAAAGGAAGACCTTGACGATATAGATCTTTACTTTCCTCTTGAGAATGTCATGCTGATAGACGATTATGCTCCAGATGTTCCATGGTATTCTTCCATCATCAACTACCTTCATTCCCAATATCTTAATCCGGAATTTTCATATCAGGAGAAGAAGAAATTCTTCTCTGATTTGAAAACATTTGTATGGGATGAACCTTACCTCTTTAAGATTTGCAAGGATGGATTGCTAAGGAGATGTGTACCTAAATCTGAGCAACATGACATTATTGAACAATGCCACAGTGGACCTACTGGTGGTCATTTTGGTCCCTGGAAGACCGTTGCCAAGATCTTTCAATCTGGTTTCTATTGGCGCATGATCTTCAAAGATACAGAAGCTTTCTGTAAAGCTTGTGATAGGTGCCAACAAACCAGAGCTTTAACAAGGCGTTTTGACATGCCATTGAAGCCCATTCTTGAATGTGAAGTCTTCGATGTATGGGGGATTGATTTTATGGGCCCGTTCCCATCGTCCTGTGGAAATAAATGCATCTTAGTCTGTGTCGATTATGTATCGAAATGGGTGGAGGCTCAAGCCACTTCTCACAATGATCACAAAACGGTCATGAAATTTCTAAAGAAAAACATCTTCGTGAGATTTGGGTGTCCACGTGCCTTGATAAGTGATGAAGGGACACACTTCTGCAACCGACCACTAGAAAAAGTACTTGAGAAATATGGTGTCCGGCATAAAACTGGCACACCATATCACCCTATGACTAGTGGCCAGGTCGAGCGAAGCAATCAAAGCTTGAAGAAGATCCTGGAAAAAGTAGTCAACAGTCACAGGAAGGACTGGAGTCTTAAATTGGATGATGTACTATGGGCATACCGAACTGCCTATAAGACCCCCATGGGTACATCACCCTATCAGATGGTACATGGAAAACCATGCCACCTGCCAGTTGAGTTGGAGCATAGAGCGTATTGGGCCATTAAGTTCTTAAACTTTGATGCCAAATCATGTGGTGAACACCGACTGCAGCAGTTGTATGAGTTAGATGAGTTTAGACTCCAAGCCTACGAAAGTGCCAGGTTGAGTAAGGATAGAATGAAACTCCTTCATGATACCAAAATCAAGAAGCGAGAATTTCAAGTTGGGGAGCAAGTTTTATTGTACAATTCCATGTTACACTGCTTCTGGAAAGTTGAGGACACGTTGGTCCGGCCCCTTTGAAATTCTACAAATCATTCCTGGAGGTGTTTTAGAACTAAGAGGTCATGGTGACCAGCCATTTAGAGTGAATGGTCAAAGGTGTAAGCATTATATTGGTCAACCCAAAGAGAAACCTTTGATTGTTCATTTCCTCGACATCCTCGGGTGTGGTACTTCGGAAGTCAATGAGTTTGACGAATTTTCGCCCGACTTGTTTTCAGAGGATGACGGCAGTGGTTTGGTAGAAGAAGTTATGACCGGTAGTTGGGATATGGAAGAGTTTAAGCGGGAAGCACAGTTAAAGAGAATACTGAAGAAGAAGAAGTCTACAATGGGGAGGATTAAAAGCGTTTGGAAAATGATCAGAAACTTGACCCCATGTGTTAGATGCTGTTTTTGCAGCCACACTACTGATTAGAGCATACACGATGTAGTGGCTGGGAGAAAGGTTAAGTGGCCTGATCCAGGCTGAATTGAAAGATTGTCGAGCTAACGACATAAACCAAAGCGCCACTAGGAGGCATCCTAGATATCCTTTTCTATTTTAGTCACTTTCGTTTTTGTTCTTTTCTTTGATTCATTTATTTTAAGCCTAATTAGGTTTTTGTTTGAATATGCCTCAGTTTAGCTTTGTTTTTAAAATGGATTATGGAGTTCTGCCGCACGAGTTCCCATACATTAGTAGGATTCCACTTATCACTTTAGATGACGGACCTGGAGGGACGATCATTCTGGATGTAGATTATGACATTAGCACCCGTATCAGGACCGTTACCTATGTTATCATTGTACCCCAAGCTATGGGAGGTGGAGAGTTTAGTGCAGAGGACCTGCAGCGCGCTTTAGGACGACCGTACACAATCCTTAATGACGCGATGCTGACTGACTTGATGCTAGTGTTGCGTGCTGAACACTTCAGAGGAGTGGATGTTGCTGGAGAGGACTGGACCTTACAGGATGAGTACGATTTTCCTCCCGCGATTGATATGCTCCGTCGTCTGATCCGGATTGTGTGGTAGGGTACAATGGGTGGTGGGCTTGGGCTACCCCACCCCCCGCACCCCTTCCAACCTATTCTGCCTTATGAATAATCTCATACCCCACGCTACTCATCACTTAATGTGTCACCTTTTATATAATTTGTTTCATTCCATTTTCTCACAATATTTCAAACACATTAATGGAATTAATTTATTCTATTCCATTCTTATTATTTTATTTCATTCCATTCTATTTCTGCATAACAAACATGCCATATGCATAATAAAAGTAATGAACAAAGTATTTAGGCAACACTGACATCAAGAAGGGCCATTCAGTCGTTAAAAGACATGAACCTGTGTGAAATAACATTTACACTACAATCATTGGAAACATTCTTCTTCGTTGCAATCCGCAGAAGAATGTATTCTAGACAGCATATGTGCACCATTGTTCAAAATATGCGATCCATGCATGGGAATGAATCCTCTGTTGCAGATGAGGATTAATTGCAGTCGATGGATCCTTTGGTAGTAGATGCAGTCGTTTTTTTTTTTTGTTGTTTAATTGCTGTGATTTTTTGATGCAGTTTGTTGTTGTTGTTTTTTTCTTGGATAATTGTATCACTTTTGTCTAGCATCTCACTAAAGTTTCTTAATATAATCCATTATTGCCTATTAAAAAAGCCCTTCAACCGCTAACCTCCTAAAAAGTCACACCAATTCTTGACATGTACACCAACTGCTGATTGTTCGTAAATAAGCGGTTTCTTTCTTTTTTGGTTGGACCGATGACTGGCTTGTTCACGGTGGTCCTTGGTCACGAAGTCGTACATGTTCCAAGAATGATTTTTTTTTTTTGGAAAGAATGAAAAATATGTAAACACCATGGATATACTCCTTCCATTCCATAATAACTGAAGCAGTTGCTATAAACACGTAGATTAAAAAAGTAATTAATTGTTTTGACTTTAATTAGATAAAGACTAGAATACCTTTATAGAAAATAGAGTAAATAATGTTGTTGCATTTAAGACCGTATATGAAATAAATAAAGACATATATGGGCAAAAAGGGAAAAGTGAATTCAGTAGTTTAATGGTGGTCCCAACTCCACCATGTCATATCTATTCAACTAATAGGAGTTTTTCAAATAATGGCTAACATGTAAATTTTAGGAATAAGTATTTTAAAGCATCTATTTTTCCACTATACTTATAAAGTGTATAAAAGTGGACGCCACATTAGATTTACGAGTAATATGACACAACCAGACATACCGAGTAAAATGATCAACAAAAATCACATAATATTTAAATCCATCAATAGAAAATAATGGGAAGTCCAAACATCAGAAAATATAATCTCAAGAGAAAGGGAAGACTATAATGTAGATTGGTCAAAAGAAAGTTTATGGCTCTTATTTTCAAGACAAGCAGAAAAATGTAATTGAGAAACATAAGAATATGGTAAAGTGTAAGTACTAAGAACAAAATGTAAAACTGGATCAGCAGGATGACCCAGGCTATGGTGCCACACATCAGAAGAGATTTTATTCGTAGCAAATGCAAGTAAAGGTTGAGTGGCCATTCATAGAGTCCATTCTTAACTGGACCACGGATGAGGATATGATGCGTATAGAGATTCTTCACAAGAAATTCATCGGGTAAGAATTCAACAGAAATGTTATTTGTTTGGCACAACTTACATATAGACAGTAAGTTACGAGACATATCAGGAACGCATAAAAATCATTTAATTGAAAGGATTTAGACAGAGAGAAAAGGAGAGAGGAAGAACCAGCGCGAGTAATATTCAAGACGGAACCTTCACCAACTAGAATGTCGTCAGTGCCCAGATATGGCGTGTGCAGGGAGAGATTATAGAGATCAGATATAACGTGGTGGGTGGCACCATTGTCCAAGAGCCAAGGTGAGGAGGAGGCCAACAGAGCAGGAGAAGAAGTGGCGGCATGAGCTTGGGGACGGGGAGGCCGAGCTGTGGGATTGAAAGGTTGAACCTGGAAGTTCGGACAGAACTTGGCGGAGTGACCCTGAGTCGAACAGAGCTAACAAGGACCGAGATAGGGGTGGTGAGGCCGAGTGGAAGAATTTGCCTGAGAAGAAGTAGGGGGATGGACCGGTAGACTGATAATTTCGGGGCTGGGAGAAGTTTGGAGCCTGAAAATGCTGGTTGTTCATGGATGTGGAGTAGAAGCCCGCCATCCCTGATGTGTAGGACGAGGAAGGAGGCCTTGGGATGGACGAACTGAAGCGAGATGGGCAAACGCCGGCGAGAAGGGTGTCTTGATGAAGATGAGCCGAGCTTCACCTGAAAATTCAACAATTTATCATGTAATTCCTCAAAGGTAATAGCCGAATCACAGGCTTGAATTGCACGAGCAAGATCATTGTATTGAGGTTATCTAGAATTAAATTAACCAAATCCTCATGATCCATGGGCGATTCAAGGAGAGCAAGTTCATTAAATATTGCCTTGACCGTATAAAGATAATCTGAAATAGATTGTGTGCCTCGACGTAAACTTTTGATCGATTGTTTGAGCTGTTTAATACGACCCCGACTCGGCTTAGCAAACATGTCGTACAGAGAGACCCAGGCAACCCAAGCTTGAGGGAGAAGAGAATCAAATTGAAGATGAGCCGGGCTTGACGCTTCAAGGTCTGATATTCCAGGTTCGGTTTAGAGACAGAGGAGCCTGCGGCTGAGATAGTTTCGGCCGGTGGAGTGGTGGTGCCATGGATATACCCAATAAGACCATAACCATCGAGAAGAGATTCAATTTGTAGTTTCCAGAGGGAGTAATTAGAGGAATCAAGCTTGATAGAGGCCTGCGTGGAGTGATTAAAGGCAACGATGGAGGGGGAGGGAGCTGCCGGAGAGGATTGGTCAGCCATGGAAGAGAGATGTGAGAAATAGAACGTGGGGACGGCGGAAAAGAAAAAACGGAGAGAAGCTATACGGAAGAGTATTAGGGCTCTGCTACCATAAAAGATTTTGGAAAAATATTATTTTATTCACGCGTATAATTGGCTGAACTGTATAGTATATATAGTTACAACAGAGAGTTTTAGAATCTATTTAGAAGTATTCAAATATTTACGGTTACACTAATAATTACAGATAAATATTTTAAACTATATATGGTCTATCATGGTTTTTGTAATTATTCACTCATAGTATATTTCATAATTTCTTCCTGTATTTACGGGATTGGTTTCATGTCTACACATACCGTAAAACACTTCACACGCGTTATAATCGTAACAAATAAATCAAAAGCAAAAATTTAAGCCTATTTTTGCATAATTTAGCCTAGTCTGGGTTTGAAAACCAATGACAATATCTTATAACCGCAAAAGCGTCTTCCTACTAAAAGCAATTGGATGGGAATAATGTAGCAGCCATGCAATTGACAGCTTTATTTCATTACTTCTCACAAAATGTGAATGAATACATTGCCTGAATTCTTTAACTAAATATATTTTTTTTACTGAACAGCTGAAAAACAATATATTAAAAGTGAGATCCAGCAAGAGGCTGGAATTTTTTTCTCAATACAACAGATCCACAAATTGAAAACTAGACTATAGTTGACTAAAAATAAATTAGAATGACAGAAAAAAAAAAATTAAGATACACTTGTGATTGTATAATCAGCAAGCCGTGAAATTAAATCTTCTGAAATATCTTGAAAAGTTCTAACATTTTGGGAGGTCATGAGGCGGCGGGGGTATTTTAGTTGACGGAGTCGGCCCATTTCCAACTTCAAAAGCAAATCCCAAACCACTATGGAGATGTGCATCCAAGTGACAATGGAAAAACCATATGCCCGGATTATCAGCTCGGAACCGTATAACAGCCCATCCTCCTACTGGGACTTCTATAGTATTTCGTATCTGTGGATTGACAAAATTGAATTTTTTGGTGTCGATTGCTGGGTTGAAGTTTCCAAAGCCTTGGGCCAAAACGTAAAAGTTGAAGCTATGCAAGTGCATCGGGTGGTCGTAGATCCTTTGTTATCAAAGCGATATCTTGTAGTACCACACCGAATCGTCGAATTAAACTTAAGAGGATACACTTTTGTTGACTTTGTAACCATCACCAACGCTGGGTTCAAAATATTTCTATCATCGAGTGTGTAGTTGAACTTCAAGGGCGGTTCCTTTGGAAAGTCCTTGGTATATACTCCGATCGTCTTTTTATTGACAAAAGCTTCTAACATAGAAGTCTTAGTAGGCAACAGAATGATGCATTATTCATGCTACTCGCAACTCTTTGGCCTAGTGGCCCAGGGCAACTAACATTCCTGGCCCTCCGCATGGCGACTAAACTCAATCCAATGGTTATAAACAATTGCTCGTCAACTTTACGTGGAACTTCCCAGTATAGAATGGATCGGAAACAAGCCCGGTTAAACTGGTGAAGAATTTGTGGGCAGTTGATGTATCGTTGAATGGCGGAAGAATAGGCATTTTTGGTGGAATTGAATTTTGTGCTTTTTTATATTGAAGGATTCCAACTGTGGTAGTGTTGTCGTACGCTCCAAATATTGTGGTTTTGTAAGGCGACGCGTCGCCATATAATACGATGCGCGGGGTTGATTGGCGATCAATAGAACATCGTAGGTTTGAGTGAGCCGACTACTAAAATATCGGTGACATAAGGATTTACGTAATGGTGCATCACTCGCAATAATCGAAAGGAGTGTCCGCTATCTTGAAAAACAGATTGTTACTTGAGTGCGCGGTGTTGATAACACGTAGCAAATACGTTTTCCATGTACTACCGTTATCTTGTGCGTTTCTGTTTCGTAACATAGGATGACAAGGAAGAATAATCAATAAAATTATGTTATCAATATAATAAAAATGATTGTGAATTCGGATGTGTAGATTCATCCTTTGATATATATGCATGCATCATAGTACTTACGATTTGTTGAGCATGGGTACAAACTGCCTGGCAAGCCATTTATGGTATACGAATTGGATATGTTGAATGGAGCTCCGGTAACTAAAGACCTCTCTTCCAATTCAACAATATTTGCTTTCCAATACTCTCCTGCAGTAATTTTTTTTTTCATTATCAAACTTTGATTTTTGACATTATGCATAGTGCATGTGCATTGTAATCATCAAATTTGAAGTTTCAAATTACCTAAAAGAATAGTGAACTCCCATCGAGGCTTAGCATATGGGTAGGATCGACTCTCGACGTGGACGAATGATGAGCGCTCCATGAACAGCTTTCTCTCATAAAAGACGAGTGTGCATGCCACCAAAGGGTTCCTACTTGTTGTACTATGTTAAACTCAGTATGTATAACTTTTACCTGGACTATCGGACACCGAAGTTACGATTCGGTCCGTCTCGCCCATGGAGTCATTCTTTGAAATATCCCATGCCTCAGATATATATGCATATTAGACCACCTAATTAGCTCTCTACTTCACACCGTACTAGCTAGTTTTTACATGGCAAAATTAGGATTTTAGTCCTCTAACTTGGACTATTTTGGATTTTAGTCCCGCTCTCCTGCCCGGTGAGGAAAATGGTCCTCTAAGTTGGCTTTTTTTTTGGATTTTAGTACTATCCACGGAAATAGCCGATTGGACACGAATTTTTAAAAATAGTCCTCTAACTAGGCTGCCACGTAAGCGCTTTTTAAAGATTCCGGTGCCCAATCAGCTATTTTCAGCGGATAGGACTAAAATCCAAAAAAAAAAACCAACTTAGAGGACCATTTTCCTCACCGAAGCAGGAGCAGGATTAAAATCCAAAATAGGCCAAGTTAAAGGACTAAAATCCTAATTTTGCCGCCAAGTTAATTGTCTTACCAATGAATACTGAGATCGTATGGTGACTTGTTAAATACATGAACCACTAGAGTATCACCCTCGTCCACATTAATAGTTGGCCCTGGAAATTGTCCATTCACTGCAGTAATTTCATTTTTCTCACACAAACGTACAATTGTGAGATTTCCCACCTATTATATACCCAAAATAAATAAATAAATTAAGATTCAGATGTTTCATACAATTATAAAAAAAAAAAAATTGAAGTATATATTTGAAGCTAGGACAATACTTACATCAAATGAGTACTCTACAACTTTTGCAGAAGTATATGACAATGAAACAGCGATAATCAAAGCGTATATAAGCCAATACTTATTACTTGCCATTTTGATTCTTGAAAATGATAAAAAGAATACAGAGGGATATAATTAGGGTTCCCTAAAGAATAAATAAAAATGAGATTAAAGATGTGATATTACAGCAGGCTCTCTTGGCCCTATTTATAATGATTGAAGATCTGGGACGTACGTAGTAGACCGATTGGAACGAAGACTTACTATTGAATTGAATGGTTCAAAGGTTAAGAAGTAATTAAGGTAATATAAAACTAATTGAATGACAGAGGAGACTAAGCTAATGCATAGGATTTTTCTTTTTTTTAGAGGGTATTGCGTTGGTTGCTTTAATTTGTTTTTGTTTAGTGGGAAGCTTCGTCAATGGCTTTGAATTAATTTTGTAGTATATTTTTAATTTTGCAGGTAAAAACTAACCTGCCCACCGGATTTTTAATATGATGCTATTGACATGTTCTTACACGATCTTAACCTGGAATTTTTTCTTAGCTAGACAAGTTGGTCGGTTGATGTGTTTCTGTTATTACCTTCGTCCTAAAATATAAGTCTATTTAACTTTTTCGTTTTGTCCCATAATTTAAATCCATTGAAATAACCAAGAAAGCTTATATTTCATTTTTCTCCGTTTATCTCTTATTTATTATCTAACCACCAGCTTTTCACTACTCTGCATTAATAATAGTTAAAGGCTATTTTAGACTTTTCCATCAAATTAATGACATATAATCAATTTAACCAACTTTTTTAATCTATGTGAAAAATCTCAAATGGACTTGTATTTTGGGACGAAAGTAGTATTATCTTTTCCTGCTTTCCTTTAAAAAAAATTAAAAAGAAAAACCTCGGCAGCTTACTGATATATGAAATAACATATTCATTTGCCTTTCAAAGAAAAAGAACAAAATAACCCCATGTGCAGGATTCAATATACAAACATATGTGTGATACGGAAAAAAATTGATAAATTTCTGACCCCCATTTCGAAATTCCTGGAGCCGCCCCTGACCATAAGCACATGCATATATTTGGTCTTACACCTCCCAAAAAAACAGTTGGGAGTTTGTTGTGAGCAATTGCGCTATTTCTACAATTGAACTATTGTACTTATTGCGAGAAAACACATGCATATGCACTTTAACAAAAGGAAGGGTTACAAAATGCTGATAAACGTCACAAAAGTGGTCATATGCCACAAAAGTTGTTGTCACCATAAGCATAGGCATTTGGTTGGACACTTCCCAAAAAAACGTTTGGGAGTTTGTTGTGAGCAATTGCACTATTTCTGCAATTGAACTGTTGTACTTATTGTTAGAAAGCACAGGTTGTTA
The DNA here is from genome assembly GCA_026214975.1 of Gentiana macrophylla. Classification (NCBI taxonomy): domain Eukaryota; kingdom Viridiplantae; phylum Streptophyta; class Magnoliopsida; order Gentianales; family Gentianaceae; genus Gentiana; species Gentiana macrophylla. Next base: position 26,829,035 of record CM047810.1, on the reverse strand, counting down.
ACTCAGAGGTTCCGGGTTCGAGTCCTAGTGTGGACGAAAGTGTGTGCGTGTGTTTCTTTCGTATCCGTAAGAAAACACAGGCATATGTCACAAAAGTTGTACTTATTTGTGCTCTATTTCATTAGTGACTATATATATATATATATATATATATATATATATATATATATATATATATATATATATATATATATATATATATATATATATATATATATATATATATATATATATATATATATATATATATATATATAGCATGTTGTATCATCTAAATTGATCAATCAATTGAATCATCAATGAAAGTTCTTGGATTACATGATGTATCATCTGAATTGATCAATCCATTGAATCATCAATGAAAGTTCTTCATGTTCATGTTTCCCGTTTTTTCTAGCGAGTTTAAAATTATGTTCTCATTTCTTTTATTCTTCAAAGTTTTATGAGTTTCAACATAGTAACAAAATATTTTTTGTTGTCAAAGTTGCGTTACTCTTGGAGAATTTGAAATTTCACTGAGTTTATTGTTCAAGATTTATGGTTGATAATGAGAACCCTCCTTGTGTTAGTTCAAACCTCTCCGCTCAATGGCAACAATTATCATCCATAGAGCAAAGCTATGGAGATTACCTTAATCACCAAGAATAAGATTGGATTCATCGAAGGAGCTGTCACAAGACCTAAAGTAAACACTCATGATTTCCCTCTTTGGAGACAATGTGATACTATAGTTAGGACATGGATCCAAAATTTTGTAGACAACAGGCTAGTGCCCAAGATGTATGGAATTCTATAGACAATTTTACTAAGCAAATTCGTGGGAATCTTGGAGTTATATTAGAGGGAAATCATTGTTATTTAGATTAATTGTGAAAGTGTTGAATTGTCTGATTCGGGGTATAATTTGTGTCTATTCTTGTTCTGTATTTCGAATCCATAATTTTTTGCTTTATTCTAAATGATGCTAGGCTAGATTTCCGTTAACCAAACATGTGATAGTTAATTTGAACCCAGTCTGGGATAAAGTAGTGATTCGTTGTGTGATCAGAAAGCCAGATGCAAATCACGTACCTTCCGGGTCCGCAACGAGTCCTTTTGTCGGCTAGCCGTCAGTTAAGATATGTAATTTTGCCATTCTAGCTTTTATTCTAGTTGTCTTTGGATTAATTAAATCGTGTGTAAAAGCTGATCAACTTTATGTATGACATCGTAAATTATTCTGAAGGAGCCGGAAGTGGAAGGGATAAATAGGAGGTGAATAACTAGATCGCCATGTAAAATCGCCATTGGCGATGGACGGTCCCATGAGTGAGCTTTTCCAAACTGGTATGGGCATCCCAAAGTGTCAATTAATGCATGTTTAGTTATTTTATTGGTTTAGTTCAACCTAGTGAAATAACAGTCCTTGTGGGAAAAGAGTGGACACGTAAACCAATAATAATAATAATAAAATAAAATATTTATTCTTGATTTATAATATCCTCAACACGCCTCCGAAATCCCATGGGAAGAGAGTGGACACGGAGATTGGACTTAAGCAACTTGAAGCGTGGTCAAGCCAGCGGCTAGGTAAAGAGGTCGGCGAGCTGATCTTTGGTGCTAGCTATGGAACGAAATGGAAAGGCTTTTGGACGCCACTAGATCTCGAACATGATGTAAATGATCTCGATATGCTTAGTACAAGCATGGAACACCGGATTATGAGCAAGGTAGTTGGCCCGATATTATCACACCACAAGGTAGGAAGAGAAGAAAGGGAAGCACGCATCTCGGCAAGAAGACTGCACAACCATTGGACCTTGGCAGCAGTATTGGATATAGTCTTGTATTCGGCTTTGGTACTACTTTTAGAAATCATAGGGTGTTGCTTGAAGCGCCAACTGATGATATTGTTAACGAGAAAAACACAATAGGACCCGACTGAACGATGGTTATCAGAATCAGCCGCCCAATCACAATCAGAATATGCCTGGAAAGTGAGGGGTGAGTTCGTGAGAGAAATAAGCCGTCAGAGATTTTCTGCTTAAGGAATCATATATACGTTTGACCACAACCCAGTGATCATCTATTGAAGAGTGCAAGAACTTGCTGACCTGAGTGGGGTCGGGGAGGCCTGGTGAAGACCATACTGACATCGCTTAAGGCGGCAAAAATAATCTGGATAATCTGGATGAACGAACCCCTGAGGCTTTTGCACTTGGACAAGTTCGGTTAAAAGCCTATGTAGGAAGGCATTTTGGATATCAACCTGTCATATAGACCATCCATGGGAAACAACGAGAGCAAAAAGAAGTCAAATAGTAACCGGTTTAACAACCGGGTTGAATGTCTCCATAAAATCAACACCTTCAGCTTGATGAAAACCTTTCACAACAAAGCGAGCTATATGACGTTCAAAACTGCCATCCGCATGATGCTTCGTTCGATATACCCACTTGTTACCTACAACATTCATATGAGACTGAAAAGGCACAAGATCTCAAGTATTAGTCAGTAAAAGAGCGTTAATATGCTTTCTCATAGTATTAAGCAAAATTTGGTGTTTCAAGGCTTCGGTGTAGGAGGTAGGGTCAGAGTTGGTGGCAGTATTGATAAGAGCCTAAGGAAGACGATAGCTGATGAAATCAGGCATTTCAGTAGGTTTAAGAGAGTTGGTTTTGGTGTGAGTGACCATGGGATACGGTGGGGGTGGATCACGCGAAGTTGGAGAAGGGGTGGGGTTCGGACTAGGTAGGGAGGTGCCGAAGATGATGGGGATTGGGGAGGGGTGGGGTAGGCCATAGAAGGTGGAAGGGCCGGTTGTGTGGCAGGGCGCGAGAGATTGCGGTAAGGGAACAATGATAATGTTAGTAATAATAGGAGTTTTCGTAGGAGTGTAAGTGAAGGTAGCTTCATCAAAGACTATGTGTCGAGCAATGTAGACATGGCTCGCGGAGAGTTCAAGACACTTGTAGCCGTGGTGGTTCGGGTTGTAGCCAAGAAAGATACATGACTTAGAACGAAAGTCGGCTTTGTGATGATTATAAGGGCGAAGATGGGCATCAAGCACAACCGAAAACACGAAGAAATGATTAGTCAGGAGAGCAACCAAAGACCATTTCATAGGGGAAAAAACCTAGCTCTGATACCATATTGTAAAGTAAGTATTGATTCCATTGAATAATACTGAGATCTGAGTACAAGAGTTATTATATAGGCATCATGTATTTTAGCCAACAAGTAAACCGATAATAATAATAATAATAATAATAATAAAGTATCGATGAAATTGACCAACGAATCGATGCAATTAATTTGTTGAAAAGAAAAGTATCTTTTCTCTTTAAATTTTTTTATTCAATGTCAAAATATCTTCCTTGTAAGAATTCAAAGTCAAATATCAAATGAGAAAAGAAAGAAAATAATTCAAAAACAATATAAAAAAAACCAAATAATAAAATAGAAATGTTGACTAATCCGTAGGAAATGGCGTAGAATATGATTAGGTTCTACTCTTACGCGAACACATGCTTAAGGAACATCCCCAACATAAAAATTATTATTATTATTAGTGTTTTTTCTTTTATAAGGATGTGTTTTGGGACTTAATTAGGCACTTAGGACACCCAAAAAAGATCATCGTTTATAAGGACGGATTTTTTCTTTGTTTCCTAAATTACCCTCCCTCGCAAACCCAGTCTTATTTTTTTTCCTTCTTTCTTCGAATCTTTTTCCGACGCTATTCATACTTTTCTTCATTGCATTTTTGCTGATTTCAACAGCTCCTGCAAGTGGTGAAGACTTCTATGAAGGATCACAGCTGAACTGGATGAAGATGACGACCAGATCCGGCTGCCATGGGACGGTGGCGGAGTGCATGATGGCCGGCGGAGAGGAGGAAGAGTTCGAGCTGGACTCCGAGTCTTCCAGGCGGATTCTAGCGACCAGCGCTACATCGAGATATGGTGCGCTGCAGAGGAATAATAGTGTTCCTTGCTCAAGGCGTGGCGGTCAGACTACAACTACCGCCCGTGCGTCGGTGAATCCTTGCACTCGCAGATTCTTAGCGTGCTATCACCCGCAGCAGGAGTTAGTGGTGGTATTCAATTTCAATCGCGGTCTGATGTTGTTTCTCCTATTGAAGGGAATTGACTGGAGCTACAAGTCCGATGAAAAGGCCATTCCAAAGAAGTATGTTGTAATTTTTAATTCATTATTTTCTTGTGTCATACTATTCAATTTATTATTTTGTTCTTAAGAATTTGCTGTGAAGTATGATAAAGTAATTCTTCTGCATGTGTTGAGCAACGTTTCAAGGGATGGGTTCCTATTATTGAGGTAGCCATCCTCTGTGTATTGATATCCATTTTTTTGTTTGAGGTTGTCAATTCTGCTCTATTTCCCTCCTTTAATGCTTTATTTGTCTGCTTAATGCATGGCTTGCTAATTGTTTATGTTCTTATGTTTCAATCGACAATTGCTTTCTTGCATATGATTGTGTGAATCTTACTGCAAGCTTATGTTTGTGCTTATAGACATACTATGCTATCTATTTATTTGTTTGGAAGTGAATCATTCATTGATTGTCTGTTATAAATCTGTGTTCATTTTAATTACCAAAATGTCTCTGAGTTAGTTAGTTTTTCTTGCTCTCAAGTTTGCTCTCTGCATTTCTTTGCTGCATTATGCTCCTTCTTGATTGCTAATTGAATATAATTGAGCTAGATTTCTTACGTATAATCACTCTTTCATGTGTTCGACCCACGGATGAATGAATTGATTAGTTTCTTACATGCAGATTTTAACTTTGTTAATTGGTTCATCTGTATATTTTTGTAGTACTTAAATGGCTAATTGGTGAATTCAATATAAAAAAATGCAGTCTGGTTAGAATTTGGGTGTTAAATAGCACTGTTCTACTTTGTATCATTTTTTTGGAAACTGCTAAGTATTTTTCTGAATTAATACATCCCTGCATTTGCTGAATCTGAAACTTAAACTTTTGTGTATTAGTTGATGTCACTGCATAAATTGTTGATGTCACTGCATAAAATACCGATGTCACTGCATTAATTGCCGATGTCACTGCATAAATTGCCGATGTCACTGCATAAAATGTTGATGTCACTGCATATCTGATTGCCGATGTCACTGCATAAATTGTTGATGTCACGCATATATGATTGCCGATGTCACTGCATAAAATGTGATATCTCTGCATATATGATTGTCGATGTCACTGCATAAAAATATGAATTAAGGTGAAAGATTTATGTTGATCGTAGTTTTATATCAAAAGATATAGCCATTTGAAGTCGATTTTATGAAGAAAAAAATCGATTTTATGAAATTAAGTCGGAAAAATATCAAATGTCATCACGATGTTGCTTCATCAAATGCCACTGCATCCCGGTGATCACTGCATCCCGATGGTCTCTGCATCGCGGTGTCTCTGCATCGGGGGAGGCCACTTCATCGCGGTGTCTCTACATCGGTGGTGGCCACTGCATCGCGGTGTCACTTCATCGCGATGTCTCTCGTGATATATGATTGCCGATGTAACTACATAAATTGTTGATGTCATTCATACATGATTGCCGATGTCACTTTGATAAAATATTGATGTCACTGCATATCTGATTGCCGATGTCACTGCATAAATTGTTGTTGTCACGCATGTATGATTGCCGATGTCACTGCATAAATTGGCGATGTCAATGCATCGCGGTTGTTAGTGCATAGCCGTGTCTCTGTATCGAGGTGATCAATGCATCGCGGTGGTAAAAAAAAAAAATCTAAGCGCCTGAATTTGACAAAAAAAAAAAAAAAAAAAAAAAAAAGTAAGCAGCAGCAAGCGGAACAGACTGCTATATGCTGAAAGTTTATTTAATTTATTTATTTAATTTAGAAACAATGCTGCTGTTGTGTTTTGCTTACCTTTTTTTTTTTTTTTTTTTTTTTTTTTTTTTTTTTTTTTTTTTTGCCTTCCCTCTTCATTAAGGGTTTTGGGTCTATCTACCTAATTTTTGTCCTTATAACAAAGTGTTTGTTTTGGACGTCCTTTTTGCCTAATTAAGTCCAAAATGCGTCCTTTTCAATAATTGTCCCTTATTATTATTATTATTATTATTGTTATTTTCTGATGTTGATTTGTTTACTTGTGACCGACTAAGGAATGTGTTGACACGAGGGAAAATTTCTATCATGTATTGTATTTGGCGCAATTGAGGATTCATAAATATTTTTCATTGGGGCATTGGAGCAAATTCGAATTTCTAGTGAGGATATTAATAGCGTTTTTATAATTTTTAGCAACGAGAGTATATCGCTTTAATATAATAATAAAAAAATCGGATCTCAATGGAGGTACTGTCCCCCACCCCGTTACACGTCCCTCTGCCCTTGACTGGCTTATATAATTGTTAAATATGAATTATGGTACCTTAAAAAGTACTTGTTTGTAATTCATTTTGTCAAGTAAAACAAAAACAAAAGTTCGGCCCCTGAGTGAAAGTCAAACTCTGCAACCACGATCTGGGCCGAACTCCAGAGAAGTCGGACCAATAGATTCTGGATACCGGGGGTTTTAAGCGGAAAAAAAAAAAACATAAGTTCTCATCTAACTAAATACACCTCCTGAAAATTAAAACATATATTTTTTTTAACTAAATACATACGATGGGCAATGATAGACATGAAATTCCTATACAAATGTTAGGCTCTGTTAGGTTTGAAGGAAACCAAAAAAAAAGAAAAGACCCCTCAAAAAAAAAAAAAAAGGAATGCAGGGATTTATTTCTAGTGGTTGGTATTCGTGTTTGAAAAAAAAAAAAAAAAAAAAAAAGGAAAAGGTGGAAACAAATGGAAATGATACAATGTAATAAATTAAAAAATTAAAGGGACTTTGATATTTCCTTTCCTTTCCTCTGTTCAGTCCAAACACTATAAATGGATATTGAAATCACTCATTACCCCATCATTTCTCTTCGGTCACAATCTTCTCTTAGGGCCCGTTTGGATTGAAGGAAACAAATAGAAAGAAAAAGGAAAGATAGTGATAGAAAAGAAAGGAGAGGGGAAGGAGAGACTGTGAAGTTTATTTTGAATGTTTGGATAGAACTAGACGGAAAGGAAATAAAGGTTTAAAAGTGTGTTTAGAATATCAATGGAAAAGAAAGGAAATCACATGATTATAAATGTTTTTCCAATTTCAGACATTAGGTTAGTGAGATATTAGTATTAATTTTAAGGTTATTTAAGTAATTATATAAATTTTTTTTGAGGAGGTAATATATAAAATATTAAAAATAAATACCATTTCCTTCTAAATCTTGCTGAAAATGGACGGAAAGCATGCAGCCTAATTTCTGTTACATCATTTCCTTTGGTCTCCCTCTTTCACCTTTCCTTTCCGTCTCCTATTGACATACCAAATACCCCCAATTAAAATCAACCCAAGCCCTTTCTTTTCTTCTCCTCCCTTTTCTTTCAATCCAAACAGGCCTTTAGCGCCCCGTAGAATTTGCCCACGTATTTCGCTAATCCAGATCAAAATCAAAGGCATTTAAATCTTAAAAAAGAACTAAAATCAGTAAAGAATGTGATAAATTTGAATTAAGGGTGAGTGATTAATTAGTTTAGAAATATTGTGGGGAGGAGATTAATTCGGGGTGTCTTGAATTGATTCATAAAATTGTGTTCCATGATCTCAGCGATATGAATTCTTTGAAAAAGGAAAGACGGGCGTCAAAATAAAAAAAATAAAAAAATCGAAAGTTTGCGGAAGCTTTCAGTAAATGGGAATGTGGGTTTGGAAGTTTGTAATCCAAGAACTTTCATTGATGATTCAATTGATTGATCTATTTAGATGATACAACATGTAATCCACACTATATATATATATATATATATATATAGTCACTAATGAAATAGAGCACAAATAAGTACAATTTTTGTGACATATGCCTGTGCTTTTTTTACGGATACGAAAGAAACACACGTACACACTTTTGTCCACACTAGGACTTGAACCCGGAACCTTTGAGTTAACAACCTGTGCTTTCTAACAATAAGTACAACAGTTCAATTGCAAAAATAGTGCAATTGCTCACAACAAACTCCCAACCGTTTTTTTAGGAAGTGTCCGACCAAATGCCTATGCTTATGGTGACAACAACTTTTGTGACATATAACCACTTTTGTGATGTTTATCAGCATTTTGTAACACTTCCTTTTGTTAAAGTGCATATGCATGTGTTTTCTCGCAATAAGTACAATAGTTCAATTGTAGAAATAGCGCAATTGCTCACAACACCCAACTGTTATTTTGGGAGGTGTAAGACCAAATGCCTGTGCTTATGGTCAGGGGCGGTTCCAGGAATTTCAAAATGGGGGTCAAACATTTGTCAATTTTTTTCCGTATCACACATATGTTTGTATATTAAATTACTGTACATGTAATTATGAGCAATTGGGGGTCAATACATAAAAATAAGTGGTCAATTTCACACACACACACACACACACACACACACACACACACACACACACACACACACACACACACATATATATATATATATATATATATATATATATATATATATATATATATATATATATATATATATATATATATAAAAACTTCTCTATTATTTATACATAATATTTTTATTTTAGGGGATCGGCCACACCCCCAATCTACAAAGTAAAGCTGCCCATGCTTATGGTGACAACAACTTTTGTGGCATATAACCACTTTTGTGAAGTTTATCAGTATTTTGTGACAATTCCTTTTGTTGTTAAAGTGTCCTACATTATGCACTTGTGATTGTTTTCTCTCACCATATTAAGAGATGAATTTCTCTCACCTCATAACCTAGCCTAAACCCATATAAGAGCCACCATATTAAGAGATTGACTTCCCTCACCTCATAACCTAGTCTAAACCCATATAAGAGAACATGCCTCATTATCAAAACCTAGGTTATGAGGTGAGGGAATTCTATCTTCACATTTGCCATTTGTGTTTGTTTCACCCACCATACTAAGAGAAGAAGTTCACTCACCTCATAACCTAGTCCAAGCCCATATAGAGGTGGGGGAAGTCCTCTTATATGAGCTCGGGCTAGGTTACGAGGTGAGAAAAATCAATCTCTTATATACATAGAAACAATCATGAAGTCTTAATGCTAAATACTTTAACCCCTTCATCCCCACTTCCTACTCAATCCATCAACCTTTCATGCTCATTAATCTTGAATACACTTACATGACACAACCTATTTTTACATCTTAAGCACCAACAAAAGAAATAAATTGTCGTTACTAGCAAAACAAACGAAATCGTGCACATGGGGTTATTTTGTTCTTTTTCTTTGAAAGGCAAATGAATATGTTATTTCATATATCAGTAAGCTGCCGAGGTTTTTCTTTTTAATTTTTTCTAAAGGAAAGCATGAAAAGATAATACTATTTTCGTCCCAAAATACAAGTCCATTTGAGATTTTTCACATAAATTAAAAAAGTTGGTTAAATTGATTATGTGTCATTAATTTGATGGAAAAGTCTAAAATAGCCTTTAACTATTATTAATGCAGATCTAGTAGTGAAAAGTTGGTGGTTAGATAATAAATAAGAGATAAATGGAGAAAATGGAAATATATGCTTTCTTGGTTATTTAAATGGATTTAAATTATGGAACAAAACGATAAAGTTAAACAGACTTATATTTTAGGACGGAGGTAATAACAGCAAACACATCAACCGATCAACTTGTCTAGCTAAGAAAAAATTCCAGGTTAAGATCGTGTAAGAACATGTCAATAGCATCATATTAAAAATCCGGTTAGTTTTTAAAGTAATGACCTGCATTCTAAAAAAATATACAAAATTAATTCAAAGCCATTGACGAAGCTTCCCACTAAACAAAAACAAATTAAAGCAACCAACGCAATACCCTCTAAAAAAAAGAAAAATCCTATGCATTAGCTTAGTCTCCTCTGTCATTCAATTAGTTTTATATTACCTTAATTACTTCCTAACCTTTGAACCATTCAATTCAATAGTAAGTCTTCGTTCCAATCGGTCTACTACGTACGTCCCAGATCTTCAATCATTATAAATAGGGCCAAGAGAGCCTGCTGTAATATCACATCTTTAATCTCATTTTTATTTATTCTTTAGGGAACCCTAATTATATCCCTCTGTATTCTTTTTATCATTTTCAAGAATCAAAATGGCAAGTAATAAGTATTGGCTTATATACGCTTTGATTATCGCTGTTTCATTGTCATATACTTCTGCAAAAGTTGTAGAGTACTCATTTGATGTAAGTATTGCCCTAGCTTCAAATATATACTACAATTTTTTTATTTTTTATAATTGTATGAAACATCTGTATCTTAATTTATTTATTTATTTTGGGTATATAACAGGTGGGAAATCTCACAATTGTACGTTTGTGTGAGAAAAATGAAATTACTGCAGTGAATGGACAATTTCCAGGGCCAACTATTAATGTGGACGAGGGTGATACTCTTGTGGTTCATGTATTTAACAAGTCACCGTACGATCTCAGTATTCATTGGTAAGACAATTAACTTGGCTGTGTTAATTACTGGGTTGAAACTGAGTTTTTTCAACCGATTCTTTTTTATATAATTAACAACTTATGTAAACTGTGACGCAATAGTTGTGCTCATATCATTAGTCACTCCTAATAGAATTGATGTAGTAAGAAAAATGAAGAAGGAAAATTAAATGATAAATTAGTAGTACAATAAAGTATTTTTAGTTAAATAAATCAGACAGTAGGTCATATTTATATATATGCAGACAAATTTTATGATGATCAAGATCGAGATAACAATGAAAAGTTCATAATTAAACATGCTTTTATCCATATTTTGACAATTGTTCTTCATTATGATGATGTATTTTATCGATTCACGTTTTTATTGTTTTTCTTGTTACTCGTTGCATAAGTTGGTAATCAACATGCCATGCAAATCTGTAGATGTAAAAACTAGCTAGTACGGTGTGAAGTAGAGAGCTAATTAAGTGGTCTAATATGCATATATATACAGGCATGGGATATTTCAAAGAATGACTCCATGGGCAGACGGACCTGAATACGTAACTCAGTGTCCGATAGTCCCAGGTAAAAGTTATACATACAGGTTTAACATAGTACAACAAGTAGGAACCCTTTGGTGGCATGCACACTCGTCTTTTATGAGAGAAACTGTTCATGGAGCGCTCATCATTCGTCCACGTCGAGGTCAGTCCTACCCATATGCAAAGCCTGATGGGGAGTTCACTATTCTTTTAGGTAATTTGAAACTTCAAATTTGATGATTACAATGCACATGCACTATGCATATTGTCAAAAATCAAAGTTTGATAATGAAAAAAAAATTACTGCAGGAGAGTATTGGAAAGCAAATATTGTTGAATTGGAAGAGAGGTCTTTAGTTACCGGAGCTCCATTCAACATATCCAATTCGTATACCATAAATGGCTTGCCAGGAAGTTTGTACCCATGCTCAACAAATCGTAAGTACTATGATGCATGCATATATATCAAAGGATGAATCTACACATCCGAATTCACAATCATTTTTATTATATTGACAACATAATTTTACTGATTATTCTTCCTTGTCATCCTATGTTACGAAACAGAAACACACAAGATAACGGTAGTACATGGAAAAACGTATTTGCTACGTGTTATCAACACCGCACTCAGTAACAATCTGTTTTTCAAGATAGCCGGACACTCCTTTACAGTTATTGCGAGTGATGCATGTTACGTAAATCCTTATGTCACCGATATTTTAGTAGTCGGCTCGGCTCAAACCTACGATGTTCTATTGACTGCCAATCAACCTCCTGCATCGTATTATATGGCAGCACGTCCTTACAAAACCACAATAGCTGGAGCGTACGACAACACTACCACAGTTGGAATCCTTCAATATAAAAAAGCACAAAAGTCAATTCCACCAAAAATGCCTATTCTTCCGCCATTCAACGATACATCAACTGCCCACAAATTCTTCACCAGTTTAACTGGGCTTGTTTCCGATCCATTCTATGGGGAAGTTCCACGTAAAGTTGACGAGCAATTGTTTATAACCATTGGATTGAGTTTAGCCGCTTGTGGAGGGCCAGGAAATGTTAGTTGCCCTGGGCCACTAGGCCAAAGAGTTGCGAGTAGCATGAATAATGCATCATTCCTGTTGCCTACTAAGACTTCTATGTTAGAAGCTTTTGTCAATAAAAAGACAGTCGGAGTATATACCAAGGACTTTCCAAAGGAACCGCCCTTGAAGTTCAACTACACTGATGATAGAAATATTTTGAACCCAGCGTTGGTGATGGTTACAAAGTCAACAAAAGTGTATCCTCTTAAGTTTAATTCGACAGTTCAGGTGGTACTACAAGATACTGCTTTGATAACAAAGGACGACCACCCGATGCACTTGCATAGCTTCAACTTTTACGTTTTGGCCCAAGGCTTTGGAAACTTCAACCCAGCAACCGACACCAAAAAATTCAATTTTGTCAATCCACAGATACGAAATACTATAGCAGTCCCAGTAGGAGGATGGGCTGTTATACGGTTCAGAGCTGATAATCCGGGCATATGGTTTTTCCATTGTCACTTGGATGCACATCTCCATAGTGGTTTGGGATTTGCTTTTGAAGTTGGAAATGGGCCGACTCCCTCAACTAAAATACCCCCGCCGCCTCATGACCTCCCAAAATGTTAGAACTTTTCAAGATATTTCAGAAGATTTAATTTCACGGCTGGCTGATTATACAATCACAAGTGTATCTTAATTTTTTTTTTTCTGTCATTCTAATTTTTTTTTAGTCAACTATAGTCTAGTTTTCAATTTGTGGATCTGTTGTATTGAGAAAAAAATTCCAGCCTCTTGCTGGATCTCTTTTAATATATTATTTTTCAGCTGTTCAGTAAAAAAAAAAAAATTTAGTTAAAGAATTCATGCATTGTATTCATTCACATTTTGTGAGAAGTAATGAAATAAAGCTGTCAATTACATGGCTGCTACATTATTCCCATCCAATTGCTTTTAGTAGGAAGACGCTTTTGCGGTTATAAGATATTGTCATTGGTTTTTAAACCCAGACTTGGCCAAATTATGCAACAATAGGCTTAAATCTTTGCTTTTGATTTATTTGTTACGATATAACGTGTGTGAAGTGTTTTACGGGAAGAAATTATGAAATATACGATGAGTGAATAATTACGAAAAACATGATAGACCATATATAGTTTAAAATATTTATCTGTAATTATTAGTGTAACCGAAAATATTTGAATACTTCTAGATAGGTTCTATAACTCTCTGTTGTAACTATATATACTATACAGTTCAGCCAATTATACGCATGACTAAAATAATATTTTTCCAAAATCTATTATGGTAGCAGAGCCCTAATACTCTTCCGTATAGCTTCTCTCCGTTTTTTCTTTCCGCGCTCCTCACGTTCTATTTCTCACCGCTCTCTTCCATGGTCGACCCATCCTCTCCGGCAGCCTCCCTCCATCCATCGCTGCCTTTAATCCTCCACGCAGCCCCTATCAAGCTTGATTCCTCTAATTACTCCTCTCCGAAACTACAAATTGAATCTCTTCTCGATGGTTATGGTCTTATTGGGTATATACATGACACCACCACTACACACGGCCGAACTATCTCACCACAGAGCTCCTCTGTCTCTAAACCGAACCTGGAATATCGGACCTTGAAGCGTCAAGCCCGGCTCATCTTCAATTTGATTCTCTCCTCCTCAAGCCGGGCGTTGCTACCACCATCTCCAAGACAGTAGACGGCTTGGGCTGCTGGGTCTCTGCATGCGACATGTTTGCTAAGCCGAGTCGGGGTCGTATTAAACAGCTCAAACAATCCATCAAAATTTTACGTCGAGGCACACAATCTATTTCAGATTATCTTTATACGGTCAAGGCAAAATCTAATGAACTTGCTCTCCTTGAATCGCCCATGGATCATGAGGATTTGGTTAATTTAATTCTAGATAACCTCAATACAATGATCTTGCTCGTGCAATTCAAGCCCGTGATTCGGCTATTACCTTTGAGGAATTACATGATAAATTGTTGAATTTTCAAAGTGAAGCTCGCTCATCTTCATCGGCACCCTTCTCGCCGGGCGTTTGCCCATCCCGCCAGGTTCGCCCATCCCAGGCCTCTTTCTCTCGTCCCACACATCGTGGATGGCGGGCTTACTCCACCATCCATGAACAACCAAAGCATTTTCAGGCTCCAAACTTCTCTCCACCCGAAATTATCGGGCCACCGGTCCGTCCCCTACTTCTCTTCTCGGACAAATTCTTCCACTCGCCTCACCGCCCCTATCTCGGTCCTTGTCACTCTGCTCGACTCAGGGTCACTCCGCTAAGTTCTGTCCGAACTTCCGTGTTCACCTTTCAATCCCACACCTCGGCCTCCTCGTCCCCAAGCTTATGCCGCCACTTCTTCTCCTGCTCTGTCGGCCTCCTCCTCACCTTGGCTCTTGGACAATGGTGCCACCCACCACGTTATAGCTGATCTCTATAATCTCTCCCTGCACACGCCATATCTGGGCACCGACGACATTCTAGTTGGTGAAGGTTCCGTCTTGAATATTACTCACGCCGGTTCTTCCTCTCTCCTTTGTCTAAATCCTTTCAATTAAATGATTTTTATGCGTCTCTGATATGTCTCGTAACTTACTGTCTATATTTAAGTTGTGCCAAACAAATAACATTTTTGTTGAATTCTTACCCGATGAATTTCTTGTGAAGAATCCCTATACGCATCATATCCTCCTCCGTGGTCCAGTTAGGAATGGACTCTATGAATGGCCACTCAACCTTTACTTGCATTTGCTACGAATAAAACCTCTTCGATGATGTGGCACCACACTGGTCATCCTGGCCGATCCAGCTTTACATTTTGTTCTTTGTACTTACACTTTACCATATTCTTCTGCTTCTCAATTACATTTTTCTCGCTTGTCTTGAAAATAAGAGCCATAAACTTTCTTTTGGCCAATCTACATTATAGTCTTCCCTTCCTCTTGAGATTATATTTTCTGATGTTTGGACTTCCCATTATTTTCTGTTGATGGATTTAAATATTATGTGATTTTTGTTGATCATTTTACTCGGTATGTCTGATGGATTTAAAGTGTATCCTCTTAAGTTTAATTCGACAGTTCAGGTGGTACTACAAGATCTTTCGCTTTGATAACAAAGGATCGACCACCCGATGCACTTGCATAGCTTCAACTTTTACGTTTTGGCCCAAGGCTTTGGAAACTTCAACCCAAAGAATCGACACCAAAAATTCAATTTTGTCAATCCACGAATACGAAATACTATAGAAGTCCCAAAGAGGAGGATGGGTCATTATACGGTTCCGAAATGATAATCCGGGCATATGGTTTTTCCATTGTCACTTGGATGCACATCTCCATAGTGGTTTGGGATTTGCTTTTGAAGTTGGAAATGGGCCGACTCCCTCAACTAAAATACCCCCGCCGCCTCATGACCTCCTGTTATAAAACAGATGGAGATAACTTCGGATGCAAGAAACAGTAAATGTATAATCAAACATAAACAATCAAAGGAGAAAACAGAAACAAGAAGAACACAGATTTAACGTGGAAAACCCCTCGATGGGAGAGGTAAAAACCACACGTAAAAGAGATATTTTATTATGCACCTTTGAATTTTACAGATTTCAACACACTCGGATAATGAGACAACAATCAGATGAGTAGGCACAAATCCCAAACCCTAGCCGCCAGAATCTTTGTCTCGATCCGCCATAAATACCCTTTACACGTGTCCTCCTTTTAATGACATCAGTATAGTCATTACATAAATGTAATTCAATGATGGGACCTGCTTCAGATTCCAAGATTTCAAGAAACTATCACCTGGCCGATAGTTACCCTCTTCGAAGCTACCTCGCTGAAGCTCAAGAGACTCCACCCTACCAAGCACGCACTTGAATACACTTCTCACCGTCCCATCACACACCGAGTCTTCTTGATTGGTTCCACCAGATGTAGAGTTTAAGTCACCTTATCGACAAATCTCCACCTTGACTTCAACTCTCACTAGAGTCAAACAGATTGCATAACCAGATGTACTTGTACCAGATGCATTCGTCACTTTTGTTCTTCATCATCACCACCCAAGTCATCCTTGAATAGTCATCTATGAATGACACAAAATGTCTGTGACCACCCAATGACTCAACTTTTGATGGACCCAGTAAGAAATTGAATGGATATAATCAGTGTTGCCTTTGTATTGTGCAACCTCTGGCCGAGAGTTTACTTCTATGCAATTTCCCAAACACACAATGTTCACAAAATTCCATTCTTGACCTTATATCCCCAAGAAACTCAAAGAAAGAACTCGATACCCTTTTCACCCATGTGACCAAGTCTCATGTGCCCATGGTGAGTCTGGCTGAGATCAGTGATCTGCTGAGGATGCAACAACAAAGAAGGAATCTGATAGAGATCCTTGTAATATATACAAGGTTCCTCTTGATGCCTTGAGGACTACAATCAATCTTTGAAGACATTCACCGCCCACCTTCACCCTTGAAATTGAA
The DNA here is from genome assembly GCA_026214975.1 of Gentiana macrophylla. Taxonomy (NCBI): domain Eukaryota; kingdom Viridiplantae; phylum Streptophyta; class Magnoliopsida; order Gentianales; family Gentianaceae; genus Gentiana; species Gentiana macrophylla. Next base: position 26,812,390 of record CM047810.1, on the reverse strand, counting down.
CCCTTGTTGTCCAAGAGATCGAGAGATACCAAATTCTTGGTCATCTCAGGAACATGTCTTACATCCTTCAAGCAGTACAAAATTTACCATCCTCTCGCCCTTAACTTTATCTGAGCCAATTCCCACAACTTTACTGCACCTTGCCGCTGGCCATATAGATTTGACCACCATCTATCTCGCTCATAAGTAGAAAACCACTCTGCTTGGACAAATATGGTAGGATGCTCCAGAATCAAGTATCCACACATCATTGTGGTGTGTAGAATCCCCTGCAACTAGAACCAGATCCTCATCGATTGCTCAAGAGCCAAAGCCGCTGTGCTGCACTGCCTTCCCGCTGCTTTCTTCTTCCTTGGACAATTGGACTTCCAATGTCCCCGCTCCCTTACAAGAATTACAGACATCAGTGAGACTTAGGACCTTGGACCCCGACTTCTTTTTTTCTTCTTCTATCCATATCCTTTTCCACTATTGTCTGCTAATTACTAGCCCAAAGAAATTTGGTCTGCTCCAAAGACCTTGTGTCTCAGCTCCCTGGCATGTAAGGCAGACCTCACATCCTCTAAAGCTAGTGTATCCTTTCCAACTATGAAAGACTGCACAAAATTTTCATATGATGCCGGTAATGACACCAACAGGATTAGGGCTGCATCTTCATCTTCAATTTTAACATCAATATTCCTTAAATCAAGTAATATTGTGTTCAACTGGTCAAGATGTTCCCTCAGTGGACTCCCTTCATGCATCTTCAAACTGAACAACCTCTGTTTCAACAACAACTTGTTGGTCAGTGACTTGGTCATATACAGGCTTTCAAGCTTTTTCCACAACTTGGTCATGTGTCTTCCTCAAAGAACCTCGGTGATAACATCATCGATAAGCACAACATGATGGTTGAATGTGCTTTCTTTCCAGACCGCATAATCACCGCGACTGTATTTGGTTTGTCGATAAAGGATTCCACAAACCTCATTGCTTTCAACAAAGGCACGCATCTTGATTTGCCATGACCAAAACTGCTCCTTCCTCAGAATTTATCGATTTTTACGCTTCTCACGACATCTTTTCTTGCTAAAGATTACAACTTTATCACGCATCCTAGCACCTTGTCAAGGTCTTGGTGAAGATGAAGTTGATCGTACAGATTGTTTTCTCCAGAACCTTTCTCTGATACCACTTGTTATAAAATGGATGGAGATAACTTCAGATGCAAGAAACAGAAACAGAAGCAATCAAACATAAACAATCAAAGGAGAAAAACAGAAACAAGAAGAACACAGATTTAACGTGGAAAACCCCTCAGTGGGAGAGGTAAAAAACCACGGGCAGAAAAGAGATATTTTATTATGCACTGAATTTTACAGATTTCAACACACTCGGATAATGAGACAACAACTGTATTTATAGGCACAAATCCCTAAACCCTAGCCGCCAGGAATCTTTGTCTGATCCGCCATAAATACCCTTACACGTGTCCTCCTTTTAATGACATCAGATAGTCATCACATAACGTAATTAATGGATGTGGGACCTCACAGATTCCAAGATCGGCACCTATCACCTGCTGATAGTTACCTGCGCTGAAGCTCAGAGACTCCACCCTACCGGAAGCACGAGCATTGAATACACTTCTCACCGCCCATCACACACCTTGAGTCTTGATTGGTTCCACCAGATGTAGAGTTTAAGTCACCTTACTGACACCTCCCAAAATGTTAGAACTTTTCAAGATATTTCAGAAGATTTAATTTCACGGCTGGCTGATTATACAATCACAAGTGTATCTTAATTTTTTTTTTCTGTCATTCTAATTTATTTTTAGTCAACTATAGTCTAGTTTTCAATTTGTGGATCTGTTGTATTGAGAAAAAATTCCGGCCTCTTGCTGATTCACTTTTAATATATTGTTTTTCAGCTGTTCAGTAAAAAAATATATTTAGTTAAAGAATTCATGCAATGTATTCATTCACATTTTGTGAGAAGTAATGAAATAAAGCTGTCAATTGCATGGCTGCTACATTATTCCCATCCAATTGCTTTTAGTAGGAAGACGCTTTTGCGGTTATAAGATATTGTCATTGTTTTTCAAACCCAGACTAGGCTAAATTATGCAAAAATAGGCTTAAATCTTTGCTTTTGATTTATTTGTTATGATTATAACGTGCGTGAAGTGTTTTACGGTATGTGTAGACACGAAACCAATCCCGTAAATACAGGAAGAAATTATGAAATATACTATGAGTGAATAATTACGAAAACCATGATAGACCATAAATAGTTTAAAATATTTATCTGTAATTATTAGTGTATCCGTAAATATTTGAATACTTCTAGATAGGTTCTATAACTCTCTGTTGTAACTATATATACTATATAATTCAGTCAATTATACGCGTGAATAAAATAATATTTTTCCAAAATCTATTATGGTAGCAATGCCCTAATACTCTTCCGTAGAGCTTCTCTCCGTTCTTTTCTTTTCCGCCGTTCCCACGTTCTATTTCTCACAGCTCTCTTCCATGGCTGACCCATCCTCTCCGGCAGCTCTCTTCCATGGCTACATTATTCCCATCCAATTGCATTTAGTAGGGAGACGTTTTTGCGATTATAAGATATTGTCATTGGTTTTCAAACCCAGACTTGGCTAAATTATGCCAAAATAGGTGATGATGCGAAATAATGCACCACCTGTAAATCCGGGCCACGTGCAATCTAAGGGTGAGTCAGAAAGGGATCAAATGGTCAAAAGTGAGTAAAAGATGGTGTTTTTGGTGTTTTATGGCTGAGTCCAAGAATGTGTCTTGGATTGACTACGTATCCTGTGTAATGTCCAAGAATCAAGCCTTAAGTAGTTCCTGGAACGAGCTATTTATAGGCACATGTCCCTCTTCTGCCCTAAGTTTAGGGCGGTTCAGTCTATTGACAAAAATACCCTTTAATGGGCCTTGCCTCCTTACCCAAGTAACCTGTTGGATGTGGGCCCAAGAGCCTAGACTGAAGTCTATGGTATCGAGTCGATGGACACCGATGCGGGTGTTCGAGCTCGGACACTTGTGGAATCTCCCCTGAGCCACGGCCTTCACTGGTACGTCTCATACCGATCCGATGTGGATCACTAACACAGACTTTTCCACACGCCAGCTGGACCAATCAGATAATTCCACGTGGAGAAGTGAATCCCGGTATCATCATAAGCCCCCCAGATCGGAGGGAAGCTCATCTCGAGATGATGATGTCGGATCTGAAAATTTGAATAACCTCTTCGACACGTGGTCCACTTTAGGCGGAACACATCCGCCTCTCCTAGCGATATAAAGCCGTCGTAGGTGACGCCACACCGCATCAAAGATTAATGGGTGTAGGAAACGGCGCTTTATCCGCCCACTATCCTTGATTCTCGCGTATATATTCTATAACCGCCTCGATTTCACCCTTTCAAATCATTTGCAAGATATACACGCATATAAGGAGTCCAAGCCACGTAAGCCTCCCACTTGCTATTACAACTTCGCAAATCTCGCTGCCTAAAATCTCAAGTAAGCCCCAGTTTACTCAAGTTTTTTCTTTGTCTTTTGTTTCTTTGCCCTCTTCACCCCCATGTCAAGTAGTGAAAGCGATTCTCAAAATAGAGAGGAGGTTGTCGAAACTGAAGAAGAGTCGACGGAGGAAACGATTTCTGAGCATCCAATTATCTCCGGTGAGAAAGCTACCGGAGAAGAAGAGGGAAAAGAGGGAGGAGAAGAGGAATCGTCTTCTCGACCCGTGGCCAGACGCCAAACTAGGATGAAGGGCCAAGGGCCATATGGTTGCATATCCAATCTCACCCCAGAAAAAGCAAAGTCATTTGCCTTCGATATGGCATTCCTTACTCCTCTCGAACATATCAAAGTATCACACGGCCAAGATCGCTCGCTTTGTGACCCTCCCCGGTTCTCGCGCCATTTACGAGGCGCAATTGAGGGAGGGACTTCGATTTCCTTTCGATCCGTGTCTCATCGCAATCCTCCAACACTACAAGATCTGTGTCACCCAGCTTGCTCCCAATGGGATTAGGTGTGTAATGGGATTCGTACTGGCGTGTCGAATCGCCAAGGTTGAGTTCTCGGTTTGATTATTTCGTAAGTACTATGCCCTGTCGAGCTTGCAGGACGTGGGGTGGTATACATTTCAGAAGTGTCCTCTGGCATCGGAATTCGTGAGAAAGGTGACCTCGTCTCAAGGCGATTGGAAGCCTAATTTCTTTTTTATCCGACATGGGCTGGTGGATATTGACATTCACACTTGGTATAAGAGGCCGCATAAATGGCATGATCGACTTGACTCGGACGTCCCCACTGGGTGCGGGATTATCGAGAGCGTCCACCCCGACGTCGCCACTCGAAACTTGCATTCCCTATATCCTTATGCCGATATCGAGACGGCTGGTCCGGGCGCATACCTCGAACTTGATGAGGATGTTCGCATTTTATGTAGGACCTTTATTCATTCTGTCGAGCTGCATTACTTGAGTATTTTGTACTTTTTCTGTGTTTATTTCGTATTAATCGTATTCTGATGTCGGTTTTTCTCTGTTCGCAGTGGAACATTTCTCAAAGATGGACGCTCTGGGCAAAATGCCAGACCCTAAGACCACAGACCCGAAGAAAATCCAGGACCTCCCCGGTATCAGGTCGAAGAAGCCGGCGTCTGGTGCCACATCTGCAGGGCAGAGGGGGTCATCCCGATCTTCCACCCCTGTATCAACATCTGACATCCTGAGAGGTCAACCCGACGAGCCCAGGGTGATGGTGCAGACAGAAGGGAACCTCGTCTCGAGGAAGCGTCAGAAGACGACCGAGGTGCGGCATGGAGTCGGGAAGGAAACCCGTAACCTTGCCCCACCAAATACCTCCGAGCCGATCCCTGGGATGAGTGTGGCGGAGATGGAGGCCATGACTCCAGAGGAGCTACATGACTTCATCATGAAGAGCCATCGAGCTGTGAGTCTTTCCTTTATTTCCTTTGTAGTTCCGTGATCTTTTGTCTGTTTTCGATGTTAATGGTGTTCCTTTTTGCAGACTCGACTTGCTACTAAAGTAGCTTTAAATAGAATTGAGTCTCCCTCGGAAGCTCTAGAGGAGCAGAAAGAGACTATCACCAAACTGACCTCTGACATCGAGAAGCTGAAGGCCAAAGCCAACAAGTTGGATGATCGCCGCGTGAAGCTGGAGTCCGATCTGTCCAAAGCTCAGAAAGACATAGCCGACAAGGATGTCGAGTTAGCGGCGGTGAAGTCGGAGCCGAGAAGACGAAGAGTGAATCGCGACGGCAATCCAAGCCCGTGACGAGCTTCGCCTCTTCTCGATGGTCTAACGACTCGCATGGAGACGGCCAAATTGATTTCATGGCCTCTCAGAGCTCGAGGATGACCTTACGTTGCTGATGACTCAGGGGATGAAAGAAGGGTTCACGATGGCTCTTGACCAGGTCAAAGATGTTGACCCGACGTTTGATGTATCCATCATCGTGATGGCCTACCTGTATGATCCCGAGGCCATTCCTCGATACGGTCGGTATTTCTCAGAGTTTAAGGCCGGCGTTTCGTTATACAGCAAGTATGTGACCCCTGCCTTGGAAGGTGATGGAGCAGAGAATGCAGAAAATGTCGAGTCGGAGGAACAAGTCGACCTTAACGCCTCGTCCTCCCACCAGCCAGCTGCCTGATGTTATTTTCTTGTTTGTCTTTTTAAGTACCTCGATTCGATTTGGATGTAATACCTTTAACATTTTTATTTGTTTGAACTTGCATTTCACTGATTCGACCTTGTAAACTTGAAACTTTTCGATTTGCATTATGTCCTTTGTGTTTACATCTATACTTTTCCATGGAATGTTTTCTGTCTTTTATTGATCATTTGCCTAGGGTGTAGTCCTTTGGACTTAATTCCCTTGCAAACACTGCCTTATGGGGTGTAGTCTTATGGACTTAATTCCCCTGTTGGCCCTCAAGTGTAGTATGAGTACACGACTCGTAGTACACTTGAGTATGAGTCGACCTAGCATTGTACTTGCCTTATTGGCCTGACTTGGCTGCTTTGGTCGAGCTCGATTCGTTTATCCCGCCTTGTCGCTTGTAAGGACATCGTATTAAAGGTCCGCACCACCGATCGTCGATATCGTGGTGCTTATGATCTAGTCGAGTTGGGTATCCATCGTGGGATCTTCCGCCGCCTCGCCTCGTGGGCTTATTGGCGTGTCGGGAGTGATATAAGCACCGCCGCTGACTTGGCTTTATTCACGCTTTCCGCTTTAACCCCTCCGTGTCGAGGTATTGCGGGTTGAGGTGATATAAGCATTGTCGGTGACTTGGCTTTATTCACCATACCGACTCGACTCGCCGTGTCGAGGTCTCTTGTTGAGTCGATTTTTGGTCTTTTTTCTTCCAAATTCTCTTTTCTTTTAGACATGAGCGTGTATGTTAAGCATAATTTAGAAAAGAAAATTACTTGAATAAAATGCATTAAAAGCAATCATTACATTGAGATATTACAAGTAACTAAAATTGAAGTTGCGAATGTCGTAAATCGAATAAACAAATTTAAACGTAGTATTTCCGAGATTGGTGGCGTGCCACGTCCGGGGCACTGTATCTCGCCGTCCGATCTCCCCAACCGATACGACCTTTTGGATGCACTTTCGTAATTTTGTATGGTCCTTCCCAATTCGCTCGAGCTTGCTTATTGGGTCCTCGCCACTGCTTCCGTTTCTTCCTCAACACGAGGTCCCCACTTGGAAATATTTGCACTTTACCTCGCGTTATAATACTGCGTGATATCTTTCTTTATAATTGGCCATTCGATATGCCGCAACCTCTCTCTTCTCTTCGATGTTATCTTTCTCTTGAAGCGATCGGTGGCGCTTTGTTTCAACGTTATATGCCGTAACTCGAGGTGAGGCCACTCCGATCTCCGCAGGTATCACTGCTTCGCATCCATAAGCCATAGCGAAATGAGTCTCCTGGGTAGCCGAATTGGGTGCTGTTCGATACGACCACAGTATGCTGGGTAACTGAGCTGCCCAATCTCGACCTTCTTCTTCCAACCGCTTCTTCAACCCAAACTTGATTTGTTCTGCTTGTCCGCCGACCGCCCATTGACCGAGGTCGGGCCACTGATGTCGTTCTGTGTTTGATCTCGAATTCTTTGAGCCAATCCTGCACGCGGTCATCTAGAAATTGAGTCCCAATATCCGATATCAGATACTTGGGAATTCCAAACCTGCACAAAATGTTTTCCCACAGAAACTTCTTGATGGTTTGAGCTCTGATGTCAGTGAGAGCTTTTGCTTCGACCCATTTCGTAAAATATTCAACTGCGACCACAACATACTTGAAGTTACCCGGAGCTCGGGGCAAGGGTCCGACTATATCGACTTCCACTCATCGAACGGCCATACCGACTGATGGCGCCATTTCTCGCGCTTGTTGGTGGGTCACTACATCATGTACCTGAAAAGCCCTCGCATCTCGATCACCAATCGATTGGCATCCTTCGCATGGAAGGCCAAAATAGCCTCGCCAGCTTGCATTTTCGTACAACATTCGAGCTCCGCAATGATTACCACAAATTCCTCGATGTATCTCTTCGAGAAGATAAGCCCCTCATCTTCCGATGCACATCGTAGCCAAGGTGTTACAAACGATTTTCGATAAAGCACATAGTCGAGTAGAAGCGTACTCGAGGCTTGCGCCGACTTTTCTCGCCTCGAGACTTATCGACGGGAGAATTCCGCCTTTAAGAATAACGCTATCGGATCCATCCATGTCAATCCTTGAACCACCGGGTTGTACGTCGACCTCGTTATAGCTTCGCCCGCCAACATCTCTACCGTAACTTTCTTCTTCGACTTAAAATTCGATGCGAAGTTTATACAACGATCGGGCCCGCTTATTCTCACTTCGGGTACTTGCTCGACACGAACCGCCTTGAACTTTGACAACAGACCACTGAACCACTCTCGATAACTCTTCATAGATTCTTCCTTGGCCTCATACTCGCCTCAGATATGATGCACTACGAGCCGAGAGTCATCAGATACCTGGAGGTTCTCGACCCCACCCCAAAGCCGCCTTCAAACCCGTGATCATTGCCTCAAACTCGCCTTCGTTATTTGTAGCCTTAAATTCGTATCGCAGAGCATAAGGGAACTCTTCTCCCTTAGGACTGACCAATAACAAACCAGCCCCAGCTCTTTTCTACTCGAGGCACCATCGACATTGATGGTCCACCGCTTATCTCGATGACCGCTATCCTGCTCCAACCGAATTGACAATCCTTCGCTATGAAGTCCGCTAGAGCTTGACCTTTAATGGCTGTACGAGGTAGAAACTCGATATCATACTCGGCTAGCTCGACAACCCACTTTGCCAATCGACCCGATGTCTCGGCTTTGCCAAAATCAATTTCGTGAGGTCGGTCGGTGACCACAAATACTGGGTGTGTGCTTGAAAGTAGGGTTTCACTTTCCTTGATGCATGAACCAAACTTAATGCCAATTTTTCACCGGTGTGTATCGATTTCGGTCCATGCAATGCCTTGCTCACAAAATACACCGATTTGTCCTCGATCTCCTTCTCGACCAACATCGCACTCACCGCTTCTTCACAGATTGCTAGATAGACCAGAGTTTCTCTCCTTCTCGAGGTGAAGACAAATACTGGTAAATCGCATGATACTCCTTCAAATCATCGAAAGCTTTTTGACACTTCTCGCCCCATTGAACGGACTCGCTTTCTTTAATATCTTGAAGAATGGTAGGCCCTTTGCGCCGATATCGACAAGAATCGATTGAGGGCCGCCATCCGACCCGCTAATCGCCGCACTTCCTTTACGTTACGAGGCGTAGGCATGTTCCTCGAGGGCCTCGATTTTATCTCGATTAGCTCGATCCTCTCTCTCGATATCATGTACCCCGAAATTTTCCAGATCGAACACCGGCGGTACATTTCTTTGGGTTAAGCTTCATGTTTGCGCCCGCAGATTCAAAGACCTTCTCGACATCGACAAGAAATCGCCCTACGGACTTGCTCTTGATCAATAAATCATCAACATAAACCTCCATATTTCGGCCTATCTGCCCCTCGAAAATTTTATTGACGGCTCTCTGATAGGTGGCCCCTGCATTCTTCAGGCCAAACGGCATTGTTACAAAGCAAAACGTACCAAATTCTGTGATAAACGCGGTTTTTTCCTAGTCCTAGGGGTCCATGAAGATTTGATAATACCCCCTGTACGCATCGAGAAAACCAAATACTTTGAAGCCCAATGTCGAGTCGACCAACCGATCAATCTTTGGAAGTGGATATGAATCTTTGGGGCATGCCTTGTTGAGATCTCAGAAAGTCAACGCACATCCGCCACTTCGACCGCTTAACCAACACCGATTAGCTAACCACCTGATAGAATCTCCTTCACGATCCCAAAGAACTAGTAACTTGTCAACTTCTTTCTTTACTGCTTCTTTCCTTTCAGGAGCAAGGTTCCTCTTCTTTTTCCGTATAGGTTTCTTTTTTGGGTCGACGTTGAGTCGATGTACCGCTATGTCCGCCGACAGCACCTGCATGTCATCCGCCTTCCATGCAAAAACGCCTCGATACTCGGGCCAGAGGTGGACCAATGCTTTTGTGTCGGGTGTGGCATCCACTTCCCGATCCGACCCTTTGGCCTTCTTCCTCCTTCCACACTCGAACCTCCTCGGTCAGTCGGCGGACACCCACCGATCCTCCTCTTCCTCGTATCAATTCTTCAACCAAAGACTCGCCCCACACCTTTTCCTTTAATTGTAACCAGGCTACGCTTCCTCGCTACCTCGATGTCTCCTTTGACTTCATGGGTTCCGTACTGTGGGGAACTTCATGTCATTGTGAAATGTCGAGATGATGGCTCGAGATCATATAAAGTCGGGTCGACCTAATATCGCGCTGTACCCTCGGCGGGCCTTAACTACGACATAGGTCATTTCTATTGTTCTACCTTTTTCCCGCCTCCAACCGTAGTTAACAAATTGATCGACCCGACGGGTGGATGGCTTGCCCTCAGAAACCCAAATAAAGGGGTAGATAACGGAATAATGTCTTCATCTTTCAACCTCATGGCTTTGAAGGCCGAGTAGTAGAGGATATTAATAACAAATACCTCCCACTCGCCGACACAAAATCTTTTTTTTTGCCCCGGCTTATCACCGCCTCGACACTAATCCTCGCTATGGTCAGTGAACTCGAACATCATCTTTGGGTCCATAACCCACTTTTGTCATAAACCTGATCTTCTTTGACTCTCTAGATCTGTCTCAAGAATGCCGACTAGATCGGGGCCTATCCGATTCACGCCTGCAACAATCGTGTTGACGCCACACCCAAATAGCGATTATCCCGATGAGGTCTCGATTCGATCTTCTCGATAGTCATCACGACGATTATCTCGATAGTTCGCTCGGATGACCTGCCTTGACGATTTCGATTGTCACGACGCGAGATCGGTCTTTCTTTCCATTATAAGTTTTCCTCTTGTACTCTCGACGGCCCTTTGGCTCGCCCCGTTCGACTGTCAATCACCTCATCCAATCGACCTCTCTTGAATACAAAGGCCGATATCTCTCTTCAAATCGAAACACTTCTCCGTGTCGTGCCCCACATCTCGGTGATAGTCGCAATACTTGTGAGTATTTTACCTTTCTCTGGGTCCTTAAACATCGGCTTGGGTGTTCGGGCTATATTCTTTTGATCATAATCGCCAAGACTCTCCCGTGATCGATTGAGGGGTATAAAATCTCGCTTCTTTCAGGTTCCTTTCTTTCCAAGCCGATCTAAGATCGGAGTCGCTAATCGATCAAAGACATTGGTCTTGCTTTCTCGCTCCGACTTCTCTAGGTCGACCCTTGGTCCGCTTCGAGTCGCTCGAATTGAGGCCAAGTGAAATGGTGTGCAAACGCATCGCTTCTTCACCTTGGCAAAACTTATGGACTATGTTCACACATTCGCCCGCATCATTCGGCATCTTCTTAGACAATTTGTCATACAACTTCATATTTCGCACTCTCCAACGAAAGCATTAACTGCAGCAGCATCATCACTAGCATTATGCACTTTCATGGCCTCAAGATTAAAGCGTCTCATGAAGTCGATAGTCGACTCACCTTTCTCTTGCTTGATATTCATGAGGTGTGTAGCACTGAGGTGGAACTTCTTATTCCCAATGAAAGCATCTCGAAATTTTTGTCCCAGCTGTAAGAAACTTGAGATCGACCCGGGGCGTAGCTTGTGGAACCACTCTCGAGCTCGACCATGTGAGCAACGTGTCGAAGGCACGACACTTCATGGCATCATTTATGCTCTCAACCTCATCAACGATATATATCGATACAGATGGTCCTCCCTGGGTCCGTAGTACCGCCATAAGGTTCCATCTTGGGTGGTTTGAATGACTCGTGCATCGTGTATATCTCTATCTCGGGACTAAATGGCGATTCGAGCCATTCTGCGGGACTGCTCCTTCCTACATGCGGTTGAACTCATTTCGATACTCTCTCTCGACCGCCGCCGCTGGCTTTCTTGTCCAGACGCCTCAGGGGCGCGAGTCACGCTGATTTCAATTGCGCCTTCCTCACATTCTTCTTGAGGTTCGACAGGCCTCTTCCCCTAGCCTTATCAGCCTCCTTACGACCCAGAGGGTCCAACAAGTGTTCTTCAGGGGGATTAAAGATTCCCTTACCTATGAATGCCGACGCCACCACCCTTTTTAGGGCGCCTTCATCTAAAGATGCTAAGTGATCTCGCCATATCCTCGTAGTCATGGGGAGCCGAGGCCTGGTGGATCTCGCAATCGCGAGTCTAGATCCAGCGGGGACTTCTTGAATCTGAGATGGAACCCCGCCGGATCTATATCCGTGTGCTCTTCGATCGCATGTTCTTACTGTCACGGTTTCTTCCTTGTCGGTGGTGCCATACGATTTCTTTACCAACTCACCGGTAGAAGGCCCTCCTTCTAGGCGCCAAATGATGATGCAAAATAATGCACCACCAGAAAACCGGGCCACGTAATCTAAGGGTGAGTCAGTAAAAGGGATCAAATGGTGAAAGTGAGTAAAAGATGGTGTTTTTGGTATTTTATGGTCGAGTCCAAGAATGTGTCTTGATTGCCTACGATCTCGTGGTAATGTCCAGAATCAAGCCTTACGTAGTTCCCGAACGAGCTATTTATAGGCACATGTCCCTCTTCCGCCTAAGTTTAGGGCGTTCACTCTATTGACATAAATACCTCTTTAATGGGCCTTGCCTCCTTACCCAAGTAACTCGTTGGATGTAGGCCTGGAGCCTCAGATCAAGTCTATGGTATGTAGTCGATAGACACCGACGCTGGTGTTCGAGCTCGGACACTTATGGAATCTCCCCTGAGCCACGGCCTTCACTGGTACGTCTCATACCGATCCGATGTGGATCACTAACACAGACTTTTCCACACGCCAACTGGACCAATCAGATAATTCCACGTGGAGGAGTGAATCCTGGTATCATCAATAGGCTTAAATCATTGCTTTTGATTTATTTGTTACGATTATAACGTGTGTGAAGTGCGTTACGGTATGTGTTAGGGGCGGAGACAGATCTCGGTAAGGAGGGTAATAAATTTTTGAAGGCAAATAAAAATTTAAGGGGGGCAAACGATATGCTTTGTACATATATTAGTGTAATTTTTCCGGATCAAGAGGGGCAGTTGGCCCTTTGTTGCATGTAGCTCCGCGCCAATCGTATGTGTAGACACGAACCAATCCTCAGTAAATACCGGAATAAATTATGAAATATACTACGAGTTACTAATAACTACGAAAACCAAACTCGTAAATATGCCCAAAAACTTATACATAACAAGAATGATATACAACAAACAGCTTAAAAACTAGAAACCGTTGAAACAAATATGCAATAGATGAACCGTAAATGTAAAGATGTGAAGAAATAAAAGAAATCAAACTGAGGTGAGTGTATTCATCAGGCATATACTTGAGACAATATTGCTTTGATCACGTGCCCACGGTTGTTAACAAACCTCTTACATCCATGCTTCGCTTCAGTTGCGCCTCTGAGACAACAATGTGTTTGGGCTTAGTTGTAGAATCCACATTGATTTCTTGCTGAGAACATTTCCCAGCTCACTACATCACTAATCAAAGTGATCACAAACCTAGACCGTAATCTCAAGTATCTTCATAAGCCTCGGGTTAGCGCTTGTGTATTTTTATGTATACCCAGCTTCTAAGATTCATCAAACTAGAATTCATCCTTAACTTGAATTTTACGACGCTGGTATAATACGACGCCAAGACGTGCACATCATAAAAACATCAAGCTTTCGTAGTGACATACCGTTGAACTACCAACTCTCCCAAAACATTAATTTGATGCAGTAATAGATAATTAACATTTTATATAATTTAACACGTCCTCAAGTGTGGGTGTTGAATTACCATCTCTCCCAACTTTCCCAAAGATTAAGTTGATGGGGAAATAGAAAATCAACATTTTATATAGTTTAACACTCCCTCAAGTGTGGGTGTTAATTTCCATCTCAACTAAAAGTTTAAGCTGATGAGGTAGATATTAACATCTCTCCCTGGAGTGTAGGCATATAAAGGAACTACAAGGGTCAATAAAGAGACCCAAAACTTACACAATGCCACAAAGAGACTCAACATTTGCACAATATAAAGAGGTACATAATTAATAAATGCCCTCAAGTGTAGGCATATAAAGACACTACAAGAGCCGACAAAGAGACGTAAAAGTTACACAATGCCAACAAAGAGACCCAACACACTTACACACGCCCCTCAAGTGTGGGTTTTGAATTACCATCTCAACCAAAAAATTGCACCGATGAGATAGATAATTAACCTTGACCCTTAAGTGTAGGCATATAAAGGCACTACAAGTGCCAACAAAGAGACACGACACTTACACAATGCCAACGAATTGACCTTACACTTGCACAATATAAATGAGGTAGATAATTAACATCGCCTCGAGTGTAGGCATATAAAGGCATTACAAGGGCCAATAAAGGGACACAACACTTGCATAAAATAAATGAGGTAAATAATTTACATCGCCCCTCAAGTGCACAATATAATTACGGTAGATAATTAACATCATCCCCTCGGTGTAAGCATATAAACGCACTACAAGAGCCAACAAAGAGACCCAACACTTACACAATACCAACTAAGAGACCCAACACTTGCACAATATAAATGAGAAAAACAATAATGTTGGGAGCAAGGTTTGAACCGATTATCTCGTGCTCTGATACAATGTTTGAATTACCACATCTCCCAAAATTTTACGCTGATGAGATGGTAGATAATTAACATACAACCATCCAAAATATTAAGCTGATGGGGAAATATAATTAACATTTTATATATTTTAACACGCCCATCTAGTGTATATGTAGATATTTAACATTTTATGTTCTTTAACATGCCCTCAAGTGTGGGCACAACCATCTCTCCTCCCAAAATATTAAGTCGACGATGGCATAGATAATTAACAATATTTCAGATACTTTAACACGCCCACAAGTGTGGCTGCTTTTAGGGTGAGGCCCAACACTTTTTTATACTACATATGTCTCAAAATGTAATTTCATTTAGTTTTTAAATTTTGTCACACAATATAAAACCATTTAGAAAATCAATTAGCATTTATTATAATTTTCTTCTTTACCCTCATTTCTTTTCCACAAACGAAAGATTATTGAAGAAAGATTATTGAAGAAACCGGACTAACGCTAAATTCAACCGAAAGAGCCGGACAAAGACACCACTGTTGGACCAAATGCAAAAGCCTAGTAAACTAGAATCACAAAAAAACCAGTGAAACAAGCCAAGCAAGGAATCTCTTGGGCGGATGAGCAGAAAAGGGAAGAAAATTTCTTGAAAATGCAGTAAATGCAGGTGTGCTTAGACACGGCCACCAACACGAAATCCTTACTAGGCGATACAAAGCCAAACAAAAACAACAGAATAACGAACGACAAATCAAACCAAAAGCACTGGAAGCCTAGATCCGCAAAAACTCCGCCACCGTACGGTATAGAGAAATCAAAAAGAGAAACCTCTCATCCCGAATGAGCAGACAAAAAAACATAGGAGTTGGGTCTGTGGCAAAACCACCAGAGAAACTCTGGCGACGGCAGCCTGAAAACAAAAAGGAAAAACAAAAAACATACAAATCTTTCCCCCCGAAACATGCAACAAAATCCACGGTCTGAAAAACACTTCTCTTGATGTCAACCGTCAAACCACCTTCGCCGGCATCCGGATAATCAAAACCAAGAAAGTCCCTGCACTAAAAGGAGCCCGAGAGACCTTATAATACCCACGATGCTGCATAGAATCAAACGCCGCCATTAAGATCGCCAAAGTCGGTGGAAAAAGCAAGAGAATGTTATTCAGAGGAAAGAAGAAAAGAATAGAAGAAGATCTGCTAAAAATAAAAGAAAACCATAAATAAGAGAAAAGGTCGGTCGGTGCCGGAAAAGGTTTTCGGTGTAGACGGGTGAGAGGAAAGTTAGAGAGAAGGCAGGGGAAATTTTTAGTTAGAGAGAGGGAGTTTGGATCGAAAAAAAAAAAATCTCTTTTACCCTTATTTATTTTAGGGAAAAGGGCCATTCAAGGACAAAAATGTATAAAAAAGGGATGGAATGATAACTTCTATTTTTTGTTAAAAAGACAAATTTATAGTAGATGCAACGAAATACCATGATTTTTTTGTGTGGTAAAGATGGAGTAAATGCCGTGCCATAAATTGGAGTAAATGTCCCGTCATAATTTGATGAGTAATACTAAATCACAAATCAATTTATTCAACCTTTTAAATATAAAATAATAACAGAAATGAGTCCATGATAACCTTCACACATTTAAAGCCTTTGACTTATACCCCTTAATCACATTGTAATAAAATATCAGACACTTTTACTTCCCACATTCTACATTTGAAACTTGATACGACACTTTTAATTCCCGCTGTTACTTCACTGTAATTGTTACTATATGTTGAAAATAATCATTCTTATTGCATTCTTACTTCATGTTTTATTGTCACTTCACTCGTAATTGATACTATATGTTGGAAATGATGCTTTTCATTGCATTATTACTTCATTTGTGACTGTTACTTCACTCGTAATTGTTACTGTATGTTGGAAATAATCATTTTATTGCATTGTTACTTCACTTGTTATTGTTACCTCACTCGTAATTTTTTCAATACATTGAAATTACTCCTCCCGTCCCAATTTGTTTGGGACATTTTGAACTTACAATATTTAAGGAGACATCAATTAATAGGTTGTCTAGTCGCTTAAAACTTGACTAATTTACCTTTTGTCCTTTTTTATATGTAACACCATTTTCACTTTATAAAATACATTGGGACAATTAGGCAATTAAATTGAGTCTAATTAGCTATAGAGTTATGAGACATATTTTGAGGCAAATATAAATGGAATAAGTCTCAAACAAATTGGGACGGATGAGTATCATTCTTATTACATTCTTATTTCACGTGTTAATGTTGCTTTCACTGTATATATATATATATATATATATATATATATATATATATATATATATATATATATATATATATATATATACATACACACACACTTGGAAAATATCATTCTTGGGTGGTCAGTCTTAACCGATGCATACTCATGATTGCTTTTTTTTTATTTTTTTTTTATAATTGGATAACAGTTTTGTGAAGATTCAATTTCCTATAATTACTCCACCTTTTTTAAAACAAATTTTATTTCATAGAAACTTTTGAAACTCACGGCCGAAGTTTCTAGCTTTAGGAAAGATCAAGAAAAGAAAAACAAGAAAACCAAAGAATAACTAAAGATCAAATATTTTCTTTTCCTTCGAACTCTCTCGAGCCGTGTAACGCCCGCTCTCCGGATACCGAGTCCTTATCCGAAAAAGTGCTCGCACGCATAGCAATAAATAAAATTTAATGCATACACGCCACCTCATCAATAATCGAGAGATACTAAACGACGCGGAAGCTAAAAGATAACTCGAAATTAAAATTAAAACCAAACATCCAAACGCCTCCCAAAACCGAACCAGAGTTACAAGTGTTGTTCTACAAAAACCGAATTCAAAAGAGAAACTAAACATCCAAAGAACATCATCCAAATCTTAGAGTACCACAAGCTCGAACTCCTTAACAAAACTAAAATAAAAGGAAAGATAACGAAACTACAAAGAAACCGCTGACTCCAAGCTTAGATCCCATTCATTCCTCGCCCGTGATAACCTCACCGCTCTCGTCATCCTCCGGATACACATCTAAAAGAAAGAAGGGACAAAACACGAGAGGAATAACGGGTGAGTACAAAGTACACAAAGTGACATAAGTAGGTTCCTCACTATCATAGCTACTCAACCAGAAGAAAAGCGCGCCGCCTTTTATTAACTTTTCCGTTATTAACCTAGCTACCTATCACATTGCGTTCATGGCACAACATGAGGTCCCTAGGGTTTCTAGCTTAGCTCGCTATTTGTCACGCTAAGGTTGGCAAGGACACATACGATCGGTAATTACGCGCACCGGTTACGATTACAACCTACTAGAATTACGTCTCCAGTAGTACGAACAACTTGTGTTCGATAGTGCGCTGACTTGTGCATATACTCTCGTGGAAGTCCGGATGACCACAGAGGCACACATCACATCGGGCCATATACACATCGACGGAGTATAAACGTGCCTTACGCAAGCCTCCAAAAGCATTTAATCTTTTAGCTAACACATATGTAATTTGTTAAGTGTTTAACTAGCCACCTAGTTCATTCACATAAAAGGCCCCTACCATCTACTCAAGGTCCTAGACCACTAGACTCTAACCTCCTAGCACATACACAGACAATGGCGAACACTAGCTCGTCAAAGCACTAAGTCCGTCAAGGCTCTCCGCACGGTCCCCTACGAACGATCACGGTTAGTGAAAACTCTGTAAGGCTGAGTTCTGTGCGCGTGGGAACTCCCTTCAGGACTTAGTTCAAGATTAGAGATAAGATTATAAAGCCCGGACATGAGCTGACACCATGAAATATCTCAAACTAACATTTGCCCAACCAGGCTCTTATCTGTACGGATGGATAAGTTATCCGTACGGATAAATGCCCCAACCATCCGGATAACTTACTGTATTCCCAAAACTCCAAACCAGTGACTTATCCGTACGGATAAGCCTTCTATCTGTACGGATAGCCCCAAAATCCTGCACGAAAACTGCAGAACAGCCCTGTACGATTTCCAACCCAAAACCAATCCAAATTCCATCTTTTATACACCAAACAGCAGTAAAACAGGTAATAAACATACAAAACTCCAACTCACTGATTGGGCCCCTAAAATAGTACGAAGTCTAGCCACGTTACCTTTTGATTGCGTGGTTCTACGATTCCAAGCCCTCGAAGCACCAACAAGCCTTAAGCCTTGAACCTAAACAAACAACCAGACCTTAGAACCTTCCTATGATGTCAAAACAGCAGCAAGCAACACCTTGATGCTATTCATCAAGTTCTAAGCCAAAGAAGATGAAAAACTCACCGGAACGAAATCACAAATCGTTTGTATCGGGAGAATCACTGCGATCCACCGAACCTTTTCTTCTACTGATGTCTGCACAAACGAGCCACGGATCAAACACCAAAATTCAACCTAGGGTGAGCCTTTGATGGAATAGGCGCCCTCTTCTGTCTCAGAGCGCAAGAAGAAAAACAGAACTGAAAGAGAAGTGAGGGTCAATTCTATTTTCCCGTTTAAATACCCCGACAACTTTAATTCCCGTATACGTCGGCCAATCAGAATATTTCCTTTTATTCTAATTTTTTATTCCTTTATTTAATCCTTTTAATTAAATAAAAACATAAAACCCCAATTATCATTAAAAGACAAAATTGCCCTTTTCGTAAAAATCGGGATGTTACAGCCGGAGTTAACTTCACCTTGGTATCCTTATTGGCATCCCTATCGATATGTAACTAAATAATCGAGCCTTTGGGTGTCAAAATCCTTATTTTGTAGCTCATCCAAGACAGAGTTGCGGCTATCTATACCTATTGAGTTTGTAGCAATAGCTTTGGCGTTTTCATCGGTGCCCGGTATAGAAAGCATCTCAAAGGAATTGCTTGTAGGTAAGTCATTTGCAATTACAATTCCTTTAAAAACTAGAGAGGGTGCAACATATGTCCCTTCAACCCTGCCTGCATTGACATGATCCTGTCCCATACTAATATCAGAGTAGTTGACCCCACGGCTGGATCCCTGTCCAACAATTGGAGCTGAGTCTAAGTGTAGCCCTCCCAACTGCAGCCTTGTGTCCACACTTGTTGCACTTATATCACTTGAAGCCATGTCAGTAGTTGTAGTTTGTCCCTCCTTTTGATATAGCTCGTCGGTCTTCAAAATTGAAGCTTCTAAATTGAGCACTGCTTGGGTCAAGTTCGATAGCAGTTGATGTTTTGTTGTCCTATCTATCATGTCCTCATCAGACCACTTGCTACTAACCCCTTCCTCCAGGATTGAAGATTCAACCATCACCCGTTTTCCTTTATCCAAATTTTCCTCGCTCCCACGCCTTTGATACTTGTACCGATTTCTAACACCAATTCAGCCCTTTATCAATATCGTAAATGTTGTATGTTTTCCCATATTGGGCAAGATTCACATTGTATCCTCGCCTTTTGCTTTGGTCCGAATTCTTTGTGTATGTGTGTCTCATATTTGTGTGTGAAAGTGTGCGTAAGCTCTCCGTATTTAATCAGACAAGAATGTTCTTCATGTCCTATGTACAACAAACTCTACAGTACGATGGTAAAGCCGTTTCAAGCTCGATTGCTTGCCAAAAGCCAGTCCCTATTTCACTCGGAATCCAAACACGAGATGGCAACGAATCCAACAAATCAATCTCTACATGCACTCTTGCAACTGAGGGTCTATTAAGATGTTCAGTCGCATTATCTATCCGTAATGGCTTGCTAAAAGATGAAACTAGAGAGAAAATAAATTCCTGATTCACCAAGTGAATAGGTAGCATAGGCAAAGATAACCAAATCGAAACTATTGAAGGTTCCCGATCAATACGAAAATTTGAAGTCCATTTAAGGATTCGCATTGGTTTTCCGTTAACATTCCAAATAGATTTTGAGAACAAGCGTATGTAATCTGCACGGAGAGCAAATCAAAGAAGAACATGCTTTTGGTCAATTAACCCTACAAGAGCAGTACCTTTAAAGTTTTGCACAGCGAGAAATTTGCGATTCATCTCCAAGCTAGGCTTTCCTTGGGAGAATTTACCTAGTAAGGTAGTTTCAATTACTCGGGGGATTGTAATCGCTAGTTCCCCTTTGAAAGTGCCATGGACGAAATCCGATGGGAGTAGAGCAGCACGCCATGGATTCCGGTGATTTGGCGGTCCGTGGAGGATCGCTATGAATGGATTCCGTGGCAGAGTGGCCATTTAAAAGATTAGAGGAAGAAATCGCCATGGAAGAAGCAGAGAAGCTTTTGGGAGTTTTGGGAAATTAGGGGTTTCACCATTTTTTTCCTAATTCATAATTACTCCACCTTTAATTGCTAGGATTTAGTTCCCTTTATTTACGTTTTGGTTGTAACCACCAACTATATATGGAAAAAAAGTATACATACATAATTATAAAATAGGGGTATTAATCGGAACTGTAAATTAATTTTTTCTTTATTAATCATGTGTGTACTTATAACTTGATTTATTAGTAAATGTGTTTTTCTTGGCAAAAGTCTATTTATTATATATCCACATATTATTTTCACTACTTTACGATCGTTGCATTAATTGTCACAAAAGGTATTTTAGACTTTTCATTAAAATTAATTTACATAACCAACCTAACCAATTTTTTTAAACGGTGTGAAATATCCAAATAGACATATATTTTGGTACAGACTACGGAGGTAGGGGTTTTTTTTTTTTTTTTTTTTTTTTTTTTTTTTTTTTTTTTTAAAGGCCCAACACTTGGTTTTTTGAAGACTATGCTTTAGCAGGTTTGAATGCATGACCTCTCGCTATGAAACTATTTTTAAAACTATCATCTTTTTAAAAAACTTAACCAGATGGGATATATAGTACATAATTAACATTTTATATACGTTAACGGTCACTCCATTGTTAGCTTTTTGCATTTGTATCAATGTTTACAAGATTGTGGTAGTAACATTACCTAATAACAATTAGCCACGGCTACCACATTACAATTGTGGCCCAATGATAGACACGACAAATTTTTACAGCCTTGAGTATTGTACAAGCATGTTGTGTGATTTATCACAACAGTAATTATTGTCGTGACCATACAATTTTCCTTTGTCTTTTTTTTTTTTTTCTTTTTTTCTTTTTTCCTTGATTCAAAGTCAGCTGTGTTTAGATTGGATAGATTCTTGGTTTCTCCAGATGTTATTAATATTTGGAAAAATCTTTCTTTGGTTGCTCTTGAGAGAGGAATTTCATATCATTGTCCCCTTCTACTAAAACAAAATGATAATGACTTTGGGCTTGTTCCCTTTAAATTTTTCGATTATTGGATGGAACATGCGGACTTTGATGATATTGTGTCTCAAGCCTAGAATGATTGTAGTCCCAGTGGTAGACTTGGTTGGGTACTAAAGGAAAAGTTGAAAATTGTGAAAAAAAACTCTTAAAAACTGGAGCAAAACCGTTCTTGCTAATCTGAAAGAAGATGTCAACCATTTTTTTTTTTTTTTTTTTTTTTTTTTTTTGACAGCCAAGATATAATCATTATCAAGAAGATGCTAAAACAAGTTACAAAATGTTTCCAACAGGTCCAAAAATTAGCCAAGCAGCTTGTTGAAAATTTAAAAAGTCCTCCATCCTAAAGTGATTATTCCAAACCCCAAGCCATCTGACAAACTCGCCAAAAGTTCCAAAAAAAAGATCATGATATATCCATATCTAACTATCACCGATATCTTGCTGATAATGATTATATCTTGGTTGTTCAAAAAAAAAAAAAAAAAAAAAAAAAAAAAAACCCTTAGATGCATAAGTTTGATGTTCTAGCAGAGAATAAAACCTTAGATGAAAAGGAGGCTGAGAAGAGGATTAATGCGATCAATACTTTGTTTGAGAAAGACAAGATTTTTTATAATATGCTGAGACAAAAATCCAGGGTCAAATGGATTCATGAAGGTGATGATAACTCAAAATTTTTCCATAGCGTGATTAAAGGTAAAAGAAATAAAAATTATATTTTTGGGATGGTATTGGATGGGAAATGGACTGAGAATCCAGAGGATATCAAGTTGGAGGCTGTCAATCACTTTAGTAATTTGTTTAAAGAAACAAGGAGATCGAGACCATCTTTTGAGAGTGACAAGTTTAGCAAGTTGTGTAATGATATGAGAAATGAATTAGAAAGGCCTTTTGATGATATTGAAGTAAAGAAGGCAGTTTGGAGTTGTGGTAGCAACAAGGCACCGGGTCCGGACGGTTTCACTCTTGGTTTTTTTAAAGCGCAATGGAACCTGGTGAGAAGTGATGTTATGAATTGTATCAAGGACTTCGAAGTTCGGGGGACTCTTGAAACTGGTTGCAATTCCTCCTTCATCGCTTTGATTCCGAAAAAGAACAATCCCACTCATTTCAAAGACTTTAGGCCTATTAGCTTGATCGGTTCGGTCTACAAAATTATTTCAAAGGTCCTTGCTGAGAGATTGAAGAAGGTTCTTAATAAAATTATAGGGGCTATCAAACGGCTTACGTTGCAGGTAGACAGATTTTTAGACGGTGTGTTGGTGGCTAATGAGGTCGTGGATTTTGTTAAAAGAAGAAAGCAACACGCTTTCATTTTTAAGGCAGATTTCGAAAAAGCTTTTGATTCTGTTAATTGGGCATTTTTGGATTCTATTATGGGTCAAATGAATTTTAGGGGTACTTGGAGGAAATGGATCCGTGGTCGCTTATTCTCTCGCTAGAGTTTCAAGATTAATCAATGGTAGCCCCACTAAGGAATTTCGGATGGAAAGAGGTATTAGACAAGGAGATCCTTTTCCCCGCTTTTTTTTGCTCATTGCCGATGCTCTTAATGTTATGATGTGCGGCGGTGCAGAAAATTATGTAAAAGGGATATATTTGAACAAGGGAGGTCTAAAATTTCTCACATTCAATTCACCGATGATGCCATATTTTTTGGAGAATGGGATATTGACAACCTTTTAAATCATTTCTACGGTATCGTGGTTGAAAATAAATATGGGTAAGAGTAAATTGTTTGGTTTAAATGTTTGTGACACGGAGCTTAGTAAGGTGCGGATGCTTTGCATTGTAACTCGGGTTCTCTACCTTTTATGTATTTGGGTCTTCTTGTTGGGAAAACATGAATATAATCTCTTCTTGGCAACCGGTCATCAACAGATGAAGCAAAAATTAGCCGGGTGGAAAGCTAGACTCTTATCTCGTGGGAGGCGATTGACACCGATCAAAGCGGTTATGGGAGTCTACCCGTACTATTTCTCTGCTTTTCATGCTCCTATTGTCGTGATACGGATCTTAGAACAATTGAGAGCTCAATTTTTTTGGGAGGGGCAAGGGCGAGAGATACACTGCTTGGATTTCTCGGAACACAATATTGAAGCAAAAATCGCTAGGGGCTTGGGGTGCAAAATATTGTCTTACTAGGAAAATGGTGGCGGAGGTCGAAAATAGAAGATGGTGTGCTGTGGAATGAAGTTATTAGTGCGTTGTATGGCAAGGAAGAAGGATTTAGTGAGGGAGTCGGGAGGAGTGGAAAGGGTAAAGTGTGGTGCAGTATTGTAAAAAATGGGTTCCACATTGAAAATAAAGGGGTGAAACTTCTATCCTCTGTTGGGTGGAAACTAGGCATGGGAAATAAAATGAGATTTTGGAAAGATTCTTGGGTTGGGGAGCGTACTCTTGAAGTAGATTTTCCGAGACTTTTTCGACTTGAGAAAGATAGTGAGTGTGTGGTGAGTGATCGAGGGAGGTTTGTAGAGGGGGTTTGGTGTTGGGATTGGGAGTGGAGAAGAGAGTTAAGAGGGAGAGAGTTGGGGGAATTTATTGATCTTAATGCTTTGCTCTCTTATGTATCACCCATTGCAGGCAATGTCGACACATCATTTTGGAGGCTTAGTTTCAATGGTATCTTTTCAGTGGCACGGTTAAAGAAGATCATGCTTAATGTGTCAGCATTCAACGATCGTTCTATTTCTTTTTCTTGGAGGTGGAATAATGTTGTTCCGTCAAAAGTTAACATTTTTAATTGGAAGGTTGCACACAATCGAGTTGCCACACGCACTCATGTTGCAAACAGAGGTATTGCGGTTGACGATCAATTATGTCCTTTCTGCAAGGAGGTGGATGAGGATATTTCACATTTATTTCTCTTTTGCTCATTTACCTCATATATTTGGTGCAAGATTTTTGTTTGGACTTCGATACCCAGATTGAATTTTACGGATTGGGATTCATTCTTCTGTCACATTCCTTTAGCAGCAAGGCATGGTGAGAAATCTTTAATATGGGATTCTATCAAAAAGGTTGTTTTTTTTGTCTATTTGGATGGCTAGAAACTCTGTTGTTTTTAACTCCAAAGTTTCCAATGCCAACAATTTATTTGGAGAGATTCAAGGAAGAAGCTTCGCATGGATAACTACAAGAAAAAGCAGTATCAACAATGATCGGACGACTTGGACAAACAATCCTCTTTCTTTGAGCAACAGTAATGACTAGTTGGGTATTGAATCGATGTTTGTTCGGTTTGGAGTTGTTGAGTTTGTCTTGTTTGTTTTTTAGTTTGGTGAATTGACATTTTCTACGGCTTGGATATATTTTTTTGTAATCTGAAACTTTTTGTTATCTAGCGTCTTGCTAGATTTTTATAAATAAAATTTCTTGTTGTTCAAAAAAAAAAAAAAAAGTCAGCTATCGCTTCAAAGGTCCACTATATATATATATATATATATATATATATATATATATATATATATATATATATATATATATATATATATTGTTAAGTTGTTCATTAAAAATAAAAAGTAAAAACCTTTTATAGTGATTGAGTGTTTACTCATTTAGTATAAGTCTAAGTCTACTTACATGAAGCTTCCAAAAAACAATAATTTTCAAAATGTAATAAAATACAATCAAGGGTTTTGTTTCCCCCGAATAAGAATGTAATTCAATAAATCAAGTTGAGTTTGAGTTGATTCAAAGTTCTAGCATTTGGGCAAATCATGAGGTGGCGGAGGTATCGTAGTTGAGGACGCTGGCCCGCTCTCAACAGCAAACACAAATCCCAAACCGGTATGCAAATGTGCGCCCAAGTGACAATGAAAATACCACATACCCGGATTGTCAACTTGAAACCGAATAACAGCCCATCCAAATGACCGGAACGCAATCGTATTCCTCAATTGTGGGTTAACGAAGTTAAACTTCCGGGTGTCCCTTGCTGCATTGAAGTTTCCGAAGCCTTGTGCCAAAACATAGAAATTGAACCCATGCAAGTGCATTGGGTGGTTATCCACTGTCACTAACGTGGTGTCTTGCAATACAATTTGAACTTTTGAATTGAATTTAAGAGGTTTCACTTTTGTTGACTTTGTAGTCATCACTAATGCCGGGTTCAAAATATTATTACCATCTGTGTAGTTGAACACCAATGGAGGTTGATTCGGAAAATCGGTGGTATATACTCCGGCTGTATTCTTATTGTAGAATGCTTCCAGCATCGAAGTCTTGGAAGGTAGTAGGAATGACGCATTATTCATGCTAGCAGCAACTCTTTGGCCAAGAGGACCGGGGCAACTAGCATTTCCTGGTCCTCCACAAGCAGCTAAACTCAATCCAATTGTGACAAACATTTGCTCATCTACCTCACGAGGAACATTCCCATAGAAGGGTGCTGAAACAAGCCCCGTCAATTTGGTGTAGAATTTATTGGCTGTCTGGGTATCATTAAGAGCCGGAAGGATAGGCATTTTTGGACGTATATTTTTTGGCGCATGCATATATGCTAGAATCCCAGTTGTGGTGGTGTTGTCAAATCCTCCAGAAACGGTGGCTTTGTATGCACGTGCTGCCATGTAATACATTGCAGGAGGTTGATTGGCGGTCAAGAGAACATCAACTGTCTGAGCTGAGCCGATTACAACAACATCGGTGGTATAAGGATTTGTGTATGAGGCATCAATTGCAACAACTGTGAAGGTGTGTCCGGCTATCTTAAAAAAGAGATTGGTACTAAGAGCAGTGTTGATAATGCGGAGCAAATATGTTTTGCCATGTTGAACATTAATCTTGAATACTTCTGATTTCCAAGCATAAAGTGGGAGGGAACAAAAAAAAGAATAATGAATACTATGATTTTAATCATTAAACAAGTTTGGAAATATATGTAGCAAACATGCAGGTGTGAGCATTCTTCCTTCAATATACATGCATAACATAATAGTACTTACGGTTTGTTGAGCATGGATATAAAGCGCCAGGTAGGCCATTCATGGTATAAGCATTGGATATATTGAATGGAGCTCCGGTAATTAGTGATTGTTGGTCCATTTCAACGATGTTTCCTTTCCAATACTCTCCTGCAATAACATGATTTTGTTTGTTGAACATTAATAATATTTTCTTTTTCGATTGTATATTTATCGAACACATATATAGTAATATCCTTTGAGGAATAATCAATACCTAAGATAATAGGAAACTCTCCATCAAAGCTTCCGAAATGGGTAAGACCGACCATTGGATGGACGAATGATGAGTGCGCCATGAACAGCTTCCCTCATAAAGGAAGAGTGTGCATGCCACCAAAGAGTTCCTTCTTGTTGTGTTATGTTAAACTCAGACGTATACCTATCACCCGGGACAATAGGACATTGAGTAACATATTCAGGTCCGTCTGCCCATGGAGTCAATTTTTGAAATATTCCATGCCTGCATATGCAATATATATCTTAGATCACTGACTGACATGTGTATTGACTACTGAGTAGCTCATTATGTACTCAGAAAATAATGTCAAATGATTATCCAAAATGAAAACTTCTTACCAATGAATGCTGAGGTTGTAAGGTGAGTTGTTAAGGACATGAATGACGAGGGTATCACCTCATCTACATAGATTGTAGGTCCGGGATAGGTTCCATTTACAACCGTGATCACGTTTTTCTCACACAGGCGCTCGAATTCTTGATCATGCACCTGTAATCACCAAAACGAAATATTATTGTTCATTACATGCAAATATGGTGAAGGAAGAATAAATGTACATGTAAATTAACAGGTAGGGCTTAAGCTTACATCAAATGTATAGTCTACAACTTTTGCAGAAGCAAATGAGGAAGCAAGAAGAACCAAAGCGTATACGAGCAACAACCGAAGACGTGCCATTTTGATTATTTGCAGATGGAAATTAAAAAGATTAAAAGAAGTTATGAAAAATTGAAATTAATGTTTGGTGTGAGTGATAATAATTTGTTCTCTTGCCCTCTATTTATACACATAAATCCATATACCTTCGAGAAAAAAAAGTACTTTTCTCTGACGCGTAATTTAAATATAATGGATCTCAGGAAATTTATTAAAAGACAGACTTCGTCCAAATTAATAATTATGTGCTGATAATTAACGTCCGGGAATTTTTTTTTTCGAGAAAACACTTGTATATGTGAATTTGATAATGTTGACGGATTCTACTATTAATGTATACAGCGACGACGTCATCTCCGCGTTGTTATTTTTTATTTTTTATTTTTTGAAACCCAATAATCAACTTCGGTTCAACCCTAGCATTAAAGTAATGTCAACGTTGACCTGAAATATACATAAATGCAACTTCTTTTTTTTTTTTTTTTTTTCCTAATAGGATTCAAACTCGAAACTCCGAGTTAAGAGACATAGTAATTACCAATCGGTCAATGTTGATAAGTAATTTTTGAAATTTTTACATGGATGGAGAAAGTTAATAAATGTCATCAATTCTTTCAATAGATTCATATTTTTTTTTTTTTTTTTTTTTTTTTGGAAACGAGCTTTTTATTGATCGAGAGGTGTAAAAACACCAAAAAGTACATATCAATCAAGCTAGAAAATAATCAAAAATCTCCGCCATGCAAGCGCGCAGTTTCTTCGCTGCTCCACTGCTTTATGCTATGAAAGCATAGGCCGGGGTCTTCTCAAGTCATCGCTATGGAGTTTTTATTTCTCCATATCCGAGATACCGCTGATGACTTTTCACGCCAAATATATTTCCAATGGGGTCCATGTTCGCCAAAACGCGTCATTTCTTGGAGGTTATCCTGTATCCACTTATCCGTGTCATTGTACGCAAAGAATTCTCTCCACCGATGTTGAGGCGCAGTAAAGGGTCCAAACTTGTTTCGCCCAAGGACAAATCGAAGGGCATGAAGGAGATTTTCGCTTTCTATCCCACAAAGAGGCATAGAGGTGATGGTATCACATGTCGCTTGGCTAAAAACCATATGTAGGCACTTTGCTCCATGTTTGAGGCTCCAGAGGAAGAAGTTGGCTCGAGCCGGACCTTTGAGTTTCCAAACTGTCTCTCCATTTCGTGGCCTCTTCTTCATTCTCCTGTCTATGTATAAAATCACTCATTTGAGCATGGTATCCCGAGGAGACCGTGTACTTCCCATTTGGGTCATTCTTCCATATAAGATCGTCTCCTCGCCATTCTAGGCCTTGCCACGCTTTTGGAATAGGCCTTGCATATCCTCTCCAAATAGGTGAGCAAACTGGTTTTGCTTTTGTACTCGATTCGAATATTTATGCGACAACACTCGCACTCCACAATTTTTCTTTCCGTGTAAGAGTTGCCGAGATCAATTTACCCAAGAAGGCCATATTCATCTCAAAGAGTTTGCGTATGCCTGCACCCTTCATCTTTCGGTTTTAAATTTTGTCCCATGCCACCGTATGCATTTTTCGTGCACTGCACATCTCCCAAAGAAAGTCCCGACAAATTTTTTCTAGCGATGCAAAGATACGATATGGGCAGATTAAAGGTCTGCATCTGATAATAAGCTTGAGAGGCAATGGAGCTTTGTATCAAGATGTTTCTCCCTGCTTTCGAAAGTGCCTTTGAGGACCACGATGATAGTTTCTTTTTCATTTTATCAAGGAGAGGGGTGAAATGTGACACCTTTAATCTGCCTTGGATAAGGGGGACTCCAAGATAATTACCAATAGTAGGTGTGTATTGCATAGAAAGTGCATTGGCTATATTCTGTCGACACACAGCAGACACATTAGCCAAACTCACCTTCCGTCCGGAGCAAAGCGGCGAAGAGATTCAAATTTCCTCCATTTTCTTTGCTTGTCTCACTGTAGCCTCTCCAAAAGCAACAAATCATCTGCATGAAGAAGGTGTGGGATATGGGAGGTCCACCCTTAGATAGATATAGGGTTTTCAGCCTACCATCTCACTCTCGCTGATTAATGAACCCATTAAGTACTTCCATACACATTACAAATAAATACGGTGCTAGAGGGTCTCTCATCCGGATGCCTCGACTAGGAGAGAAAGCGTCAAGTTTTTGTCCATTCCACAAAGATCGCTAATTTTACTGATGTGATGGTGTGCATTATAAGATTCAGATATTCGATTGATTCCGATAGTTTTGAGAATATTAGCTAGAATTGCCAATCCACTCGTGTAAAGCCTTCTCCAAGTCTATTTTTACAATCATAAAGCCCTTCTTCCCCTTCTTGTTGTGTAAAAAGTGTATAGCTTCCTGGGCCAGTATGATATTATCGGCACTACCTCTTCCCGGTATAAAAGCGCTTTGGCTACTGTGTACAATGTCACCAATGATCGACGCGCGATTCTTGGCGAAGATTTAGTGATAATTTTCACGATCACGTTCGCCAACAAGAATCGGTCTAAACCGAAATCATTTGATTCGTGGGTGTCAACTTTTGGGATGAGGGTTATGAGGACCTCATTAATACCTTCTGGAAGTCGTTGCTCTGCAAAAACATGTTTAACAAAATTTACTACAGAGTCGCCAATGGTTCCCCAACACCGTTTGAAAAATATAGGTGGGAGCCCATCCGGGCCAGCCACTTTATAGGTTCCCATGTCCATGCAGGCTTCTTCAATTTCCAATTCTGTGACATCTCTATTTAACAAACGCAGGGCAGATTGTGAGAGAGGAGGAAATTGAAAGTCACAATTACAAATGTGTGCATTTTGGTCTGTTGAATAGAGGTCCACAAAAAAGTTTCTCATCATAGTACCAATCTCATTCTCATCAGTGGTCCAGGTTCCGTCGTGATTCTTCAACATTTTAATAGACCTACGTTGTTGGCGTTGGAGGGCTGTGATGTGATAATAATGCGTATTACGTTCACCTTCTACAAGCCATTGCAATTTAGATTTCTGGTGCCACAACAACTCTTCCTGACTGAGGATATCAGAATATTCTCGTTGTAATTCTCCCTCGATTTTAGCCATTGCAATAGATTCATATTTATATTATGAGATAAATCAAACATGTAGAAGGTCTTATAATAGTCTTGAAGGGAAAAAAATGTCTTATATTATGAGACAAATTGAAAAACGTAAAATGACTTGTATTTTGTAGTACTTCTCTCCGTTGTTACATAAATTATAAAACGAGAGGGTATTTCGGAATGTTGTTTTAACTGAAAAATATCTCAAAATTCAATTAATTTCACTACGTATTAATTTATTTAAAGTGTGTATCCTTAATCTCAACCATCATGTATAACACAACTTATAGTAACAATTATATATAATCACGTATAATAAACTTTGAGATTTTCTACGATGTATATTAAATTCATATTGATATGCATGCAAGAATGATTAATAGTACATATCAGTTTTATGAATTAATTGATATAAATCAATACAATATTGCTTTTTCAAACACTATGTCTAACGATCTCTCACTTGCTCGATCATAAGAATGTTAGGCCATATTGTTTTGGGGAATTATCATTAACATTATCCGGTTGTTCTAAAGCTATTGAAAATTTAGTCCCAATCTGATATAAGCTATTGATCTTAGCAACTTGCAGAGTTTTTGCTCTAGTCATGATTGTATATATGAACCCCTCTAGCTAGTTGTTGCATATATATAAATTGAAGTCCATTCAAAAATACAATATTGACATCCATCGGCTAGATATCATAATCTTAGCGTTAGAAAGAATTTATGTGGATTGATATAAGCATGTCTACTTGTGGGACATTTCACTGGTTCAATATTGTACTTTTTGGTCCTTCAGGGGGAATTGTTAATTAATTATGGCTAAACATCTTAAATTTTTTCATTCCTTTCGTTTCACCGATAGTGATATTCTTTTTTTTGTTTCTTCTTTTTTTCTGCTGGTCACAAAATTTTTTTTTTGAGGGGTAATCACAATTAAGGAGGCAAATGTCCATCTCGATCCGAATAAAATATATGTATTATATATGCATTTTGTTTGTCGTCTTAATTTTTTTTTTAATTATTTGTCTTTTTAAAATTTGCAGTCACTTCTACATTCTATTGGAGATCCTGCGTCCAGCACCCGCCGCGAATAGGGTCCTCTGAATATCTGTCAAGCTACATGGTCCAAAAGATATATAACCAATACATAAATATATTAACATACTGGGATTGGTATGTATTATATTGAGTAGAGGCTGCATATCTATTTCCGACCCTATATATGTATTATATATATTGGATTGACGGATTATTATTATTATTATTTTTTTGGAAAGGAAGGATTGACGGATTCTAAAAAGATTAATTAGACGTTCGTTTTCCGAGCGTTGATAATTCTTTCCCATTCCTTGACCTGAAAGTAAACTTCTAACATTTTCACAGCCCATTTCCGAATTATTTGAATATATATATATATATATATATATATATATATATATATATATATATATATATATATATATATATATATATATGATTATGCTAATTATTTAAGTTTTATTACCTAAGGGCTAGGTTAGCCAAGTTATTTCCAAGTTTAGCACATTTTCCATTATATAGGTAGTTATTTTCTAGTTCAAGCCATTATCCCATGTTTATTTCCTATTTTATAGGAAGTGACTTAATGAGTAGTTGTTTTCTTCTTGTATTTATATGCTTATTCCATTAAGTTTTTCCAAAAACTATCTTTTCTACAAAAGTTATCAATATATATATATGTGTGCGCGCACGCGTATGTATATAATAAAAAAGGACTTTCTGTTTTTAGGGTAGTGTACGGTCCAGAAAGACACTAAATGATGGTCTCTCTTTTACATATTGTAAGTTTTGACTTTATATGAGGTGTTCCTGTTAAGATATATGGGCCAAAGCCTATTGTTGATACTTGACACCAAATTATTCCCACATCTGGCAATTTCCAAGATTTGGCTAACTTAGTTTTGATATAAAATAGGCATTAGCCTTTTGTTTATTTGTGTGTCAATTTGTGTACCAATCAAGATAAACTCTAAATTGTCTTAGCTATTTTGGCTATTGTTTTAGGCTTTAGAAGAGTTGTATCGTTTGTATTTCTCCTCTTTAGTAATATTTCTCTTTCGCCCGTAGACTAGTCGGCATATATCATTTAAAACCACGTAAATTTGGTGTTTTGTCTTTTCCTTCCGTTTGTTATTTTGTGTTACCGTCGTTAAGGTCTATTGCTCGGTTCGTTTTTCCTAACAAACTGGTATCAGAGCTGAGGTTATTTCCGGAGGTTTTTTTTTTAAGGTGTTTTTTTTAGAGCTGAGGTTTTACGAGCCGAGATATTTGTTGAGATTTTCCGAGTAGCCACCATGACGGTAACTAAGTATTATTTTGAGAAGTTCGACAGAAACGTCAACTTCAGAATGTGGCAGTTGAAGATGGAGGCTATGCTGATTCAGGAGGGCTTCGATATTGCGCTGCTTGGGAAGAAGAAAAAGCCGGAGAAAATGTCAGATGAGGAGTTTGATGGTCTCGACAAGAAGGCCAGGTCAGGTATCATCTTGTGTCTTTCTGATGAGGTTTTCAGAGAGGTAGCCACTGAGGTTACTGCTAAGGATTTGTGGGAAAAATTAAAATCCTTATATATGAAGAAAACCGTTGAGAATAGGCTTTATTTAAAGCAAAGTTTGTATATGCTTCAGATAATCGAAGGGTCATCTATATTATCGCACTTAGATAAATTTGATTCCCTACTGATGGATTTGAGAAATATAGATGCTAAGATTGATGATGAGGATCGACTGCTTGTTATTGTGTTCGCTTCCCCACTGCTTAAGCATTTTAGGAAACAATGCTTTATGGTAAGGAAACTATTTCTTACAAAGAAATTAAGTCGATTTTGAAATCGAAAGAGCAGATTGATAAAGATATAACTGGGGGAAGTAGTAGTAGTCAGGCATACGAGCTGGTAGTTCGGGGCAGATCAAATAAGAAGGATGCAGATAGTGAGAATTATGTTTTGAATCCCAGACATAAAGATTTGACGTGCAATTATTGTAAAAAGATCGGGCATATCAAATCTGATTGCTTTCGTCTTAAGAACAAAGAAAAACGTAAAATGAAGAAAGAGCATAGTAAAGAGTCTGGTCAGGCCGGTTTCGTTGAAGATGAGAGTGATGGAGATATTTTCTTTGCTAATGATAAATTAAGGTCTGTTGATGAATGGATCTTGGATTCTGGTTGCACGTATCATATGTGTCCCAATAGGGATTGGTTTTCCACGTATAATTCAGTTCAAGGTGGAGTTGTTTCGTTAGGCAATGGTGCAGTTTGCAAGGTTGCTGGTATTGGTACGGTTAGAATCAAGACCCATGATGGTGTTTTCGGAACACTTAAGAAAGTCAGACATGTTCCGGATTTGAAGAAAAATCTTATCTCTTTGGGCGCATTTGAGACTCTTGGATTTAGGTACACCGCTAAAGGTGGAGTTCTGAAGATAATTAAAGGTGCTCTTGTTGTTATGAAAACTTGCAGGTCTGGTGGTTTGTATGTTTTGCAAGGATCCACAGTTATTGGCAATTCTGCAATCCGTATGCCATCTCGTTCAGAATTAGACATTACGAAGCATCGTCTATTTGTTAAGTTCAAGCAGTAGTATTATTATTTCTGAATATGGCATTTGTCCCAAGGTGGAGATTTGTTAAGATATATGGGCCAAAGCCCATCGTTGATACTTGACACCAAATTATTCCCACATTGGCAATTTCCAAGATTTGGCCGACTTAGTTTTGATATAAAATAGGCATTAGCCTTTTGTTTATTTGTGTGTCAATTTGTGTACCAATCAAGATAAACTCTCAATTGTCTTAGCTATTTTGGCTATTGTTTTAGGCTTTAGGAGAGTTGTATCTTTTGTATTTCTCCTCTTTAGTAATATTTCTCTTTCGCCCGTGGACTAGTCGGCATATTGCCGGAAACCACGTAAATTTGGTATTTTGTCTTTTTCCTTCCGTTTGTTATTTTGTGTTACCGTCGTTAAGGGCTATTGCTCGGTTCGTTTTTCCTGACAGTTTCGACATTATATCGTGCTTAGTACTAGTTTTTCACTGGTATATATATGTGCAGTTATAGAGTTATTTCCTCAACTCTACAACATTTTTACATCATCATCACCTTACAACATATTTTTCACTTATAGAAATGATTAAAAACACTTTAAAAAATCAAAACCACAAAATTATGTTGTGTGAAAATGGTGTATACTGGAGAGAGTAACTCTATCATTACCATATATATATATATATATATATATATACATGGTGAAACTTGATAAAACTTCACTCAATAAAGGGTTTGCCATAAAGAGACATACCTGGTATAAATATTGTGTGTCACACTCATCCGAATGATGCATGATTAAACCAAAGTGTGAAAAACCACTGCAACAAGACAAAGAGTCGAGAAAAATGAAAGCACACTCTATATAAATGTTGGAGCTGTGGGAACTTAAATAGAACTTCAGATTTTACATAGCAAATTAGCAATGATAAATTCTTAGAGAAAATCAAATTCCTGTTTTCACGCTTTTTCTATATTTGAATTCAATTGAAGAATACTTGATCTGTTCTTGTGTTCTTGATCAATTTGATCTTTCTAGTTCATGCTTCTCTTTCTTGGCAGTTGATTCAAGAATCGACTTTTTGAAACAAAGATGCGATAGGTCGCCATCTCTTATGCAATTATGCTTCATGCTTATGTGAATGTGATCACCGGGCAGAAGAGTGACTAACCGAAGAAGTTTGTTTGTTTTTATTTTATTATTTTATTTGAAGGGACGATGGAGATAAATTGATATAATTGATGTCTATGTTGATACAAAATGCGAAATTGTGATATCAGGTGATTTAGGATACCGCACCTATTGTAAAAGACATCACATCTTATTATACATAAAATCCTAAGAATTATTTTACTAAGCTTTTTGGCTTGTGTTTGATTTTTTTTCTTTGAGTTTTTTTCGTCCGATGGAATGTTGTCAAACATTCGTCTGTTCGTACGATAAAGAATTTGATGTTAGTAAATTCGGATGAATTATTTTTTTTTTTTTTTTTTTTTTTTTTTTTTTTTTTTGCTTCTAGTAGGATCGAACCCTGGTCACTTAAATTGGATGATTTTAAGTGTCTTTTACGCACAAAAATCTTTGTATATGTATAATCTGTAACGCCTGCCTCAGATAGATCTGAGTCCTTACTGAAATAGAACGTTCGGCACGTATAATATAAAATAATTTCTATATTATACGTAAGCCTCTACTACGTCTTATCGAGTTTAGCATAAACGGAAGCTAAAAGACTCAGGTATATATATATTTTTTAAAGATAAGAATAGAAACACAACCATACTAAAGATAGAAAAGATATCTTACAACAACGAACGTCAAATCTTACAACCATACGATGTTCAAAGAAAAGAAAGAAATTCAGCAAATATCTTACAAGAAAATATCTAGAAATGCAACATGTCTTGAAATGAAATTACAACATAAGTCTTGAAGGGAATAACATAGTTTAGTAGTAATAAAATATGATAACAGCATAGCATGACAACAAAGATCAAAGATCATCCTCGGTTTTGGTCGAACTCCTGCTCAACTGTTTCATCTTCTCAACCCCAAACACAACAAACATGCATTTGAGGTAAGTAATGAAGGTACTTAGCAAGAAACAGGCTATTGCATTAACTAGGTTTCACAAAGAAGGACTTACATAGTTTTTAAGTTATCTTTATTTGACCGACTCAATTCTAGGGTTCACTTCATGCTCATCAACATATTGTGACTAAACGTTTCTAACGTAACTCAAGTTTGAAACACCGGAACTCAAGGGCACTACGCATGGTGCTACCCACCACGAGGCATCGTTTGCAACCTATCGGTGGAACACACCGATAGCCACGGGTTAAGACCCGATAGTGTACACGCTCGCGAAGTCCCCTACCATTTAGCCGCTTATAGCCAAGAGTGTTATTCACTTTATCTCGACCGCCCACACATCGTGATATAGACAAGTGCTTTACAAAAATTGTTTACGATGTTTAGTCTTTTACTACACACTTATGTAAATTATTAATCATTAACTAGCCACCTAAGTGTTTTCAAGGTAGAAACTCACTTAACAACTCAACTCCCTCGCTTATACTCTAGACACACCACCCTAATCACGTACACAGACATTGATGAATACTAATTCATCAAAGCACAAGTCATTCATACCCTTTCGACGGTCCCGAACTTCAACTCTATGGAAGAGCACATTCGGTGCTGGAACTAAACTCATCAGAAGCTTAATCTAGGCTTGTTCATGTTCATTTAGCTTGTTTACATCATTAATATAAAGTTAGGAACCTCCCAACTTACTACACTCGAAAACACGCAAAAGCGGTCAAAACAGCATTACTGGGCCATAGGCCACGGCCTGTAAATCATTACCACGGCCTATGACATAGTAGAATTCTCAGAACTCTCTGAATCAGGTATGTCTGACACTTTAATCTTCAACTGATGATAACCGGATCTATGGTCGATCTTAGAAAACACTCTTTTTCTTTGCAACTGGTTAAACAGATCATCGATCCTCAGTAGTGGATACTTGTTCTTGATGGTGAGGTTGTTCAAAGCTCTATAGTCTATACACATCCTCATGCTACCGTCCTTCTTCTTTACAAACAACACAGGGGCTCCCCACAGTGATGTACTTGGCTGAATTATATTCCTTTCTAACATATCCTTTAACTGAGCTTTCAATTCCTTTAATTCAGCCGGTGTCATCCTATGAGGTGCTTTTGCTACTAGTGCTGCCCCCGGTACTAACTTGATCTCAAACTCAATCTCCCTATCTGGCATATAACCTGGTAACTCATCTGGGAAAACTTCGGGGTATTCTCATGCTATAGGGGTTTCTTCCAACTTAGGCTTAACTTGCTCTACATCCATTGCATATAACAAGTAGCCTTCGCAACCTTTTTGACATGCTCTTATAGCCTTAACTGCTGAGATTATCGGATCCCGCTTACTACACTCTTGTACACGTTACCTTGAAAAGTCTTAGAAGATTTTCCGGGTACCTTAAGGGTTACTCTCTTTTCCCTACAGTCCAAGTGTACATAGTTCTTGGACAACCAATCTATTCCTAAGATCACATCAAAGTCCGTAAAGTCCAACACTATAAGTTCACTCTTACAACGATAAGACCCTACCCGAATGTCTACTTGAGGTATCAACTTCGTCACTTTAGTAACTCTTCCTAATGGTGTAGTTATTTTGAAAGTATTCCTTAAAGCTTCCATAGGTAAGTTTAGTTTCTTAGCAACCTTAGAAGACACAAAAGAGCTAGACGCCCCGGTATCAAACCAAGCCTTAACTGCTAGATTGTCTAATATTATCGTACCTAAAAATGTAAATTCGTTTATTTAAATACACTATAACATGATTTAACGTGCTATAATAGTACTTCAATAACATAGAATGAACAAATAAAAGCACCTGAGATAACATTATCATCTGGCTCCGCAATCTCTGACTCCATAGCAAAAACTCGAACCGGTCGGCTTGAATTTCCTTTTCTGCTTGCTTGACCCTGGTTTCTTTACCTCCCTTCATTGGACAATTCCTTGCAAAGTGTCCTGGATCTCCACAGTAGTAACAGCTACCTGTGCTAGCCTTGACAAAGAGGTGCACTTACTGAAGGTGCTGCTGACAAGGACGCTGAAGTCTTCTTCACATTTTGGTGTGGTGCTGCCCGACTACTCCCTTGACTCGTCCCAAATGTTCTCTTAGCACCAACTATCACCGAAGGCCTGTTCTTAAAAGTCTCCACTTCTATGGCATTGTTCAACAATTCTGCCATATTCCTGGGCGTAGCTCCCATCATACCGGCTTGTATCTCACGAGATAATCCATTCTTATAAAGGGCCATTTTCTTCTCCTCAACTTTCATGATTTCAGGATAAAACCTTCCCAACTCATTGAAACGATTAGAATATTTAGACACAGACGTGTGTTGACCTTGACTATGGCTCACAAAAAGACTTGCTTGATTTGCTTGAACTGCTGGTGGGTAGTGCTCATTGTAGAAAAGTTCCTTGAATTCTATCCAATCCGTAACCTTACCTCGGCTACTCTCTATTGCATCAAACCAACTCTTCACCGTATTCAACAAAAAACACGCAGCTAACTGAGCCATTTCCGCTTCAGGCACATTCACATTTCTACAAGCCTTTTCAAAGCTCCTCAACCACATCTCAACCTTGAGTGGTTCCATATTTCCATATAAGTCTTGCATACGGTTCCTTTTCAGCCTAGTGTACCAATCCATGGGTGGTGCCTGCTCAAATGCTTGAGGTCTAACTGGAGGGTAACCAGGAGGGTAGACCGGTGGATAAGCTGGTGGATACACTGGTGGATAAACGGGTGGATAACCTGGGGGTGCTTGTGGTGCTTGAGGTGGATAAGGTGATGGATATGGTTGTTGAGGTTGAGTCACGGGTGGTGCTTGTTGATAAGGGTGGTACCTTGGATGGTGTGGTGGAGTGTGGTATGGCTGATGTAGTCCATAAGGTGGGTATCCAAAGCCGTGGTGGTGATCAAACCGTGGTGATGGAGGGATAGTAGGTTGAGGTTGGGAGCTTGAGGGTGGAGGGTAGAAGGTTTGCTGGTGTTGAGGGGTAAGTTGTGGTTGGAGGGTGGCTTACGGGTGATAGTGGAGGGTAAACTTCTGTCACTGATGGTGGTACAAAACCCGCTGGAATATCACTTACCATCGTAAACTAAACCGAACTTCCCACATGCCATTGTGGAGGTTGCTGCTGATGAGGTCACGGTGCCTGATTCTGTTGAGGTGGAGCATTAGGTCTCAACACTCCACTCCCTACCACTGGTGTAGGACTGCGTTCCTCCCGTCTAGCACCAGAACTCTCGGCCCCATGAACACCCCTCCTTGTTCTGCCGGTCTCTCGTCTAACGCCAGAACTCTCAGCCCCACGAACATTCCTTCTCGTTGTCACCATTCTGAAAGATCAAGAAGATCAGAATGTTACTAAGTGATCTAAAGAAACTTATGTCAAGAAAGGAAGCCTAAAAGGCGCTTCTCTCTGATACCAACTGTAATGCCCCATTCCCGGATACCGAGTCCTTACCCGGAAATAGAACATTCGGCACGTATAATATAAAATAATTTCTATATTATACGTAAGCCTCTACTACGTCGTATCGAGTTTAGCATAAATGGAAGCTAAAAGACTCGGGTATATATTTTTTTTAAAAGAAAAGAATAGAAACACAACCATACTAAAGATAGAAATGATATCTTACAACAACGAACGTCAAATCTTACAACCATACGATGTTCAAAGAAAAGAAAGAAATTCAGCAAGTATCTTACAAGAAAATATCGAGAAATGCAACATGTCTTGAAATTAAATTAGCATAAGTCTTGAAGGGAAATAACATAGTTTAGTAGTAATAAAATATAATAACAGCATAGCATGACAAGAGCATCAAAGATCATCCTCGAAGTCTTCGTCGAACTCCTGTTCAACATGTTCATCTTCTCAACCCCAAACACAACAAACATGCATTTGAGGTAAGTACGAAGGTACTTAGTAAGAAACAGAAGCTATTGCATTAACTAGGTTTCACAAAGAAGGAATTACATAGTTTTCAAGTTATCTTTATTTGACCGGCTCAATTCTAGGGTACACTTCATGCTCATCAACATATTGTGACTAAACGTTTCTAACTTAACTCAAGTTTGTTACACCGGAACTCAAGGGCACTACGCATGGTGCCACCCACCACGAGGTATCGTTTGCAACCTATCAGTGGATCACACCGCTAGCCACGGATTAAGACCTGATAGTGTACACGTTCGGTGAAGTCCCCCTACCATTTAGCCGTTTATAGGCCAGTTGAGCTATTCACTTTATCTGACCGCCCACACATCATGATATAGACAAGTGCCTTACCAAGAATGTTTACGATGTTTAGTCTTTTACTACACACTTATGTAAATTATTAATCATTAACTAGCCACCTAAGTGTTTTCAAGGTAGAAGCTCACTTAAAAACTCTACTCCCTCGCTTACACTCTAGACACACCACCCTAATCACGTACACAGACATTGATGAATACTAATTCATTAAAGCACAAGCCATTCATACCCTTCCGACGGTCCCGAACTTCAACTCTATGGAAGAGTACATTCGGTGCCGGAACTAAACTCATCAGAAGCTTAATCCAGGCTTGTTCATGTTCATTTAGCTTGTTTACATCATTAATATAAAGTTAGGAACCAATCCCAACTTACTACACTCGAAAACACGCAAAAGCGGTCAAAACAGCATTTCTGGGCCATAGGCCAAGGCCTGTAAATCATAGGCCACGGCCTATGACATAGCAGAATTCTCTGAACTCTCTGAATCAGATAGGCCACGGCCTGTAAATCATTGGCCACAGCCTATGACACCTAGAGCATTTTTCTTCATTTTACCGATTTCTACCCAAAACCAACCAAGTTTAACATCCATCTAAACATCATAATAGCAGAAAAACTCTACTTTAACATCACATAGCACCAAGCAGTTGCACAACCAC
This sequence comes from Gentiana macrophylla, assembly GCA_026214975.1. NCBI lineage: Eukaryota > Viridiplantae > Streptophyta > Magnoliopsida > Gentianales > Gentianaceae > Gentiana > Gentiana macrophylla. Next base: position 26,771,164 of record CM047810.1, on the reverse strand, counting down.
GTTTAGACATGATTTCAACATCAAAACACTCCCAAAACAAAGCCCTAACTTCACCAAACCATAATTAACACAATAGAGAAGATTTTCTTATTTGATCAAAGCACAACTCCAAGCAAAACTTCAGAAAATCTGCAGGCACTTCTCAAACTCCAACAAAAACCTATTTGATCCAAAACCAATTCACAAACTAGTTAGGATCAAGGTTTCAAACTACTCAGAACTACGAATTACAAAACCTTCTTCAGCCAAACATGATCAAAACGTGATGAAACCAAGATTAGGGCTATTTTCATACCATGATAAAATCTGGAAATCTTGGTATCAAAACGATCCTTGCGCTCTTACGATGCTCCTGCTCTACTTAAATCTGAAATCCGTTAAGAGCCTTATGAGATAATTGGAAAAGTCTCCTTTGTGTTTTCTTTTGCACTCAATGTATAAACTGAACGGTAATTTTTCTGACAACCTTTCTAATTAGTGGGGAGTTTTATTTTCCCCAAATAAAACTACTCCCTTAAATACCAAAATTTCCCTTTATCAAATCCTTAATTGCAAATTAACCCATATATATATATATATATATAACTATTTATAAAAGTTTAATTCCATAACAGAAATAAATATAATACTTCGTTCTCGTATATTGACGCGTCTGTCCTTTCCCGAGAATCAGAATATTACATAGTCTTTGAAAAAATTCGTGGACGTCCCTTGTGATGAGGAACAAATATTCTAGAAATGGCTCAAAAAGAGAAAGTAAAAAAAAATGAAATTGGATATAATGATAAGGAATTATTTACTTATAAGATATTTATTATTTAGGAAAGTAACAAGTGGAAAATGTATGGGGGAAGTGGCCAAAAAGACAAAGAAGCAATAAAAATTGACAAATAGGGCAATTTTAATTTTATATTGTTTAGAAGGACAAATACAATGAAAATGTACCAAATTGTCCTTAAAATTAGCGGCTGAAAAAAAAAAAAAAAAAAAAAAAAACTCACGCACATCTTAAAAAAAATAGGAAAATGTCGTAAAGGACCATTTTACATCTTATTTATGTAAAAAGGACAACAAAAAAATACAATGGTTAAGAAGGACAAAAAGTAATATCAATCCAAAATACCCTTTATAATTAGAACTAGTCTCATTCCTCCATTATGTGCATCATTCCTCCATTATCCTAAAATCTAGAAACCCTAGCCTCCTTCATTCTCAAGGCCTCCTCCATTAACAAAGAATGACCATTCCCACTCCGACCTTTGATGGTACTTTACTCCGCGCGGCGCGCTGCCGACTGCTTTCTACGAAATACGGAATTGTTGATGTCAAAAGAATGCTCGCAACGAGACGATCACTTTTCTCTACTGCGGTCTGCACAAATTATCAACCTTTAAGCCTCGAATTTGAAAGACGGTACCCGAACTATTTTTTTTTTCTCTGAACAAGAACAATGCGCCGCTTTCCAGGTTTTCAGAAAAAGAACGTATAATAATTTAATTAGGTAATTTTTTTTATACCCAATTAAATAATTACTAGCCATTAATTAAAAATTCTTTTAATTCAAATAAGCGCGAATCCATTGCAAAGAACCATAGAGAAGTTAAGCGGCAGACGAGAAGCCGATCACCGTAAACGTTGATCGGAGAATCCATTGCAAAGATCATCGGGCGGAAGAACAAATAGAATCATCGATCGAGTGATGTGCATTCTTGTGATGGGAATCATATTCAATTTTGCTTTCAAACGTTGATCAATTTTGCTTTCAATTCGTTGATCAACCATGAGAAGTTAATCTGCTTTTTTATTTTCTTTTTTTTGACTGATGCTTTTATTTTCTAATTTGGGTGTAATGTTGATGAAATAATGTTTTGGAGAGTCTGTAGAGTCCTGTGTTGCTATCTTATTGACGCCTTACAAAAATCTTGTTTCGTTCTTCAATTCGCTTTCAAATTCGCTGATCTATTGGTATGGAATCTTGTTTTATTGCTACTTGGATTATGAGGTAGTAACATGTAAACAACAACGTAGTAACATTTGAACAACGGCGTAGTAACATTGCTACATAATGTAAGTAATATCCAACAATCGTAGTAACATTTCACGAAAAAGTAGTAACGCTTCGGCATTTTTTCATGAATGTGCACGATCTTAAGGTACACAAATCCCTATCGTTCCCTCCTTCCCAAGTAGGGTATGAAAAGCTACCGTAAATAATGGAAACGCTAAAAAACGGAGTGATATTTTGACTTTGAACATTTCCAAGGAAAATGTAGTAACGTTTCGTTAATTTACCCGATTTTGCTGAAAAAAAATAAAAAATATCTTTAATTATCATCAAGGGTATTTTTGTACATCTCTTCTTTTTTTGTCCTTCTCAACCAGTGTCTTAGTTTTCTGTCCTATTTCATCATTTACCATCTTATATTGTCCTTTAGGCCCACCGCCCGTAAAAAAAAAAAGAAAATATTATCTTTTTTTTTTTGAAAGGAATATTAAGTTTCCTACTTGATTTTTTGTATATCCATATCTTTTGATATACATCTCCGATCATCATTATATTTTCACCATAATTCAAGTTTTTTTTTCTTCTTTACTTTGATATCAATTTAATATTTTTGCGACGTAATTTCTGAAATTCGATTTTTTTTTAATAATTCACAACATATACAGTGACATACATTGGATGTAGTGACATTGACTTTGGTAGGATCTACACATGCATCGACGATGGATTTTGTTAATCACAACGGATGAAGTGACATACAATGGATGTAGTGACGTTGAAGTTGCTAGGATATAAACTTGCAGTGACGATGGATGTAGTGATATTGAAGTTGCTTGGATCATAGCATGCAATGACGGGCACAATTGGAGATGCAGTGAAAGTTGAATACGCAGTGACAAATGAAGATACAATGATAATTATAGGTTTACAGGACATGTTCAGTTACACTTTACGAAAACCAAATTAGGTATAGTACTGTTACTACATCTTTAGTTACAATTTATATAAATCAAATCAGCTGTCAATGCATTTTCAGACATCGATGCAATGATAATTGTTTGAATATTATCACTCATGTTGTAAGTGTAGTGACAATTGTCGATGAATTAACAATTCTATATGCAGTGATATCACACAAAATTAAAAACAAAAAAATGCATTAAGTTGTGTGAACTGTCTTGAATGTGTCTGTTTTGTTATGAAAAAAAAATGTTTTTTAAAAACGAAAAGAAAAAAAATGTTACATGAGCTTTTTCATCACAATAAAAAAAAAACAAACAAAAATATTAACAAACAAACCGGCGAGAATAGTGGCTGGGGTTTTATAATTTAAATTACACCACATCTTTGTGGTCGTTACACAAGATTTTTTTTTTTTTTTTTTTGGAAACGAGCCTTTATTTATAAAAAATAAAACGGGTGCTAAAAGCTTTGCACCAGAAAAAAATACAAGGTTCAAAAGCAAAATTCAAAAAAACAAAAACAAGACATACAAGAATTACTCTTGCCATGCTAGACGTAAGTTTTTCGCTCGTACCACAGCTTGAGACACAAACACAGAGGCTGGGGGTCTTTCCACTGTCGAGTCATGAACAACTTTATTTCTCCAGAACCATATTCCATTAACCACTTCCCTCCAAATATAGTTCCAGTCTTTAGATCCGCTGGTGGATAGATTTTCATCCATCCAAGTATCTATGCTTCCATCCACTTCCCTCCAAATATAGTTCCAGTCTTTATTTCTCCAGAACCATATTCCATTAACCACTTCCATCCAAATATAGTTCCAGTCTTTAGATCCGCTGGTGGATAGATTTACACAAGATTTTTTTTTAGAAACCACAAAAATACTAATTGAGAGTAAATTAGTCCATTAAATACTAATTTTTCCTTATTACCAAATAATTTATTAGTCCGACCTGAATGCCCTATTAAGTTGATAAGTAGTCCTTATAAAAAAAAAACCATTTATTTTATTTTATTTTATTTCCTTCCTTAAGAAAAGTAGTGGGCAAGTAATTGAGCATTTGTATTAATAGAGCATTTATTCGTTTGCAAATCATTACAAGTATATATCGAATTTCATGAATCATCTGACCAACAATAATTATAAAAATGTTAAAACAAAAAAATGAAGACATAATCATGTAGAATATTCGTTGTTCTGATGTTCTAGCATTTGGGAAAATCTAGAGGTTGAGGAGGTATTGTAGTTGAAGGAGTTTGGCCATTCTCAACGGCAAACACAAATCCCAAACCGGTATGCAAATGTGCGTCCAAGTGACAATGAAAATACCACATACCCGGATTGTCAACTTGAAACCGAATAACAGCCCATCCTGCTATTGGAACTGCAATTGTATTCCTCAATTGTGGGTTAACGAAGTTAAACTTCCGGATGTCCCTTGTTGCATTAAAGTTTCCAAAGCCTTGTGCTAAAACATAAAAGTTAAACCCATGCAAGTGCATTGGGTGGTAATCCACTGTCACTAACGTGGTGTCTTGTAATACAATTTGAGCTGTTGAATTAAACTTAAGAGGCTTCACTTTTGTTGACTTTGTTGTCATCACTAACGCCGGGTTCAAAATATTACTTCCGTCTGTGTAGTTAAACACCAAAGGTGGTTGATTCGGGAAATCAGTGGTATATACACCAACTGCATTCTTATTGTAGAATGTTTCCAACATTGAAGTTTAAGAAGGCAATAGGAATGATGCATTATTCATGCTAGCAGCAACTCTTTGACCAAGTGGACCAGGGCAACTATTATTTCCTGGTCCTCCACATGCGGCTAAACTCAATCCAATTGTGACAAACATTTTCTCATCTACTTGGCGCGGAACTTTTCCATAGAATGGTGCAGAAACAAGACCTATTAAACTAGTGTAGAATTTATTGGCAGTTGGTGTATCGTTGAGAGCCGGTAGGATTGGCATTTTTGGTGGAATAGTTGGTGGTGCCTTTTGGTATGCAAGGATTCCAGTTGTGGTGGTGTTGTCAAATCCTCTTGCAACGGTGGCTTTGTATGCACATGATGCCATGTAATGCAATGCTGGAGGCTGATTGGCGGTCAAAAGAACATCAACTATTTGAGCTGATCCGACTACTACAACATCGGTGGTATAAGGATTCGTGTATGAGGCATCAATCGCAACAACTGTGAAAGTGTGCCCAGCTATCTTGAAAAAGATATTGGTACTAAGTGCCGTGTTGATAATGCGGAGCAAATATGTTTTTCCACGTTGAACGTTTATCTGGTACACTTCTGTTTCACGAGCATAAAATTGAAGGAAACAAAATAAGAACACAAATTCAGGTATGAGCTTTATTCCTTCAATATACACGCATAAGATAATGGTACTTACGGTTTGTTGAGCATGGATATAAAGCGCCTGAAAGGCCATTCATGGTATAAGAGTTAGATATATTGAATGGAGCTCCGGTAATCAATGATTGCTGCTCCATTTCAACAATGTTTCCTTTCCAATACTCTCCTCCAATAACATAATTGTGTTTGTTTAAAATTAATAATGTTTTTTATTTTTTCAAATTTCAACAGTATGCGTATCGAACACAGTAATTTGCTGAGAGGCCGGAATAATCAATACCTAAGAGAATAGGAAACTCTCCATCAGGCTTTCGGAATGAATAGGAAAGACCGTTGGAAGAACGAATGATGAGTGCCCCATGAACAGTTTCCCGCATGAAGGAAGAGTGTGCATGCCACCAAAGTGTTCCTTCTTGTTGTGTTATGTTAAACTTGTACGTATAGGTATTACCAGGCAATATGGGACATTGAGTCACATATTCCGGTCCGTCTGCCCATGGAGTCAACTTTTGAAATATTCCATGCCTGCATACGTGAATGAAATTTAGTCGCTACAATAAATCGCACACAATAGAAAGTAGCACTTCAAACTTCAAAGAACTAGGTACATTCTACTAAAGACATAAATCAGTACACATGTTCTAAGAGAAAAAGTGCTCATGTTTTTGGAAACTGTTACTAATCAAGCTTGTGCACTGTTGAAGGACTCGTCATTATGAGTACACAGAAAATGTCAAATGATCAGAAAATTTCTTACCAATGAATGCTGAGGTGGTAAGGTGAGTTGTTAGCGACATGAACGACGAGGGTATCACCCTCATCTGCATAGATTGTAGGTCCAGGATAGGTTCCATTTACTACCGTGATCACGTTTTTCTCACAAAGACGCTCGAATTCTTGATCATGCACCTGTAATTACCAAAACGAAATCTTATTGTTCATTACATGAAAATATTGTGAAGGAAGAATAAATGTACATTCAAATTTACAAGTAGGGCTAAAGCTTACATCAAATGTATAGTCTACAACTTTTGCAGAAGCAAATGAGGAAGCAAGAAGAACCAAAGCGTATACGAACAATAACAGAGGATGTGCCATTTGGATTATAATCAAACTGAAAACAAGTAGTTAGGGGGTATTTGCAATTGAAAGAATAAAAGATATTGGAAATTAATGTTTTGTGTGAGTTATAACTTGTTCTCTTGCCCTGTATTTATACTTATAAATCAATCGAGCATGGCCTATTAAAGAAACCAGAGGCAAAGCGGAAGAAGGAAAAAACGCAGAAAAAACCAAAGTTAAAGAAGGTAAAAGCTCCACCTTTTCTGTATATTCATTAATCGAAGCTTGTCTTATTTTATACAGTGCAGTCCCTGAGTCTTGATTATCACAGACTCATTTTGAATTCAACCCTAGAGATAAGTTTGAAACAAACCTAATTTATCCTGATTTATTCGAAGTAAACAATTGGATTAACTGAGATACAAAGCTATTAAGATAAACCATCACTCTGTTTGAAAGATTATGACTTCAGATAAACTCATCTTTTAACATTTCCGGATTTTCTGAATTTCAACCTTATCACTCAAATTTCAACCTTATCACTCCATTTTTGAATGTTGAACCGATCTGTTTATCTTTTGCTGCATATGGACAGCATTATCAGTGTCTAAGTCTTTGTTGTCTGAGTGTAGATTGTCCGAGCTTGATTGAGTCTTAATACCCTCCCTCAAACTGTGCCTGGGGCGAAGGCAAAGTTTGCTGAGAAAGTGATGAAGGAGGTAATTGGTGGCTGGCTTGGTAAACAGATCGGCCACTTGATATTGTCCAGGAATATGTTTAGTAACGAGCTTACCCTAGGCCACTTTCTCTCATACAAAGTGATAGTCTAACTCAATGTGCTTCGTCCGGGCATGAAACACTGGTTGATAGTGAGGTAGAGAGCACTGAGATTGTCACAGTAGATAGTAGGAACCTGAGACTGAGAAATGCGTAGGTCTTGTGTGAGCTATCAGAACCATGTCGGGCTTCTCACTGCTTGTGTTGGCCATCGCTCAGTATTCGCCTTGATGCTTGATCCTGAGATGGGTGTCTTTGTTTCTTGGTGTGCATCTGAGTAGGCTGTGAGGATCTGCTGTGAATTCCAATCCAAGTGACAAGGTGGACTTGACATATCTGAGAATTCTATGAGAATTTTGAGGTGAGCATTGATCGGCTAAAACTGGGTGTCCAATCTTACCGGCAGTGTACCGGGTCGAATTGCAGTCTAGTCTGGTGAATCAAGATCGTATCCCTCAGGGAAAATGAAAAAGTTATTTAAAATGTGGTTAAACACCAGTTAGCTATTATTATCTTGATCTAAGTCGCAATTCTTACTAATTAGAGTTATTCATATGCTAAATAAGTAGATATTTATATAGATATAGATACCAATATAGTAGATATAAAAAAAGAACTAACCAAGACAATGTAATTGAATTATGATCTCTTTTAGTTCAATGGATGTGATCAAACTTCTTGTTTTAAAGTGTCATTAATTATGTGAAACGGTATACTCCTCAGCTAACAAATTCCCCTCATACGAGTGCACGAATTCATTCTATGCCTCCTCCTTGGTAAAACCGTAATTAAACCTAATGATTTGACATGATAATCTCTCGAGTATAAATATTCTATCCCTGGATAAGAAAGAGGTTCCGCTTTGTCGACGGCCAATTTTACCTTCCAGTCTTTCTACCCTTTTCATACCCTAACGCTCTCGGTCGGTTCATGATTAGGTTATGGTTCTGTCCATACTTGTTAATTACGTCAATACAGACTATCAATTAGTTCAAGTAGAAAGAGATTCATCATATTCAATTTTTAATCATATTTTAACATAGTCATCATCCATTTCTCTAAAAGAGAAACATATTTTAATTACATGTCTTGGCTAGTTGTATAATTAGCCTACATACATTATTACTATTATATAAAATTGTACAAAAACAATAAAGATAATTGATGACGGTCAAATTATACACGTAAAAGTCATCAACGTTGACCTTAAATCGAGATTAATAATATATATTTCATATTAAATCACATGTTTATATTTATTATTTAATGTTAAGTGATTATTAATATGATATTTGGTATTTAGCCGTTTTCATTATTAAAAGCCGATTTATTGTGCGATAAATGCTGATTTTGTAGATCACGACAAATCGAGAGGATAAATGTCATTCAATCAATAGATCTCAAGATAATAAGGAAGAAAATCGGAGCATTAATCAAGAGATAAATTAGAGAAATCGATCAACACGCAAGCGTGGAGTGGGGAGCAAGATAGACTAAAAAGCGTGTTTAACACGAGCGGAGGAGGCTCGGTCGACCGAGCCTATCCATTCGGTCGACCGAGTATGTCGGCTCGGTCACTTTTCGGATTTTTTCGTATTTACCTTCTAGATCCTTCATAAGTCGGCAGAAACCCCTATATAAGCAAAGAATACCTACGAGAAATTGTAAAACACCTTGAATACCTTAGAATATCATTCAATAAAATCACTCTATTCATAGCTTTGATACAATGTAGAATAATTTGAGGGTTTCCAAGAAATTAAGAAGGGCTGCAAATATGTAAGCTCTTATTGTCTGCTTTTCTTTTAAGTAATTAATCCCCCAATTATGCTTTATTGTTTGAGTTAGTTAATTCATAGCTAGATGATGTAGATCTAGGTTATGTCGTTATGGATGTGGCGAAGCCTTGTCTATGAGGATCCCATAACCTACGCCATACACTTAGTTTCTATCCATGAATCTGCATTGTTTAATTAATGTGTATCTAAGTTAGTTTATATGAATGCTTTACGATTACTTTAATCCGTTGTGTATGATGAAACGCCGAGAGATACGCTCGGGGATGTAATCTGGGGAAAAGACCATTCGGTCGACCGAGCCCACCTATTCGGTCGACCGAGCCTCGCTTTCATCCGTTAGATAGCCACGCCTTTATGGTTAGGTTAACTTAATAGAATTTATTATCTCAATGAGGTGTGGCTATGGCTACGTTACTCGCTTAGTTTAATTAAAATGTGTAAAAAGGAAATACCAATATAAAACTCTTAGGTAGGCTTATGAATTGATCTTCGGACGTTCAGCGTTATCTAGGTAGGTTTATATTTGGGGATTGCTAGCACTGATTATACGTGACGTCGTAGATTAGCATGAGACTATAACTTGGTAATTGCTAGTTGGGAGAGCTTGAGTAATCGTTTAGGAAGTACGCCTAACCATAGGAATGTTGCCTGGACGAGGTGTACGGTTAATATCGGCATCCTTAGAGTCGTAAGCGTGTGAGTTATATGAGATGGAGGCACTAAAAGCGCTAAGTCACGTAACAATATCACAGTTGATTTAGTGACTTACCGGTGCTAAGTCAAGTTAAAGAGGATGACTCCCGTAGCCAATCTAAGATAGATACAAACCGATTGACGCTTAATAAGTTCGATTTATTATATAAATTATCTAGGTCCAAACGATAAAGACTATAATTGGGGAGGTTAATTACGTTGTGTCGTGTCGTGTCAATTTATCTTTTCTTGTCTTATGTTGGTCGTAGAGACCGCCTCATGTCCTTGACATGTTTAATTAATTGTTTGTATATAAGATGATCCACAATTGGTTCCCTCGTGGGATCGACCTTTGATTCACTATAGCTATACTACGATGGGCCTAGTCCTCTTGCTAGTATTGGTTTATGGTGGTCAAGTATATTATAACCTGATTGACCCAGATCAAGTTTTTGGCGCCTTTGCCGGGGAGCCAACGGTCAATTTTATATATAAATAATTTTTTATTCATGTCGAGTTTTCTGCTTTTGAGTCTGCTTTATACGCTTTGAGTCCTCCGGTTGTCTCGCTTCTGTCTCGAAAATTCCAAATTAAAATAAAAAAATATAAAAAATAAAAATTTATTCGGTCGACCGAGAACTTATAATATTTTTGTTTTGTTCTTGTTCTGCTCGCTTACACGGTTTCTGATTTGTGTTTTTCGAGTCTAGAATTTCGTGTGTCTGTTTATCCCCGTATGTTTAATCCGTAGGTCTCGATGAAGCGATGGGAAACCATGTTAAAATCAGTCTACGGTATGTTTTGTTTTTCTTTTGTTTGCAGAAACCAGGGAAGCAATAATCTGAGTCAGTAATTTTTCAAGGGCGCTGAGAAAATAACCCAGCAACATGTGGAATTACTACTCTACGATGGGAAAAGCGATGGAAGCAATACCATTAAAGCACCAAGATGGCTCCGGAAAAAATATATATTTTAAGGCTTAAATTCTTCGTGGTACAATGTTGAAGGCAAGGTACTACCCTTTTTTGCTTATGTTTTACTACCTTGTGGTTTTTTGAGCATAAGTTAGCCTATACATAAACCTTAGTATGAATCTTGGCCCGGAGTTGGTTTGTAAGATTAATTTTATTAGTGTCAAAGGTTTTGCCCCAAATCTGTCTCATCTAGAGGGTGTAAGGAAACATGTAGTCGTTGAAAGGAAGCAGTGAATAAAGAGTTCCTCGTAGTTCTGTTAAAATCTCTTTGTCCTATGCATGAGATTGCTTCTACTGGCCAGGGGAGCAACAAATTGTGTAGTTTAAGCATTCACAATCTAAAGAAGACGTTGAGTTTTGAGAGAACACAATCTTCTGCTTTCGTTGAGTTTTATGGTGATGGATTCTCGGTGAACCCACCTTAAACAGAAACGAGATTATGCTTTTGGTGACAATTTAGAAATCGCAGAATCGTAGTACATGGGTTCGGAAATGGTCTAACCATGGCTGGGCGAGTTTAACCGAGCTTCGGCTCAATCGACTCCCCACGCGTGTGATGTACGTTACAGCCAGCTTCAACAAGACTTAGCATAGCCGATAAGCCTTCAGGCTAAACGGGCTTAATCTTGACGGATTGGCCTGAATCATCACATATGTTCCAACGAATAAGACGGCGTAGGCTTGCTACATAACCGACCTTATTCGAGTACTTTGATTCATTGTTTCTTATTGTCAAGGCCAAAACCGTAATTTTAACCGAATTCACTAATTCCTAAAACGAGCCGAGGTAAGAGCTTTGTATAAATGGTATGGATAAATGTCGCTTCCTAGGTCTCACAACCAAGGGAAGGGTATTAATCCGCAAAAGCAACAAGCCCACCTCTTATAGTGCTCGTAGGGGACAAAGTCCAAGATCCAAGAATGATAACCGACAAGGATAATCTTTGGAAAGTCGAGCTGAGGACTTTAAACTCAGAACTACTTCTTTAAAAAACCCTTAGGATTTCTTTTAAGGATTATAGGTTTTGTTTTCTTTGAGTCAAATAAGAGTAACGTGCAATATGTTGAGGTTTTTTATTTTGCCGTGTTCCGATGGCTATTGGGCTAAGGATGTGCAAAACTTTTTTACTCAATATAGGCCACGTGAAATAGAGTTCCGTAGGAGAGTCAAGAAATTGCTAAAGAAAAGGAAATTTAGCAAACAACCTTAAGATGGAAGCATTAAGAGAGCTTGAGAATTACTGAAAATGTAACAGAGAATGATTGGTGCGAACAAGAACAATTTTGGTCAACTTCCAAAACCTTTTAGAATGGTGATCCAAGTGAAAATCCAAAGTGATGTGCAATTCATTCTGCAATTATCCTTATCTTTCCCTTTACACTTTTTCACCTTAAAACTTTTCGATCCTCTCACCAATCTGCCCCAACAGTTCACATTTCTAACCATTCTTTCATCGCCTCTATTCCTTTCCATCCGTTTCACTCTCCCACCCAATCCCATTCCTTTAAACAATTCTCAATCCCAAAAACACAATTTCTTACCCACCCTTTATCTTTTCTTCCCTACCTTATGTATATTTTTTCTAAACCCATCATACTCTCAACCTCCATTTTGTTTACACAATACCTTTGTGTTTGCGGATTTTGAAATATTGCTATGTTTTATTGATTATTTTTATCATTTTGATTTTCATGATCCTAGTTGGGGAAGTGTAGCTCACCTTCTAGCTAGATTTTAAGAGTTTTGGTTCGATCAAAGTACAACTTATCTTTCTACCGAAGTTTTAAATTTCACATTTTTTCCGCTTATTCCGGCATTTCTAGATGATAAGTTTTGTTCTACATCATCATACCGATCGGACCTTGTTGATGCCGGTTATGACTTTTACGTGATACATTGGGTTATTAGTAATTTTAGAGGAGTAGCTACATCTCCTAAGTTGTTGATATCCCATGCAAGCGAGAAGTTTCTGCGTTAAGTATTTGATTTTATCTTTAGACAATAGGTCGCATTGAATCTGTTATATCTTACCAAGTTTCTCTTATACTGGACTGAATACATAGTGAGCCAGCCCACCTCGTGTTTTCCCACATGGGGTAATGCTTTTTTATCTTTGTTTTCTCCACCCAGTTTTAAGGATATTTAGGCGGTGGAGGTTGTAGATTAAGACCACCATCTTTAGTTGCTTGTTTATTTTTCTTTCTATTTAGTATTTTTCTTTTTGGTATTCCCTTGTCTTTGGTTGTATAACATAAAGTGGCTTAAAATGTTTTTAGGTATTTATACCTCATTACTGCCACATTATTTTATAACATCCATAGACATGGTATTTTACGGTTTCGTGGAGTTTGTTTGCTTATACAGGATGTGTCTATCTCTCCACGACGTGCTGAAATTTACTCCGATGTTCTGCCTTTACTTGAGAGCCGTTTCCAGAGCTAAGTCTTTTTCTTAACTTCTCATTTATTTTTGTCATTGAGGACAATGCCATGTTTAAGTGGGGGGTAGGAGACTTAGCCATGTTATGTTATAATTGAAAATTGAATGAAACGGCACATGATTGAAAAATTTGAATAAATACCACATTATTTATCTCGTGCTTTAGAATTGCGAGTTCCTAGCTAAGAATTGATAGGAAAGGAACTAAGTTTCATGAGTACGTGATCATTTTATACTTATGTTAAGTAAATTTAAGGATATTCATGCCCGTTTTTGCAAGTAGTTATTTATTATTCAATTACTCAACCTGTGAATCGAGTATACCGCGCAAATCATAATAACTGACGAATATTGTGTACATTGCATAGATGATTGGTTATGTAGACTTAGTGTCGATACTTATTGGCTGATGTATTCTTATCTTCTTGCCAACAAAAGCGGAGTAATAAGCTTGAGACGTACCTGTGTTTTAGCAAAATGTTAGACACTGGGCTTGTAGTAACATTACCAAAGTAGCCCCGCGCTTGTGGTAATATTCAATGCTATGCATGATCTAAGATAGGGGGATACTCTAAAAAGTTTTCTTCCTTGAGATTGATAGTATTTGAAAAATATGAAGAATTGAAGAAATTCAACTTTTAAGAGGCTTTGAGTAGTACTCGGTCTCCAAGTCCAAAAACCCTATAGATACGCTCTTGCTTATTGCTCTAGTGCTTCAAAAATTTAAAGGCTTGAGAAGTATGAATGCTGAGGTTGGTAGGTTGAGATTACGAAGTTGGCATAAACTCTAATCTTGCTACGAATATATAAAACTAAATGCACATGCACACATCACTTCGATTCATAGTGAGTAGTGAATAATGGATATCTTATGAGCATGACTAGTATGAGTTGACTTGAGTTTCTTGCGTAAGTATGACCTGACCATGGGAAATGTTGTCTTGGGAAATGACTTATTGATGCTTTGTTCGGGACGATCAAAGTCTAAGTGGGGGGTAGTTGATGACGGTCAAATTGTACACATAAAAGTCATCAACGTTGACCTTAAATCGAGATTAATAATATATATTTCATATTAAATCACATGTTTATATTTATTATTTAATGTTAAGTGATTATTAATATGATATTTGGTATTTAGCCGTTTTCATTATTAAAAGCCGATTTATTGTGCGATAAATGCTGATTTTGTAGATCACGACAAATCGAGAGGATAAATGTCATTCAATCAATAGATCTCAAGATAATAAGGAAGAAAATCGGAGCATTAATCAAGAGATAAATTAGAGAAATCAGATCAACACGCAAGCGTGGAGTGGGGAGCAAGATAGACGAAAAGCGTGTTTAACACGAGCAGAGGGAGGCTCGGTCGACCGAGCCTATCCATTCGGTCGACCGAGTATGTCGGCTCGGTCACTTTTCGGATTTTTTCGTATTTACCTTCTAGATCCTTCATAAGTCGGCAGAAACCCCTATATAAGCAGCAGCTACGAGAAATTGTAAAACACCTTGAATACCTTAGAATATCATTCAATAAAATCACTCTATTCATAGCTTTGATACAATGTAGAATAATTTGAGGGTTTCCAGCAAATTAAGGGCTGCAAATATGTAAGCTCTTATTGTCTGTTTCTTTCTTTTAAGTAATTAATCCCCCCCAATTATGCTTTATTGTTTGAGTTAGTTAATTCATAGCTAGATGATGTAGATCTAGGTTATGTCGTTATGGATGTGGCGAAGCCTTGTCTATGAGGATCCCATAACCTACGTCATACACTTAGTTTCTATCCATGAATCTGCATTGTTTAATTAATGTGTATCTAAGTTAGTTTATATGAATGCTTTACGAATTACTGTTTAATCCGTTGTGTATGATGAAACGCTGAGAGATACGCTCAGGATGTAATCTGGGGAAAAAGACCATTCGGTCGACCGAGCCCACCTATTCGGTCGATCGAGCCCTGCTTTCATCCGTTAGATAGCCACGCCTTTATGGTTAGGTTAACTTAATAGAATTTATTATCTCAAGAGGTGTGGCTATGGCTACGTTACTCGCTTAGTTTAATTAAAATGTGTAAAAGGAAATACCAATATAAAACTCTTAGTAGGCTTATGAATTGATCTTCGGACGCTCAAATAATATCTAGGTAGGTTTATATTTGGGGATTGCTAGCACTGATTATACGTCGTCGTAGATTAGCATGAGACTATAACTTGGTAATTGCTAGTTGGGCGAGAGCTTGAGTAATCGTTTAGAAGTACGCCTAACCATAGGAATGTTTCTGGGGACGAGGTGTACGGTTAATATCGGCATCCTTAGAGTCGTAAGCGTGTGAGTTATATGAGATGGAGGCACTAAAAGGCGAAGTCACGTAACAATATCACGTGATTTAGTGACTTACCGGTGCTAAGTCAAGTTAAAGAAGGATGACTCCCGTAGCCAATCTAAGATAGATACAAACCGATTGACAGCTTAATAAGTTCAGTTTATTATATAAATTATCTAGGTCCAAACGATAAAGACTATAATTGGGGAGGTTAATTACGTTGTGTCATGTCGTGTCAATTTATCTTTTCTTGTCTTATGTTGGTCGTAGACCGCCTCTATGTCCTTGACATGTTTAATTAATTGTTTGTATATAAGATGATCCACAATTGGTTCCCTGTGGGATCGACCTTGATTCACTATAGCTATACTACGATGGGCCTAGTCCTCTTGCTAGTACTGGTTTATGGTGGTCAAGTATATTATAACCTGATTGACCCCGATCAATAATAACCATAGAATATTACCGATTACAATTGTTGAAGGGCTTCGTCCTCTGAATGTAACAACAGTGATGAAATCAACAATCTTCAATAATTATTCTAGCTATTACAACAATACTACTACTACTTTTATGGCGAATGCCTACTAAAATATTTACTGAAGTAGATAAGAAAATATATATTATGATAGAGATATATATATTGGTACGGTTTTTTTTTCACCTCATAAATGAGGTATTTATAAAGTCGTGATTTCAGGTCCGGCGTACGCCGAGACTGATCCGGCGTGCGCCGGATTAACCGATTTCGAGTGTCATGTGACGACGCATACGGGTAACATGGGGTAATTATCAAATAGTCCGGCGTGAACCGGTTTCTTCCGGCCTACGCCGGTTTTGTCAGAATACTGCCACTTGATCAGATTTTTGTATAATTTGATTCCGATTCTGCTACTTTGTATCACATAATACCTGCACAATTCAAAAAAACAACAAAACCACAGGTAAATCTGATAACAAAAGTTGTAATTTGTATTAAGTTATTTATTTGTATTTATTAGTTTTTTATAAGTTATTTTACTATCTTTTAAGATATTTGGATAAAATTAATCAATAATATGTATAAAATGTGATAAATATTTGTTATAAATTTAACATATATCAACTAATCCCTACTTAACTTTTGATCGTCCTCGAGCAAAATAAGCGATGATAATAAGTAAAAATTCATAATAAAAACAATATAATTTATTTAGACTAAATTTCTAATTTTTTAATAACGTATGCTGTCAATATTATGATTATATTAATTTTTCTATTTAAGATTAGTTAAGAAGATAAAAAGTGTGTATAACTTAATAAATTAGTTATAAAATATTATCTCAATGAAATTCTACATGAACTACTTAATAAATAAAACAAAATACTTAGAATAACTTTGTAATCGCCACTATACGAATTATCGGAATCAAGGACTAAGTCAAGTAGTTGGCAAAAATGGCTTATAACGTTCAGGCTCAGGGTGTTTGGCTAATCGAAAGGATAATAAAGGAAAATCAAAAGAGACAGAAGCAAGTCGTACGTACTTACACCTTCAACTTTTGATCAAAAATAACTTGATCAGTAACATCCTGACACTGATTTCAAAATCATATATATATATATATATATATATATATATATATATATATATATATATATATATATTTTTTAGAATACTAACATATCCGAGCTCATTACCAGAATCGACTATTTTTCAAGTGTCATGAGGTGAGAACAAATATATCAGTACCTAACTATTCCAATTTTTTTCTTTTTCTAGAGAAAAACGAAGATTTTCTTCCGAATAATTATTTATTCCAATCTCAGCATATACCATTATTAAATTTCGATGTCGTCACCGCTATCCATAAGCACATACTGAACTTGCGGGATTTCAAGGAAACGTAGACCAATTTAGTTAAGGGTTGGTTTTTTTTCTAGTTAATCATAATGGCTAATTTCGAGTGAGGTCTTGATCACTCTACAAGGCTGAGGTGGGGACAAAAATTGGGGATTATGTTCGGGTAGGCTATTTGGCTCTAGTTAGTCAAAGTAATGCCAAAAATCTCATCATTCCTAGTCCGATTCCAATTTCATACTCGTCTTGAAATGAAAATTATTCTAAAATTTCATTATAATTATAAGTAACTCTTTGTTCAATTCCATAAAAAAAATATTTCATAATATTTATTTATATATACATGCTTAAATTCTTCTTAAAATCTAAAATAGATAAAAATAATATAGAAATAATATATCAAGCTTACTTTACTTAATTAAAAATTTATTCTATCAAAATATATCATTTTTATTATAATAATTATATGTTATTTCATTTATTTTCTTGAGGATAATTAAACTAAGTGTATAAGTATTTGATATATTAACTTCATTTTATTTACTAACTCTACTCCCCACTTGCGAACTGTCATCGTCCCGATGATAGATGAGTGAAAAAGTCGGTAGAAAATAAAATGAATGCTTTTAATTTAGGTGATACGAGTTTTTCTTATGAATTATTTGTTTAGAAAGGAAAAGAGTACATTAAAGCTTAACATTTGCAGAAAAGTAAACATTATTATTACACAAAATTTAAGACATAGTTAAACAAAATGACACTCAAAGGAAATTCTTAAATAAAACAACTTAAAATAAACTTAAAAACTGAAAATATTTTATTCCACTACTAAACCAACCACTTAAACTCCTGCCATCGCACACAGATGAAATTACCCCGCTAATCTTCTGCTGTAGATGAACCACTTGGTACATCTACTGGAAGCAGACCTAGAAGAGGTTGACGGGAAGGAAAGATCTCATCCGATGCAGTTTCTGGGACTCCAGCAAAACGGATACAGATTCTAGAAATCAAAGACGCAAATGGCATCGGTTGACGGAAATTTCGTCTACCGAGTGCAAAGTTGATGGCCGTTTTGTGAATCAGGACTCCCCAGTCAACAATAGCTCCAATCGTAATAGCATAAAGCAACAACATCTCATCATCATAAACCTCGGAAAAATCCAAAGTTGGAAAAACTCACGAATTTATAAAATGTTTCCAGGTTCGAAGATGAGGAAGCAGAGCTGAAGTGGACACAACATGATCACGGTTATAATTCGGAAAGAGAATTTGGAAAGCTTCTGCACACTTATCTATAACACCATGAACTGTGTCCAAATTCCACTGTGATTCATAATGACTATTTGGGGTAGTTTGGACAGGAGGTATTTGGAAAGTTTGATTGATGATAAAAGGAGTGAATGGTACAATACAACCACGGACACGCACAAAACGTGTAGATTCTACAGAAATAGACTCTGACAGAGCTGCAAAAAATTCTCGAACTAGAGTGACATTGACCTTGCCTCTTGGTGTACAGACAAAACGATCCCATCCACCTCCTTCAATACGGAGAAATCCCCACTGGTTCATTTTTCGAAAGTTAAGACCCTTCTCAAGTAAAATAAGGGACTGACTGAAGTTAGACAGATAACGGTCTTGAGCTATTTGGTGCGGATAATCATTAGGATTGAAAAATAAAGGTTGAATATCCGGGGTTTCATCAATTGGATACAACTGGGGAGAGTAACTGTTGACTGAAGGAGAAGAATGATTGGACATTTTGTATCGTTAATCAGACAGTAGATGAAAGGGAGAAGTGGTGTCATTTTAAGATAGCAATTGGTGCTATTTATAGGTAGAATTTCGAGTAGAAGAGGAAAAATTTGTTCCAGTGACATAAATAGAATTTCCGGCGTGGACCGGTTTCTTCCGGCCTACGCCGGAATCTATTAAATTCTTGTCGAATAAATACCCTATTCTCTAGCTGTCAGGTCGGTGATAACCCGGCGTAAACCGGAAGGGACCCGGCGTACGCCGGTTTTCACTATTCACGGACAGAGTTGAAAATGGTGCATCCTTTGCCCAATTTTTTTTATAAAATACATTACTAATACAACCAACATTTTATAAAATCATAAATAAATTATTACGAACTTAGGAAATTATTAAAAAGTGCACTAACCACGGAGTGCAGCAACCTAACGTCAATGTAAAATTTCTAGTTCCAAAACAACACAATAAAAGGAAATAGTTATCAAAGTACAAATGTTTTTGAAATGATAAAAGTTTAACCAGTTTATTCGAAGTCTTCCAAATTCAAATCATGAGGTGGATGTGGCATGGATTGAGTCGATACTGCTCCAAAGTCGGAAGTCGAAGTCGTGGTGTAGAATGGATCTTGTGAGCGCATGGTGGACATAGTAACCGAACTCTCGAATCCAAGCGATCCAAAACCGGTAGTGACAGCAGAGACCGAAGCGTAATCTGCAAATCCTGGAGCAGCAGCTGTGACACCTGGAAACATACCACCTGACATACTAAACTGACCCGAGGCTGTCTGAGTGAAAGAGTGAGAGGTAGGAGGCGAAGGAATCGGTCGAACCCAAGCTGGTAAGGTATAGGGATCTGCCTGGCAATGAGGCAGATCATCAGACATTTGCTCATAAGCAGGGTCTAGACCTCTCATAAAAGCTCGCTGACCTCTAACTCCAACTCTAATATCATTCGCCCACTGCCTGACTCTCTCAAATCCTAACACCATATTAGCCTGACTTCGATCAATTGCACTAAGAATGGCGTCAGATTGGTCATTTCTACCCTGACTCTGCACAGGCTGCCTAGAAGATGAACCGAATAGGGGTGGGATTCGAGTACGAGGGGCTTGCTGACGCTGCTGACGGTTAGGATCATTATAATCAAGTTTACCATCAGGACGTGGGGCAAGTCTAGGACCTATGATTGGGGTATCAATGCAGATGATCTCGTCGGCAGTAGGGTGGGACTCTTGCCATCGAGCACAACGCAATAAGATTTGGAAATGGCATGTTTCCTTGCGGAATACGAGCGTGAGCAAAATCCCAAACCTTAGCAAAGATCAATTTACCTAGATTGACCGGAACATCATTTACTATCGCCCAAGCTGTAATGACATCATCCCTACCAAAGGCACTAACATGGGTGGAAGGACTGACAATATACCCCAGAAAATGCTTAATGGCTCTAACATCCTTAATACAACCCCCGTATGCAAACCTATTATCAATCCAAGTCGCAGCTGGATCGAAGGCTTGTTGAGCTTCGTAAGCCTTAGCTTGCAAAACACTAGGCTGGATCAAACCCCAAACAGAATAGAAATCATCCTCATCAGGAACCTCAGGAATGGCATAAAAGGCATTTATGACTGACTGTGTAAAAGGAACGGTAGCATTTCTAAGAGAAACAGATGTCAAAGGGCCATCATCTACAGGCTCATAGGCAGAAATGACAGAATAAAATTCAGCAACCATAGTGGCATTGACAGGGTCAATACGCTCATGGGCAATCTCCATCCACCCTCTACTCTCAAAGATTTCTTTCAGTTCAGGTCCTAAGGAAGTAAACTCAATACCACGCTCTAACAATACTGAACACTTTGAAAAATATCTATCATAAGCGGCTACGGCAGCAGGACTGGCAGTGTTCCTAAAAGATATAGCC
Organism: Gentiana macrophylla; assembly: GCA_026214975.1. Lineage (NCBI taxonomy): Eukaryota > Viridiplantae > Streptophyta > Magnoliopsida > Gentianales > Gentianaceae > Gentiana > Gentiana macrophylla. The sequence continues at coordinate 26,750,237 of CM047810.1, read as the reverse complement.
TCTTCTTCTGGTGTTAGAGGCCTAGGCTCATGCACAGGTACTACAGGTGGTATGTCAGTTTTTCTCTTTTTAGTACCCTTTTTACGAGAGGAAGATTCAGCCATCTACGAATGTGGTATCAACAACAACACAAAAAAATTGAAAATAACAATAATTAGCATTGATAAAAAAATTAACATCACATGATTAAAATGACATAAAATTATAAAAATGATAAATAATTATACTAGATGATTACCTGAATATGTGAATATGTGAGGTATGTAGAAAAGTAGGTGGGTGGCCGGAAAATATGTCACTTCGCCGGAGTTGTGTGTTTATGTCGAAAATCACCAAATTTTAGTGTAATGTATTAAATTTATAGTGTGTGTGGTAGAAGAGGTGTTGAAATAATAAATTTTTGAGGAGAAAAGAGGGGGTTTTATGGCGTGGAGAGGTGGTGAAGAAAGGGGAGGGGCGGCGCTGTTTAGAGAAATTGGGAAGAAGAAGAAGAAGATAAGAGAGAACCCGTAGGGTTAAGTTCATTTAATTCCGGCGTAGGCCGGTCTAGTCCGGTCTACGCCGGGTTTTTAAAATCCGTTTTTTTTTGTGTGTAATAATTTAAATTGTATCATAAAAATATTTTTATAAAATCACAAAATTATTTAATGATAAAATAAATTATAACGATTTTTTTTATAAAAGCTTGTTAAAGAAAATATTTTTGGTATGATAAATTTTGATTATCTCATATAAACCATATATGATATAAAAATAAGTTTATCATAAAATTTTTATGAAATCTTTGAAAATAAAATTCAATCTAATTCTACTCCTATCATCCTTAAATCTTCGAGATTTCTATAATAGCGGTCCATCAACCTAATTCCTAGGAATGATGCGTTTGAATTCTCTCTTTGTTGTCCATCGGGATTTTCGGATAACCACCTAGTCTTTCCCATCTTAATTACATTCAAACATTCATCCTGGGATTTGGTTGTGCTTTCCCCACATTTCCCATTATGTTCACTTTTGCCATAGATTCTACATCTCTTTAGAAATCTTGCCCTTCTCTTTACAGCACTTCTTAATTTTCCATTACAAAGATCTCTTTCTCTGATTTTTCTTATCAGTTCTTTATTCAAATTAAAAACTAAGGTTTCTATTTTAAAGGCAACATCTTTATCTAAACCTACTTTTAAAAGTAAAATAAAAATTTCTATTCTATTTATAAAAGGCATTCCAGTTCTTTTACGTCTACCCGGTAAAAGACGAAACTAATTAAATTGCATAAAAAATAAATAAGAAAGAGTGTACCTGGGATCAGCTCAGTTTGTGGCTGATAGCAAAACGTTTCTTTTTAATCTGTTGGAGGATCGCTAAGGTACATAACCTCTCTTGTTAGAGGTATTCCTTCCTCCTTTATGAATAACTTCACTCTGTGGCCATTGGCTATAAAAGTCGTGTATCCATCTGTTAATTCTACAGCTCCTGACTTGTAGATTTTTGTTACTTCATATGGACCTGTCCATCTTGATTTAAGCTTACCTGGAAACCACTTCAAACGCGAATTATATAAGAGTACTCGATCACCTACATGAAACTCACGACGATAGATCCTCTTATCATGAAAAGTTTTCGTGCGTTCCTTGTAGATTCGAGCGTTTTCATAAGCATCGAGACGAAACTCATCCAGTTCGGTTAACTGAAGTAATCTATAATCACCAACAGCCTTTGGATCAAAATTTAGAAATTTAATAGCCCAAAAGGCTCGGTGTTCTAATTCAACAGGGAGATGACAAGATTTACCAAAAACTAATTTATAGGGAGAACAACCAATTGGTGTTTTAAAGGCTGTTCTATATGCCCATAATGCATCATCTAGTCTTTCTGCCCAGTTTTTATGATTTGACTCTATAGTTTTTTCCACGATTCTTTTTATTTCTCTATTAGATACTTCTACCTGTCCACTAGTTTGTGGATGATATGGTGTGCCAAGTTTATGTTTTACACCATACTTTTCAATTAATTTTGTAAATGGTCGGTTACAAAAATGTGATCCTTGGTCACTAATGATAGCCCTAGGAGTGCCAAATCTCGTGAATATATTCTTTTTAAGGAATTTTAACACTACTCTAGAATCATTAGTGGGAAGAGCTTCAGCTTCTACCCATTTGGATACATAATCGACCATCACTAAGATGAATTTCTTACCAAACGATGGAGGAAAGGGGCCCATAAAATCAATACCCCAGACATCAAACAATTCACATTCCAAAATAGGTTGGAGAGGCATCTCGTGCTTTTTGGAAATATTTCCCCATTTCTGGCATGATTCACAAACCCTTGCATAGTGGTGTGCATCTTTATATAGAGTAGGCCAGTAAAACCCACATTGCAAGACTTTGTAAGCGGTTTTCCACCCTCCATGGTGGCCTCCAGCCTCACGATCATGGCAAAAGGATAGTATACTTAAAATCTCATCATTGGGCACACATTTTTTAACTATACCATCCGAACATTTTCGAAAAAGATCCGGTTTTTCCCAATAGTAAAATTTAAGATCATAAAAGAACTTTTTTTTCTGTTGCCATGTCCAATGAGATGGAATATACTCACAAGTAAAGTAATTGTCACGGATTTTATATAGCAAAGAAAAAACAAGTAATAAAATTTATAAATCCGGTATTCCCCAAGTGTAGGGATCGTAGTATAGCGATTAATACCGGAGTCGGTCACAGGGAATCGGGGTATCTAGTTCATTAATTCTCCTAAGGTTGATACAATTATTCCTAAACCTAAACTAAACGGAAAATAGATCGGGATGGAGGATTGTCACCCAAAGCCAGAAAATATCGCTATGCGAACAAAAGCAAATAAAATAAAACTACAACTAAGAAAACAATAAAACTAACTATCATGATAATGATCAAGCAAATCAACATAGAACAAACATGATCCACCATCCCGCAACCCTTAATTCTTCCTAGATTATCTTATGATGATTCAATCAAAGTTGTGGTTCACCTAATCAAAGGTATGAATTCCTACTTCCGTAAGTAATCCGTCTATCAATCTCATCATCTTCCGATCTATAGAGATTAACGCTCTCAAAACAAGGTGCAAGATTTATTAGATCTAACAACCTAGAAATCTAACCTATCAACTTCCGTTATGTCAAGGTTAAAAGTCTAATCTTTCCTATGGTGATCTAAGGTTTACACCGATTTCCATCATACGGTAAACATCAAATAGCAATACATCTTCCGATATCGATTGCATAAACAAATAAACAAAGGAAAGATACAAACTTTAATTAAAACACTCACAAAATCATCCAAAGAAAGAATAAAAACGCTGCTGGAAAATCTCCCATGGCTGCTCCAAGTTCACAGCTTCAAGCCGTCATCAAGATCGACCAAGGAAAGAAAACGAAAATAAAAACCTAATTAATCCGCCACCCCAGCCTCCCAAAAGGGGGTCAGGGCATAGGTTTTTCTCTAATGATTATGTATCAATAAGAGTCAAATAATGTGTGTTCTAGGGTTGAAATCGCGCTGCTATTTATAGAAAAGTAAGGTGGCTGCTGCTAGGTCGGTTTAAGGACGCCCGTCCACTCAACTGGACGCTCGTTCATTCTTCTGGACGCAGATGGACGCCCGTTTGCTTCAGCGTCCAAACTCTCTGTTCAACTTTTTCCTCCTGGACGCCAGTCCACTCTCTTTGGACGCCAGTCCAGCCTGGACGGGACTTGGACGCGCGTTCAGCTCTTTTTCTTCCAAATTCATCTTGATCTTCATTCCAACTTCATCTCTATCTCTTCCCTTCCATGCAAATCATCACTTGAACATCTTTTAAGCTCCTTTCACCTCATGCAAGCGTACCTACATCACGATAAAAACATGCAAAATGTAACATCTTACATCTAAAGATATTTATCCTATAAAATCACATAATTAACCCGATTTTGCACTTTAATACTTCTAAAACTCATTTGCTCAATATTTCAATATAAAGCTCGATTTCTATGAAAAACATACGGATATGGGGAAAATTGATATAAAATATATCCTTATAAAACGTACAAAATCACCCTTAACAAATCCCCCACACTTAAACCTTGCTCGTCCCGAGCAAGACAAAACAAAATCAAGACTCGAGACATATAAACATTTATGCAACCATAAAGCATATTCAATAGTTTAGAGGTTCACCCAAGTGTGTGTGCATAGCCATAATAAATTTCCACTAAATCCACACTTGAAATTGATTCAAGCAAAACTAGCCAACATCCCATTTAAATCAGAAATATAAAAAACGATTATAACATGCACCTCACAAAACATACATATTCGAAAAATAATAATAAGGAGTATTTAAAATATTTCCGACATACTCAGAGGATAGTCCCTACAACATATCTTTTAGTTTATACTGGGGATAAGATAGACGATAACTTAGTCTTATACTTTATTCAATTCATACCAATTCTCATTCAAGTTGATTCAACTTTTTCCACATTTAACACACATCAGAATGAGCTATTGCCCTGTCATAGCAGAATAGGATATTCGAGATATACCCTACCTTACTCAAATCATAAGGCAGCTTCTTCTGACTGTCGTGAGCTTTTAGTCATCATAGTGGTATAGGACATACGTGGTATACCCTGTCGCACTCAAATCATCGACTAGCTTCCGACACACACAAATTACTTCATACAAATTCAACTTTTTCATTTGACATTAAGTTACGTGTTACTTATCACATTCAAACCTTCCGATATTCACAGTATGTCATACTTTAATTCTAAACACAAACTATTAAAATTTTCAAAATTCGTATGTAAGCAAAGAATCATGCGATAATCATCAAAAATCTCTAATCAAATGGGCATAGCTTTAAAGTATAGCTCATCATCTACTATGGCATGTGAAAAATAGTGTTGGGTGAGACATCTAACTTACTAAATATGCAAAATAGCGCACCAATGATATAAGAACTCAAATAAAGATATGCCTTTGCTTACTTGGGACAAAACAAACAAAATTTTAAAATTTAGCACCTTTTTCATAGAAATATAATAGTATGGCAAATGAATGTAGATACATAAAACCATTTCTCTCCCCCACACTTAAATTACAACATGTCCTCATGTTGTGCAGAATTAAAAGGAAAGATAAAAGAACTTAGCTGATTGTAGTTCGAAGGTGGCAAGTCTGGAAGTGGCCAGAGATCCAATCCAGAAACGCTCGAGGAAGTCGGTAAATAGCACAATCGCTATCGACAATATCCTGCACACTTGAAAAACAAGGAAGTATCTCGGGGAACACAGGAGAATATGACATGCAACAATAATGATATAAGCACATGGTATAATTGCTCAGATGGAAAAATCACCACACAGTTAAAACACAGGACATCTAAGCGTCAAACATAAAGCCACAGAAGCTTTACAAAACAAATAAGGACCACATGTGCAAACAGAAACATCAAACTCCAACTAATAATGATAGAGGATTATACATGGAAAAGAAGTCATAGAGATTTTTCAAATTAAGCCCATATAAAGATGGAAATTATACATGGAACATTACAAAACAGTAGGGCTAGGTGCAACTACATGAAAAAGATATTACAATGCAACCTACACGATAAAGTGGTAGCGTACGGCAAGCCGACAGTAACTTCCCTCAAGAAAAATAAAAGAAAAATAGAAAAACAATGCAACTAGATGACATGCAACTAAATGATATGCAAAAATAAAAGAAAATAAAAGAAAGAAAACTAGCCCACTCAGTTGCAACATGACATGTATATCATAAACGTCTACCAAATAATGATAGTTTACGATAAACGATAGTACTAATCATTACATGCAGTGTAGACGCGCCTTAAGACTCATCAAAGGTGATAGCATTATGGAAAACCAACAGTTAGCTATACTAAACAGATATAACTCATACGCCAGCGATAGTAGCATTACGGAAAACCGACAGTAGCTACCCATATGAGTTACAATAATAACAAGAAAGCACATAGGTCTCAAAGCTCACAGGATTCATCACAACGATATGTAGCATACGGAAACCGACATTAGCTACTAAACAACAATAAGAACAGTTATAGCATACGAGAACCGACAGTAACTATAACATGCATGGATGAATCCTAACACCCTAGATAGACGACAACAGGAACAACATAAGTCATATTAGAATCACGTCTAGCTAGGTGAATTACTCAACATGGATTGCAATAGATGGAAAGAAAACCATAACGGTGAAAGAACAGGACATCTACGCGTATACAAAGCGGCCACAGAGGCTCACCATAAAACATCCATGTCAATTAATGAAACATGTATATAAAAATTAATCAATTATTTAACATGGATTCGTAGATGGAAAGATGTAAACATGCAAGTTCAGAACATCTACGTAGAAATAATCAGCCACAGAAGCTCATATGAAAGTATCCACGTCAAATAAAGCATTAAAAATCAATTTAAAAATTTTGGAACCTGAACGTGCGTTCAACATACCAAACGGGCGTTCACAACATATTCAGGGCGGACGGACGTTCACTTACTATGGACGCCCGTCGACTCAAAGAGAAAAGCACAAACAGACTCGATTGATACCAGAAAACAACAGCAACCCTAAAATCATAACCTAATACCATATCATTAAAACAGAAACCCTAGTGTTTATTGAAAACAAAACTATGAAACCTAAATTCACGTTTCATAAATTGAGTAAAAAACTTTTTGCACATTCTTAACCCAACGGTCATCGAAACACGGCAAAAATAAAAACTCTCAATTTATTTAACGCTACTTTTATTGAAAACTACCTAAAAAGATACGGAAACAGAAACCTAAACCTGAACTACGAAAAATTTAAAACAGAAAAAACAGAAAACCCTAAAAAAAAAAAAAACGTGTTGAAATCTTCTGAGCCCAAAATGGAAGGGAAAACAGTGGATTTTGACCTCGAAAAAGGTGTCGAACGGCCTCCGGCAGTTTGCCACGTCGTCGGCGTCGGAACGAGCTTTCCGAATTGGGGTCCTGCGCGTAAAACCGACACTCGAGCCGAAAGTTACGGCCAAAATACTAACGAGTGCTAAAACGATCCCTTTTATCCAAAAATTTGACCGCGAAAAACGTGGAGTCAGATGATTCAACCTTAGAACCCTACCTACGAAACCTACCTACGAAAAACAGAAACCCTAAACCACGATATCTACCTAAAACAAAAATAAATAAATAAAAATCGGTGATGAGACAAAGCGACGGGGCGTCAAGTTATCGGACGGACGTCTGCCTGGAGAAAGAAACGTGATGGGCGCCCAAATTACGGACGCTGTCTGCACTGGCAAAAAGCAAACAGAGACGATCAGATATGGACGGACGGGCGTCCAATAGCTCAGGACGCCCGTTTACATTCAAACTGAAGCACATAAACGCTGCTAAACACGAAAACAGGTCCAAACAAAACACGAAAACTAAACAAAACCCTAAATGGAACCTAAACACAATACTATGAAAATTTAATAATCACTAGATAACACAAACTACCTTAGAAAAATTAATAATGAACTGGACAACCGCACCGATTCCCCGGCAACGGCGCCAAAAACTTGTCACGGATTTTATATAGCAAAGAAAAACAACAAGTAATAAAATTTATAAATCCGGTATTCCCCAAGTGTAGGGATCGTAGTATAGCGATTAATACCGGAGTCGGTCACAGGGAATCGGGGTATCTAGTTCATTAATTCTCCTAAGGTTGATACAATTATTCCTAAACCTAAACTAAAACGGAAAATAGACTGGACAGAGGATTGTCAGTCCAAAGCCAGGAAAATATCGTTGCAAACAAAAGCAAATAAAATAAAACTACAACTAAGAAAACAATAAAACTAACTATCATGATAATGACTGAAGCAAATCAACATAGAACAAACATGATCCACCATCCCACAACCCTTAATTCTTCCCTAGATTATCTTATGATGATTCAATCAAAGTTGTGGTTCACCTAATCAAAGGTATGAATTCCTACTTCCGTAAGTAATCCGTCTATCAATCTCATCATCTTCCGATCTATAGAGATTAACGCTCTCAAAACAAGGTGCAAGATTTATTAGATCTAACAACCTAGAAATCTAACCTATCAACTTCCGTTATGTCAAGGTTAAAAGTCTAATCTTTCCTATGGTGATCTAAGGTTTACACCGATTTCCATCATACGGTAAACATCAAATAGCAATACATCTTCCGATATCGATTGCATAAACAAATAAACAAAGGAAAGATACAAACTTTAATTAAAACACTCACAAAATCATCCAAAGAAAGAATAAAAACGCTGCTAGAAAATCTCCCATGGCTGCTCCAAGTTCACAGCTTCAAGCCGTCATCAAGATCGACCAAGGAAAGAAAACGAAAATAAAAACCTAATAATCCGCCACCCCAGCCTCCCAAAAGGGGGCTGGGGCCGCCTAGGGTTTTTCTCTAATGATTATGTATCAATAAGAGTCAAATAATGTGTGTTCTAGGGTTGAAATCGCGCTGCTATTTATAGAAAAGTAAGCGGCGGCTGCTAGGTCGGTTTAAGGGCGCCCGCCCACTCAACCGACGCTGCTCGTTCATTCTTACGGGCGCAGATGGGCGCCCGCTTGCTTCAGCGTCCAAACTCTCTGCTCAACTTTTTTCCTCCTGGACGCCACCACTCTCTCTTGGACGCCATCCACTGGACGGGACTTGGACGCGACGCGTTCAAATCTTTTCTTCCAAATTCATCTTGATCTTCATTCCAACTTCATCTCTATCTCTTCCCTTCCATGCAAATCATCACTTGAACATCTTTTAAGCTCCTTTCACCTCATGCAAGCGTACCTACATCACGATAAAAACATGCAAAATGTAACATCTTACATCTAAAGATATTTATCCTATAAAATCACATAATTAACCCGATTTTGCACTTTAATACTTCTAAAACTCATTTGCTCAATATTTCAATATAAAGCTCGATTTCTATGAAAAACATACGGATATGGGGAAAATTGATATAAAATATATTCTTATAAAACGTACAAAATCACCCTTAACAGTAATTAACAATATTACCGAACCACGGCGAGCTTTCCTTGGATAAATTACCAGTTTTAACCAGTTGCATACTTGGAGGAGCATCAACCATGAGGAGTTGTTCATCTGGAAATGAATCTTTGATCTCTTGTCTTCCTCCTTTTCCTTCTTCAAACTCCATACGACTCAAATGGTCCGCCACTAAGTTCTCACCGCTCTTTTATCTTTAATTTCAATGTCAAATTCTTGAAGTAATGTAATCCATCTAAGAAGACGAGGCTTCAGCATCTTTCTTTTTTAACAAGTATTTTAATGTCTTTGAATGATCAAGATAAACAATTACTTTAGAACCAATGAGATACGATCGAAATTTGTCTAAGGCAAAGATCACAAATGCGGCTTCCTTTCCGTGGTGGCGTAGTTAAGTTGGGCTGTGTTTAAAGTATGGGATGCATAGTAGATTGCCTTAAGCACTTTGTTATGGCGTTGACCTAGAAACGACTCCATTGCCGGATCGGTTGCATCACACATAAGTTCAAACGGTAAGTTCCATCGGTGCTACTAAATCTTGAGTGCGATTACTGTCGTGCTTTCAAAGCTTCAAATGCTTCCATACATTTGTTATCAAACTTAAATGGTACTTCTTTTTCAAGCAAATGACTGAGAGGTTTCGCTATGCGTGAAAAATCTACAATAAATCTTCTATAGAAACCCGCATGTCCAAGAAATCCTCTCAGAGTTTTCAGATTTACTGGTGGAGGTAACTTTTGATTACTTCAAATTTGGCTTTATCTACCTCAACACCTTCTTCGAATTCGATGACCTAGAACAATACCATCTCGATACCATTAGATGACATTTTTCCCAATTTAAAACTAGGTTTGTGTCTTCACAAATTTAAGCACACGTTCTAAGTGTAGAAGACATTCTTCAAAAGAATCTCCAAAACGCTAAAGTCATCCATAAAGATTTCCAAAACTTTTCTACCATATCTGAAAATATTGCCATCATGCATCTCTGAAACGTAGCTGGTGCGTTACATAATCCAAACGGCATTCTTTTATAAGCAAAAGTTCCATATGGACATGTAAAAGTTGTTTTCTCTCTATCTATCTCGCAATAAATATTCAGAAATAACCTGAATAACCATCCAAGAAACAATAGAATTTATGTCCACTTAACCGTTCCAACATTTGTACGATGAACGGAAGTGGATGATGGTCTTTCTTGGTATGCTCATTCAGTTTGCGGAAGTCGATGCACATTCTATATCCTGTGACTTCCCTTGTTGGAATCCATTCGTGTTTATCATTTTCCTTTATCGTGAATCCGCCCTTTTTAGGCACTACTTGGGTGGGACTTACCCACTCACTGTCGGATATGGGAAAGATTATCCCCATTTCTAGGAGCTTAATAACCTCTTTCTTAATTACTTGTTGCATATTCGGGTTGAGACGGCGTTGTGGTTGGATACATGGTTTGGCTTCTTCATTCAGATGATCTTGTGTACACAAATCTCGTGACTTATTCCCCGAATATCTCGCTACCGTCCCATCCAAACGCTTTCTTATGTTGTCTTAACATTCTTAACAACCGATCTTCCTGTGACTTCGTTAATGATGATGAAACAATAACAGGAAACAAATTATCAGTTTCAAGAAAGGCATATTTGAGATTCGAAGGGAGAGGTTTTAACTCCAGATTTCTTGGTGGCTCTTCTACCGAAGGTTTCAATACTGGTCCATCCAGTTCTAAATCTAAATAACGATGCCATGGACGTTTCTCAAAAGAACTTCCGGTGTCGAGATAAAAAATTATTTCTTTCATTTCTTGGCTTTCTCCTTCATAGATAGATAAGGCTAAACATTCTTCGAGCTTATCTTCAAAATTCTTCGATTCAGCATCGTTCATATACATAGAAGATATGCTTTCTATGAATGAACAAGATTCTAGCGATTTGTATGGATGCTTCATAGCCTTAAAGATATTAAAGGTGACTTCATCTTCATTGGCTCTTAAAATTAATTCGCCTTTTTGAACATGGATAAGAGTTCCTCCTGTAGCTAGAAATGGTCGACCTAGAATAAGAGGCGCTGAAAATCCTTCTTCCATTTCCATGACTACAAAGTCAACTGGAAAGTAAAACTTATCTATCTTAACCAATACATCTTCGATAACTCCTTTAGGACGTTTAATAGATCTATCATATCCGGAGAGTCATCTCGGTGTTTTTAAGTTTTCCTATTCCGAGTTTCCTATAATCCTCATATGACATAAGATTAATGCTAGCTCCGAGATCACAGAGTACCTTTTAAACAAAAAACCCCAAATCTCACATGGGATGGTAAAACTACCCGGTCTTTTAGTTTAGGAGGAAGCTTGTGTCAGAATATCATGGAACATTCCTCATTAAGGCATATGTTCTCATATTCTTCTAAACGTTTTTGTTTTTGAGAGAATATCCTTAAGAAACTTGCCGTAAGTAGGCATATTGATCGCTGCTTCTATGACAGAATATTGACATTCGGATGACGAAATGTATCAAGGAAACGTGCATACTTTTTATCCGTTTTCAATTTTTAATTTGATCCCTGGGTGGGTAAGGTAAAGACTCAAGGTCAATAAATTTATGGGTTGGAGTCATGCTTTCCTTACCTTTTCCTTAGATAGTGATGCCTCCTTGAATGTTTGAGCATCCGGTGGCCTCCATGTGTCATGATCTCAAGACTATTTTCTTTGAAATTTGTTCCAAATCCTTCTTTACTTGTTCTGTTGGGGTATTGCTACTCCTACTTGGTCTCAGACTATCTATCAAGAACTTCATCCTTTCTAACATGTTCATTGAATAAGGTTCGTAGATCGCTAGCCCTTGGATTTTTCAAGTATTCTCGGACTTTGATCCATTCTTCTTCTTCTATTTCAGTTTCAACATGATCATTACGACTTAAGAAATTACCAATGATTTCTTCTTCTTCTTCACTGAATTCTGGTTCGTCCTTGCTTTCCTTTTCGAATTTATCATCCAAGTCATCTTCTACTTCATTTTTTCCTGAGTTTTCTACTCCGTTACTTCCACATATATTTCTGCTTCGGGTAATAACAGCATTCACCTCTCTCGGGTTTCTTTCAGTATTACTAGGTGATCCTCCCGGAGGTCTACTGTTTTTTCGTTCTCCTTCTCTACTCAAGTGATCTTCCATATTACGTACTGATGCCTCTATAGTTCTCATTCTCGTGTCATGCCCACTCATGGATGTTTTCAACGTACTCATATCCTTAGTGATGAGCCTACGAAGTCATCATGGTTTCCATATTCTGAGCTTGGGTAGACATCACACCCATCATATTTTCCATTAATTTTTCCCATTTGTCAACTCCTTCTACGGGCTGAGTTGAACTTTGAGTAACTGGTATACTTTGCGTGGTGTGTTGTGGGTATAATCTGGGTGGTGATTGATGGTTTTTATTCGATGAATTTCCCTGGTAACTTTGGTTTTGACTATTGTACGAGGTTTTGTATTGAGTTGGATAGGGTGGTTGTCCTTGCTTACTTGGGTTTTCATTGACGGAAGGTAGGATGGTCTCTTTTAATGGCATTGAATGAATTTGAATAAGCATTATTCAGATTCCTATGTTGTTGCAGAAAACTTACTTATTCCCTAGAATATTCTTCGGATTCTTCTATTCCAATGTCATTATTTCTCATACCATCATTCGAATATTCATTTGAGCCAGAATTCTTGTTTCCTTGTAAGCCATCAAACTTTCTACTAAGATTTTCCAGATGTGCTAAAACTTCTGAGTTTGATGTAGATTCACCTACAAATGCTACTTTTCTCGTACTAGAACCGGTTTCCCACATTCGGTTATTCTTAGAAAAATTTTCAATAGCATCGTAGACAACTTGAGCTTCACTCATCATTAAAGAGCCTCCACATGCATGATCAACATCAGCACGTGAATCCTTTCTCAATTTTCGACAGAAAAGTTGAATTTGCATGTCAAGAGAGTAACCATGATCGGGACAAGCTCTTAACAACTTTTTAAATCTTTCCCACGCATTTCCAAGTGTTTCCTCGGATCCTTGTCTAAAATTTGCAATTTCGACCTTTAATTCCAAATTCCTACCTGGAGTGAAATATTGTTTTAGAAACTCGCTTTTTGAATGTCGTGCCACTTGTCAACAAATGATGTGGGAGCGACATAAACCAGATCTTCTAGCCCTTCCTTTCAATGAAAAGGAAACATTGACATCCTTGTCAATTCACGATGAGCACCTTGGCTCTTGGCAGTGTTGCACAATTCTTCAAAAAGATATAGGTGATGATGCGGATCTTCGTCATCTTCACCAAGAAATTGAGCTCGTGTGTCAATCAAACCAAAAATATGGGATTTTATTTCAAAGTTATTTGCTCCATCATTAGGTAAACGAATTGGATTGTTAGTTTCATTTCTTCTCAAGGTCTGATCACAAATCGGTCTTGGGTTTGGTGGGTTATTATTATGATGATTATTCTGATTTCGGTTCTGGTTATTCCGATTATTGGGATTCTGGTTATTGAGATGTGGTGGTGGTGGAGGATTTTGTAACGGTGGATTAAGATTATTGAGGTTTTGTCCATGTCCTTGGGCATGAACAAGCCCTTGTTCAGTGGTGTTTCTTCACCGCCTCGCCATTCCCGCACCTCGAGTTGATGATTCCTGGGAGATATACCTCCAAGATGTCCTTGGTGGTTTGGCCACGTCGATTTTCTCCTCTTAACTTCGCCTTCGTAAGTATTTATATCGGGCTTATAAGGAGTAAGTGGGGCCTTACCGCTTCGGGTCATCAACTACAAAAATGGAAAATAACACGAAAACAGTAAAAGTGGCTACTTACCAATGAGGTAAGTACCAAAAAAAAACAAAAGTAGAAATGAGATTACGAAAAGTGTTGACTTATTCTCAAGAGTTTTGAGCTAATGCAAGTAGTAACCATAGACATAATAAATTAACGTCGCTTTCCCCGGCAACGGCGCCAAAAACTTGATCGGCTAAAACTGGGTGTCCAATCTTACCGGCAGTGTACCGGGTCGAATTGTAGTCTAGTCTGGTGAATCAAGATCGTATCCCTCAGGGAAAATGAAAAAGTTATTTAAAATGTGGTTAAACACCAGTTAGCTATTATTATCTTGATCTAAGTCACAATTCTTACTAATTAGAGTTATTCATATGCTAAATAAGTAGATATTTATATAGATATAGATACCAATATAGTAGATATAAAAAAAGAACTAACCAAGAGAATGTAATTGAATTATGATCTCTTTTAGTTCAATGGATGTGATCAAACTTCTTGTTTTAAAGTGTCATTAATTATGTGAAACGGTATACTCCTCAATAACAAATTCCCTCATACGAGTGCACGAATTCATTCTATGCCTCCTCCTTGGTAAAACCGTAATTAAACCTAATGATTTGACATGATAATCTCTCGAGTATAAATATTCTATCCCTGGATAAGAAAGAGGGTTCCGTTTGTCAGACGGCCAATTTTACCTTCCAGTCTTTCTACCCTTTTCTCATACCCTAACGTCTCTGGTCAGTTCATGATTAGGTTATGGTTCATCCCATATCTTGTTAATTACGCCAATACGGACTATCAATTAGTTCAAGTAGAAAGAGATTCATCATATTCAATTTTTAATCATATTTTAACATAGTCATCATCTATTTCCTAAAAGAGAAACATATATTTAATTACATGTCTTGGCTAGTTGTATAATTAGCCTACATACATTATTACTATTATATAAAATTGTACAAAAACAACAAAGATAATAACCATAGAATATTACCGATTACAATTGTTGAAGGGCTTCGTCCTCTGAATGTAACAACAGTGATGAAATCAACAATCTTCAATAATTATTCTAGCTATTACAACAATACTACTACTACTTTTATGGCAGAATGCCTACTAAAATATTTACAGAAAGTAGATAAGAAAATATATATTATGATAGAGATATATATATTGGTACGGTTTTTTTTTTTCACCTCATAAATGAGGTATTTATAGGCTGTGATTTCAGGTCCGGCGTACGCCGAGACTGATCCGGCGTGCGCCGGATTAACCGATTTCGAGTGTCATGTGACAGACGCACATGGGTAACATGGGGTAATTATCAAATAGTCCGGCGTGAACCGGTTTCTTCCGGCTCGCCGGTTTTTGTCGAATCTCGCCACTTGATCGATTTTTGTATAATTTGATTCGATTCTCGCTACTTTGTATCACATAATACCTCGCACAATTCAAAACAACAAAACCACAGGTAAATCTGATAACAAAAGTTTTAATTTGTATTAAGTTATTTATTTGTATTTATTAGTTTTTTATAAGTTATTTTACTATCTTTTAAGATATTTGGATAAAATTAATCAATAATATGTATAAAATGTGATAAATATTTGTTATAAATTTAACATATATCAAGCATGTGTTGGTGCTTGTAGGAACTTAGATGCATAGTTGACACTATAAGCAATGTCTGGCCTGGTGAATGTTATACATTGAAAGGCACCAATCAGTTGTCTGTAGTAAGTAGGATCTGCAAGGAGCGTTGAATCATGGTCCTGTTGTGGTTTAGTCTCCAGAGGTGTACCCATAGGTTTGCAATCCACCATGTTTGCTCTTTCCAGTATGGTGAGGGCATAATGTGTCTATGTCAAATGCATAGTAGAACCTACATAGAAAATCTCAACCCCAAGGAAATGATGTAATATGCCCAAGTCCTTCATGGAAAACTCAGAATGAAGAGAGTTAATGAAGGAAAATATAAGTTGAGGATTAGATCCTGTCAATAACATGTCATCCACATATAATAATAGAAATAATGAACCAAAATCTGAGTGGAAAACAAACAGTGAAGGATCAGCCAAACTACAGTAGAAATCGTATGCAAGAAGATAAGAGCTAAACCTGTCAAACTAGGCCCTGGGGGCCTATTTGAGGCCATATAGGGCCCTTTTGAGTTTGCACACATGTGTAGGATGCTGAGGATCAGTCATACCTGGTGGTTGTGACATATAGATTTCTTCATGCACAAAGTCATGGAGGAATGCATTTTTGACATCCAGTTTTCTAATAACCCACTGCTGGCTTAGTGCTGCTGCAAGGACTAGTCTGATAGTTCCAGGTTTTTTGACTGGGCAAAAAGTTTTTGTATAGTCTACACCATCCACTTGGTTGTATCCCTTAGCCACAAGTCTAGATTTCCGTCTTTCCAAGGTGCCATCAGGATTAAGTTTAGCTTTAAAAACCCATTTGGAGCCAATAATGTGCATATTTGGTTGTCTAGGTACTAGTTCCCAGGTGTTGTTTTGATGTAGGGCCTGTAATTATTCTAACATGGCAGCTTTCCAACCAGGATGTTTGAGGGCTTCTGTGACATTTCTGGGTTCCCTAGGTATAGTAGGGAATGTGGAGATGGTAAGGTCATATTTGGGGTTAGGTTTCAGGATTCCATGCTGAACCCTAGTAGTCATGGTCTGAGTGCCAAGGATATTGGTTTCTGGTGAGGGTGATGGTGATGGGAGGTCAATGCCATCAGTGGGGAAGTGGACTGGAGATGCAAGAGGTGTGATAATTGGGGATGTTGGAGGTGTGATGATTAGGGATGTTGGAGGTGCGATAATTTGATCAGTATCTTGTTAGACTCAGACTGTGTATCAGTGTCCACAGTGGTGTCTGAGTCAAGGTGTTCTTGTAGATGACTGACCAGATCAGGTTGAGGAGTGGGATGGACAGGTGTGGATGCACTTTCTGGATTGTGTATGGGTATATCTGGGATAGAGACTGATGAGGAAGTTGTGGTTTGAGGAATGTGAGGATGAAAGTGATGTGTGTGGTCTAATGTGGATTGGAGCCAATCTTCAAAAGTACTCAAAAAATTTGGTTGGGGAGTGGTTGCTGGGTGACTGGTTTGTGGTTTATAAGGAAACAGGGACTCATCAAAGACAACATGTCTTGAGATGATGATTTTTCTAGTTGGAGGATGATAGCACTTATAGCCTTTGTGTTGCATGCTATATCCTATAAAGACACATGGGACTGTTTTAGGATCAAATTTATTGTGTCTTGTGTCCCATGTGTAAGGGTAGCACCTAGTACCAAACACTCTGAGTGTGGAATAGATGGGGTCCTTGTTATATAGTTTGTGGTATGGAGACTCAGAATCTAGGGCAATGGATGGTGTTCTGTTCATGATGTATACTGCTGTGGCAAAGGCTTCAGTCCATAAGAATAGGGGTAGATGGCTATGAAACAACATGGTCATCCCTAATTCTCTGATTGTCCTATGTCTCCTTTCTACAATCCCTGTTTGTTGAGGTGTATGTGGACAGGACAGTTGGTGTACAATCCCATGTGCCTTGAAGTGAGTGCTTATTTTGGTATTAACAAATTCACCACCACAGTCTGAATGAAAAATTTTAATGTTTGTGTCAAACTGTCTAGAAACATAGTTTTCAAAGTTGATATAAGCCTCAAAGAAATCAGATTTATGAACCAAAGGTACAAGCCAAGTAAATTTTGAAAAATCATCTACAAAACTAGCATAATAAGAAAAACAACCAATGGACTTTATAGGAGCTGGCCCCCACAAGTCACAGTGTATTATTTCAAATGCCCTAGTACTAACACTTTCAGAATCAAAGAAAGGTAGTTTATTCATTTTCCCTAATTGACAGCTTTCACAAATGTGATCTGTTTTTATTTTTCCAAAAACATCTATTAAACCCTTAGTCTTTAAGGTTTGGACAGTCCTCATCTGAGTGTGTCCCAGCCTTTGGTGCCATAGCTCACTTGTCCCTGATCTGAATCTATTGGAGTAGTGTAGTTCAAGAACATTTTCCAGGACATATAGATCACCCTTTCTTCTCCCTGTAGTCAGTGTTTCCCCTGTTGTCTGTGCCTTAACAAGAACATTATCATTAGTAAATTCATAGATTACACGTTGGTCATGAGTGAGTTGACTGACTGATAGTAGACTTTTTGTGAGTTGTGGTACAAGTAGGACATCTTTTAATGGTAGTGTAGTGTGTTTTTGTTTGAGAAGTGACTGTCCTATTCCAGTGATAGGAAGTGTAGTGCCATTTCCTATTATGATAGAATCTGAACCAATACTGCTTTGAATGTTATACAACATACCTGATTTACCTGTCATATGATGGGAAGCTCATGTGTCTATTGTCCATTCAGTGTCAGCAATAGAGGTGTCCAAGGTGAGTGCAGCTAGTGCTTGGGGAAGTTCATTGGCTTGTTCATCCTTCTTGGGTACCCACCAGCAGATCTTTGCTCTATGGCCCATCACTCCACAGTACTGGCACCTGTCATTCCTGTATCTTTCTCTTTCTTCATTTGTCATCTTCCTTTCCCCTGGTGGTGGAGGTCTTCTTTGAGTGTTGTTGTTAGTGTAGTTTCCTGGAGTTTGCTGTGCCTGAAACCCCCTTCCAGAGGATTCAAATCTGCTGTTTTGTTCTGTCTCAGATCTGTTATTTTGTCCTGTAGAGGACCTGTAGTTGGACTGTGTCCTGGACTGGCTTTGGCCATAGTATGCCATCTGTTGTGTTGTGTGTGTGGGAGTGAATGAGGAGAACTAGCTTCTCATCTGATCTAGGTTTTGTAAATGGGACACCAATTCAGTGTAGCTAGGTCTTGGTGGCTTAAGCATAGTTGTGGTGAAAGTTTCATAACTGGGACCTAGACTGGTGAGAAGAAAGTATACATTTTCAGAATCTCCAACTGGTTTGCCAATGGCAGCAAGGCTGTCACACAGTCCTTTAAAGTTCCTTATATGCTCTGCAATGGTCATGTCTTCATCTTTCTTTAGGTAGGTTAGCTGCTGCTTGAGGGTAAATTCCCTTTCCTATGAATCATGTGCATAAGCATTCTTTAGAGCATCCCATACCGCAGTGGTCGTGTCGGACTAATCACTATACCTAGTGATTCTTCCGAGAGTGATCCAATGAGCCAACCTCTTAGCAATCTGTCGGACTTCTTCCATTTTTGGTATTCTGGATTTGGTGTGTCTGATTCTGTACCATCTGATTCTGCAGTTTTGACAAACCGATCTGGTGCAGGTGTCTCCTGAGTCGAATGTCCTACTAAGTCTTGGCTTTCAGCAAGTGCTAGTGCTTGTTCCTTCCATAGTGGATAGTTGTTTTGAGTTAACTTCAAGGTGATGAAGTTGCTGACGTTCAATGAAATTGTTTCCATGTTTTTATATTGTGAGATTTGTGTGAGATTTGTTTGCCTGGGACTGAAGCTTGTTGAAGCTGAATGCTGTGTGCTTGATTTATTGTTTTTAACTGTATTTGTGTTGGTCTGGTTTGTTTTGTGACATTGTTGATTTGTATGATTTGTGATTTATGATTTGTTTGGTTCGTTGGTTTGTGCAGAAATTCTCTCTGATACCATAAAGAAATCAGAGGCAAAGCGGAAGAAGAAAAAAAGCAGAAAAAACCAAAGTTAAAGAAGGTAAAAGCTCCTCCTTTTCTGTATATTCATTAATCGAAGCTTGTCTGATTTTATACAGTGCAGTCCCTGTGTCTTGATTATCACAGACTCATTTTGAATTCAACCCTAGAGATAAGTTTGAAACAAACCTAATTTATCCTGATTTATTCGAAGTAAACAATTGGATTAACTCAGATACAAAGCTATTAAGATAAACCATCACTCTGTTTGAAAGATTATGATTTCAGATAAACTCATCATTTAATATTTCCGGATTTTCTGAATTTCAACCTTATCATTCCATTTTTGAATGTTGAACCGATCTGTTTATCTTTTGCTGCATATGGACAGCATTATCAGTGTCTAAGTCTTTGTTGTCTGAGCGTAGATTGTCTGATCAAAAGGACTTTTACCTATGGGAACAAAAGGACTTTTCTTCGCCGCATAATATAATGGATCAAACGTATTATTATATAATTACAAGTCAGTCAGATGGTAGTAGTTATTAAACCATCAACGAATTTTCTCTTATATATGTTATGATAATTAACATCCGGAAAAATATCATCCACCTCTGAAATATCTATTCCATTATGGAGTTGACGGATTCAAAAAATAAATAAACAAATATTAATTTACAGTTCAAGCAATTTTAAATTTTAAGCTACA
This sequence comes from Gentiana macrophylla, assembly GCA_026214975.1. Classification (NCBI taxonomy): domain Eukaryota; kingdom Viridiplantae; phylum Streptophyta; class Magnoliopsida; order Gentianales; family Gentianaceae; genus Gentiana; species Gentiana macrophylla. The sequence continues at coordinate 26,729,994 of CM047810.1, read as the reverse complement.
GCAATAAAGTCATCTCCGCGTTGTTTCTTTTTTTTCTTTTTCTTTTTTTTTTTTTTTTTCGTTTTACATTTTTGTCCGTTGACCCAATAATCAACTTCCTTCTACCCTATCCTTAAGGTAACATGAACGTTGATTTTATTTTGTTTTTACATTTCTTCACCTTCTGACCTAAAACCACCTAATTCCCTTCCCCTGTATCCTAAAAGACACGCTTCGAATATCAGGTCTACTATTTCTTCGCATCCCAATTTTATATTCCATATAATTAACACAATAATACGAAAAAGATTTTTTTTAAATAAAAAATCAATTGTAAGAAGGTTGTATCAGTTTTGGCATAGCTGCTATAGCAGTTGAGCATGACACAGATGATGATATATGGCTCTAATGGCTGGGGAGTCAGCACATCACAATGATGTGTGGATTCGTGATTCTGGAGCATCCTATCATGCATATTAGTCCATGAGGTCATTCTCAACCCATGAGCAGATGGATACAAGACATATTTCTTTGGCCAACAACAAGGTCCGGAAGATAGTTGGGATTGACTTAGTTCAGCTAAGAGGACTGATGATGGTAGATTCTACACACGGAAAGATATTATACATGTACTATAAATGACCAAGAATTTTATATCTATTAATCTACTGGACATCAAAGGGCTCAAGTTCAAATGTGAAGGTGGAGTACTGATTGTCCTAAAAAGCTCAGTCATGGTCCTCAAGAGTATCAAGAAGGGAACCTTGTATCTATTACAGGACTCTACAGTATCTGAATTTGTTCCCGTTGAATCATCAAAAGTTCACCAATCATAGCTGACCAAGCTACGGCATATGAGACTTGGTCATATAGGTGAAAGAAGGATGTACATTCTGTCAAAAGCTGATCTTCTTGTGGGGTATAAAGTCAAGAATCTGGACTTTGTGAGCATTGTGTGTTTAGGAAGCTTAATCGGAGTATGTCCTCAAAAGGCATACACAACACAAAGACAACACTTGATTATATTCATCTGATTTTTGGGGGACACCACGTGTGGATTCTTTGGTTGGTCACAAGTATTTTGTGTCCTTCATTGATGATTATTCAATAATGACTTGAGTGGTGATGATGAAACACAAAAGTGATGCATTCAAGAATTCCAAACATCGGAAAGCTCAAGTGGAGAATTAGACAGGGAAGAAGACCTAAAGGCTCCATACAGGTAATGGTCTGGAATTCAGTTGGTCCGAAATCGATCAATTCTGCAAGGATGAGAGTATTGCCAGGAACCAAGCATTCAGAGATACCTCTCAACAAATTGGTGTGGCGGAAAGAATGAATCAAACTCAATAGGAGAGAGCTAAGTGCATGCTCTCCATTTATGGTTTGTCATTTAGATTTTGGGCAGAGACTGACAGCACAACTTGCTACCTAATCAACATGGGACCTCGCACATGGATCAATCTCATAACACCAATTGCGATGTGGTCATGCAAGCTTGCAGATTACTCATGTCTAAGGGTTATTGGGATCATAGTTTATTATCATGTGAGTGAATGTAAGCTAGATCCAAGATCCAAAAAATGGGTGTTTGTAGCGTATGAAGATAGAGTCAAAGGGTATAGAATTTGGTTATCAACTGACATTATGGTTATAATCAGCAGGAGTGTGATCTTTGATGAAAACTCTATTCTCAACTCATCTATGAGGAGCTCATTTGAATTTGAAATTAGAGCTAAATCCGAATCTTAGAGAGTTGACAAACAGGTGAAGCTTTAGGTCAACTCAGATGAATGTTGATTTTATTTTGTTTTTACATTTCTTCACCTTCTGACCTAAAACCACCTAATTCCCTTCCATTGTATCCTAAAAGTCAAGCTTGATAGTAGGTCCACTATTTCTTCGCTACCATATTTTATATTCCATATAATTAACACAAGAATATGGAAACAAAAATTTCGATACAAAATCAATTTTAAGAAGGTTGTATAAAATTAAATGTATCATATCCTTTTTATAATGACATATTAGGGAAAAAGAGGAAGCAACTCCGGCTCCGTTTGGTTTCAGACTGGACTGGATCCATTTGAGTTATGAGAGAGAAAATAAAATAAAATAATATAAAGTAATGATTATAAGGTTGAAATGTTGTATTAAAATTTGTGTTGATGAAGAAATGATTGGTGAAATGATTGGTGAGAGAAATATTATATTGATAAAGTAATGGTTGAATAGTGTAGGTGATGAATAAAATGAATTGATTAATATTATTTTATTTGTTGATTGTGAAATGATTGGTGAGAGAAATATTAAAATAATAGTAAATAATATACTGGGTGAATAAAATATTAAGTTGGATCCAAATGGATCCAGTCCAGTCCGAAACCAAACGGGAGGGATCGCATATTTGGAATTGATGTCCTCATCATATTGAAGCTCATTTAGACGCTTATGAAATTTAATTTGTGCCCCTGGATTATAGCACAAAGGCAGCCCAGAGTTAGCAGGGTGCTAGCTAGGGTTCATAGCGGGCCAAACAACCGAGCTGCATCGATGCCTTGGGTAGAACCGAGGTTCATGACAAGAGCACAAATGACTCTTATCTATTGAGGGAAGCATAAAGAACCTTTGTAGTATTGAACAACTGAAGAAAATATGAATCTTACAAACTATTGTCTAGGAAAACTAGGGTTTCTGGGAAAACAAGAAGAGAAAAGGAGGAGGAAACCCTTCCTTCGATTTTTATAAGAACAAAATACTCTTTTCCTTTTTTTTTTGTTACTTTTCCAGAAAAAACAAAGCTGGTATTTATACCAGTCAAAGTCAAACATAAAGAAAAAATAAATTATTACAATCAACACCCCCTCAAGATGAGGAGTCAAGATACACAACAACATTAAAACTACTCAACAAAGAATTAAAAACAGGGGCTTCCAGTGCTTTGGTGAAGATGTCCGCGAATTGGTGAAATGGGAAGAAGCTTGATGTAACCAGCTTGTACTTTTTCACGAATGAGGTGACAATCTATCTCTAAATGTTATGTATGCTCATGGAAAATGGGGTTGTGCGCAATGTGTATCGCACTCTAGTTATCACAGTATAACACTGTAAGTGCCCCATCAAAAACATGCAAATCTTGGAGTAAATATTTCAACCTTACAAATTCACAAGTAGCATTAGATAAAGGCACGATATTCAGCCTCTATTGAACTTCTGGCCATGATGGTCTGTTTTTTTGCTTTCCAGGAGATGACTGAGGACCCAAGGAACATAACATACCCATAAACCGAATGCCTAGTCACTTGGCAACCTATCCAGTCAGAGTCAACATATCCAGTCAATTTAATGCTATTATCTCACTTGAATAAAACAAGCCTTGGTGAGGAGCCTTTTGATGTATCTTAGAAGATGATGTCTTTGCCTCATGTGAGCAATCGTGGGAACATCCAAAAGCGAGATAATCTATTTGGATTGCAAAGTGCAGTCCGGCCTAGTGATGGTGAGATAGAAGAGCTTCCCAATTAGACTTCAGACTCTGATTATCTCCGCCACCACTCTGAATCCCTGAATAAAGAGCGCCTTTTGTTGCCATGGGGGTATCAACAGGTTTTGCTGCAAGGAAGCCAAAGGTTTCTAGCAGCTTTGTGGCATACTGTTTTTGTGAAATGGTGATGCCCTGTTCTGTTCTTTGTACTTCTATCCCAAGGAAATCTCAAAGATCTCCCAAATCCTTGATCTAAAAACTTCGGTGCAGAATTTTTTTATGTGCTCAATGTCATCCAAGTTGGAGCTGGCAATTATGATGTCATCCACATAGACAACTAATGCCATGAAACTCTCCTCTTGGCCTTCGGTGAAAATACTATAGTCATGAACTGATTGAGTGAACCCCTGATTTTATAGAGCAATGGTCAATTTGTGGTTCCACTGCCTGCTGGCCTGTTCGAGGCCATAAATGGACTTTCTTAACCTACAAACTTCACCACTATCAGTCCCTTGGTACCCTGGGGGTAACCTCTTATATACCTCTTCCTCCAAATTCCTATGGAGGAAGGAATTATTGATATCTAGTTGTTTTAAATGCCATCCTTTAACTACAACAAGAGCTAAAAGGAGTCTGACTATAGTACTTTTGTCCTCAGGAGAGAAGGCCCCCCTCATAATCAACCCTAAGAGTTTGTGTGTACCCCTTAGCTACTAGCCTAGCATTGTACCTCTCAATAGTACCATTTTCTTTGTATTTAACATTGTAGACCCACTTACATCCAATGGGATGCTTCCCAGCTAGTAAATCAACTAAATCCCATGTGTGTGTCTGTTTAAAAGCTGTAATTTCCTTAGTCATTGCCTCTCTCCAGTGAGTGTGTTGTATAGCTTGGTTATAGGATGTGGATTCTGTAATGTGGTGATCGGGGTTGTACTCGATTGAAATTTGAAAAGAGTGTGAGATGATTATTGGACAACTTGGTTGCATAGTTAGTCATGCAAGTAACTAGAGACTTGTTTGGATCTAAGGGATCTTCTAACAGCAGGGAAGTCTGGAACAACAATGTTATCAGCAGAATGATCATTTGAGTGAATGGATGAATCTGAAAATTGGGATGAGCTAGATGTGCTAGGTGTAGATTGGGATGATTCAGATTTAGGTGATGAAACCGAAGAATCAAAATCATGGTGCTGTTCATGTGCATCAGGTGTGACTAGATATTGATTTCCAGGATCAGGGTAAGGTACAGTCAAAGAGAATAATTCTTTGAGTTGTGTGGTTCCTGTTTTGAAAGAGGCATGCAAGGGAAAATAGGACTCATGGAAAACAACATCCCTGGATATAAACACTTCCCTAGTGGCAAAGTCCAACAGAATGTACCATTTTGTTGTCTTAAAATTTCCAATATAGACACTCAATCTACTCCTAGGATCAAACTTAGACCAATGCTCCTAAAGAGTGCAGGCATAGACTAAGCATCCAAAGACCCTAAGCTGACCGTAATCAACTTCCTTGTTGTACAACTTATGGAAGGGAGTGTCATTCTTTAACACAGGTGTGGGTAAACAATTAACCACATCTGTGGCATGTAACAGACAGTAACCCCATTAGGACATGGGTAGATGGGATTGAAACTTCAATGCTCTAGCAACATTGAGAAGATGTTGGTGCTTCCTCTCAACAATGCCATTTTGTTGAGGGGTACTTACATAGCTAGTCTGATGCACTATACCCTTCTCGATCCTTAGATTTCAACAAGTAAACCCAGGTGAACCTGGAATTGTCATCTATAACAGTCAAGAAATACATGTGTCCATGTATGGTGGTGGTTCTATAGGGCCCACATATATCCATATGGACCATGTCAAAAAGAATTTCAGATACAGACTCTCTCAAGGGAAAAGGCAACCTTTTTTGCTTTGCCAACGGATAGACATGACATACCCCTCTATCATGCTGTGTGTTATTTGTGCTATTTACATTTGACAAAGACAAATTGGTTAAAATACCCTGTGTCAAGTGCCCCAACCTGAAATGTGATAACATTTCAGATGGAATTACCTCAGTTGAGACAGAACAGACCTTAATAGCATTTTCTACTAACAAACTTCCTGGGTTTAGAAGGTAGAGCCCTTGCATCAGCTTAGCTGCTCCAATCCTCTTCCCATTCCTCATATTCTGAATAACACAAAAGTCAAATTCAAATCTGACTCTCACATTGTTATCTTTAGTGGGACACCCTACTAAAATCAAATTGTAGGAGAAACTTGGTGTGCACAACACATTCCTTAAAGATTTCCCTTCACTTAACCTTATTGTGCCTATATGACTGAGAATAGCTTCATTACCATTAGGCAACCCAACTCTAACACCTCTAATTGGTTTTGAATAGCACATATCATTAACTAAACACACTATGTGATCAGTGGCCCCTGAGTCTACTATCCAATAACATGGAGAAGTAGAAATTATGCATGTCTTGTTATCCATAAGGTTGTGAGTAGCAGTCAATATGGACATATGGTTGACCATAGGTGATCTATGAGAAGTACCAGCAATCTTAGTGTTCTGTATAAGCTTGAGAATCTCCTCATATTTCTCATTAGGGAAGCCCGCTGGTCCAGCCCTCTATATAGCATTGTCTCTAACAATTCCTGGTGTTGCATCTTCTATTGCAGAAACTCCTTCCACCAAATTGGCCTTGTGTTTTGACTTAAAACCAGGAGGGAATATGTGCTTCCTGTAACATGTATCAGTAGTGTGCCCGTGGAAGCCACAATGTGTGCATTGTGCTTTCTTACCCTGTGGATTATATTGATTTTTACCAGTTTCAGTTCCTCTGCCTGTTTTATTCTCATTTTGAGTTCCAAAGGCCTTCTCTTGAACCTTGTTTGCAAACACCATCGGTGCAACACTGTTATTTCTTTCATTGGCATACTGTAATTGCCTTTCTAACTTTATAGACATTCCAAAAACTGCCTTGATGTTTGTCATAGGAGTCATAATCATGACCTGGTTGCTAATTTGAGAATAATCCTCACTGAGCTCTTTCAGAAACCTTATGACATGCTCGGTCTCGAAATAATCAACAAACACCTTGATTATTTCCTTACAATTGCATCTTGGAGCACAAGAGCAATTCAGAATCGGCCTTAGGAGGCAAATCTCATCCCATACCACCTTAATTTTCGTATAATACTTAGAAATCATTGAATTTCCTTGCCTTATGCCATTCAATTCCTCTAGTAGGTCCGATAAGCGATGCGAATCTAGGTTAGAGAAACGATCCTTTAGATCTCCCCAAACCTCTTGAGCGGTGTTGATCCAGAGCAAACTCCTCGCAATTGTGCTATGAACAGAGTTTAGAATCCATGATGTCACCATCGTGTTGCACTGATTCCAAGCATCGAAGTTCCTATCTCCTCTCGATGCACGAGGAATCATACCGTCGATGAAGCCTACTTTGTTTTTCATGATAAGCGCCATCCTGATGGATCTGCTCCACGCATGATAATCATTTCCTTCTAGAACCGGATGAACCAGAGCGGAACTTTCATTTGGATGAATTTAAAATGAACTGGAGACTAGAATAACCTCCTGATTTGCCATCGATCTACCTTCGATTGCAGAAAAAGAGTGAATCAATCGAATCTACTCTCTGATACCATGAAGAAAATATGAATCTAACAAACTAATGTCTAGGTAACCTAGGGTTTCTGGGCAAACCAGAAGAGAAAAGGAGGAGGAAACCCTTCCTTCGATTTTTATTAGAAATGAATTTTATTTTCCTTTTTTTGTTACTTTTCCAGAAAAAAACAAAGCTGGTATTTATACCAGGAAAAGTCAAACATAAAGAAACAAAAAAATTAATAAAAAACTTATTACAATCAACAACAACAGCCTCAACTTCGCTCTTGCATTTCTGAGACAAGACTTGTTGTTCGGTAGCATGCTGAACGATTTGGTCTGACGGCTTCTTTTGGAATGCATATATCCCTTTCTTGCTTCGCCGTTGTCTACTTGGCCCTCAACTTACCTACACCATTTTGGTTGGTTTAGCAGCTAGCGAAGTCAGATCCCACCACAGTTTACTTAGGGAGGCATTATCAGTCTCATTAGCCTTCTTTAGAGTCTCTTACTCTTCACGGGCCTGAGCCAGCTCGGACTAAATTTTCTCAGCACGGCCTGGCATCTCCCTCTACCCGCGACACGCTTCACTCATCCACACCAAATCCTGAAAGAGAATAGGAGCAAAATCAAACAAAGAATCTTTATGAAACAAATAAAGGAAACACGTGTTAACATATATTATGTGGATAAAAGAGTATTAGATGTAAGTATGATGTGCATACACTTCTGGTATCAGATTCACGACTGAAACAATCAGTAGATTAGAAGAATTAGCTAAATTGTAAAATCAACTGAAATGAAGAGGATATGGGTTGAAACAGTCTGCTGAACAGAAGAGATGAACGGATGTGAAGATAAAAACATTAGATGAGAAGAATCGGTTGAGTATCATCAAATCAACCGAGAGGACGAAACTGATGTAAACATTTTATGTTGTAACCGTTTGTAACTAACTTGTGAGGAGTATCGTCTATAAATATTCCAACATCAACGTTTTCTCAGTTGTTAGTTTCATAGAATTTCGAAAGTATTCTGTGAAAAATATTGTGTTCCTGATTGTTGGTTGAAGTGTTTATGGTGTTTTTTAGATGTTCTTGTAGCCATGGCAGTGAATAATTAAGCCCCTCCAGCCCTTTCTAGCTTCATCCAAATGAAAATACTTCTCTAGTATTAGTCCAACTATTGCTGAATGGAAATAATTAATTATTGGAAGATGGCTATGAATATGGATTTGATTACGAAAAACAAATATGGTTTTGTTGATGGGAGGAGCAAGAAAGCAGAGTCAAGTTCAGCTGAATTTTCCGTTTGTGAGAACTTGCATCTTGAATTCAGTTGGGAACACAATTTCCCAAAGTTTGTTGTACTTGGGAAATGCGCAGTCTGTTTGGACGAATCTTGCAGGTAGATTCTACATTGTTGATGAATTTAGGCTTTCAAGTCTTCTTGAGAAAGTAAACTCTGTGAAACAAAGGGATTAATTCTGTGAATTAGTACTTTACAAAACTCATGACTCCTTGGGAAGAAATCAAGATCATTTGGCCTAGTCATTCTTGTACATGTGAGCCTCAGTGTAGGTGTGATTCTATGAATATCTTGTTGGATCACATTAATGTGGATTGTGGAACATGTGATGCGATTTTTGAAAGGTCTGAGAGAAGAATTTGAGCCAGTAGTGTCTCAATCCATGTTACTGGTTCCTTTTCCATAGATTGAATATGCATTTGCGATCAAAATTAAGTTTGAAAGACAAAAAACTTATGCATCTAGAAAATTGAAAAACCAAGATTCTACAATCTTATTGGCATAAATTAAAGCGATGCTCAAGGCAGAGGTGACATGAATGATCAGCCTAGCTTTAAATCAAATCGATTCAGCAAGGTTTATCAACCAGGAAATCTGAACAACAATTGTTTCAGGAATATGAAAAATTAAAAGATTCAGTGCACTTCTTGTGGATTTAATGGAAATACTGAGAATAATTGCTACAAGAAACATGGCTATCCACATGGTTTCAAGTCAAAGAGCAGAGCCAATATGGTGGATCTGGGAGACAAGGACAAGTCAGTTGATAGGGAGGATCAAGAGGCTGGACATGTTGGATCCACTATTCAAGGTCTTGGTCTTACATCCCAACAATTTCAGAGGCTGTTGAATCTCATGAATTATGAATTCTCGGGTCATGTAGTGAATCAATCCATGCACTGAAAACTCAATTCTCCCCTATGCATGGATCATGTGAAACTTGGTTTGGTAAAATCTACGTACACGGTGGATTTTGGATTCTAGTGCCACACATTGTATTGTGTGTTTTTTCTCAATTATGTAATCTTAAAATGTTGTTAACATGAAAGTAGGATTACCTAATAGCAATAATGTACAAGTTACTCATATTGGGCTAGTTTGGATCAATTTTTTTTTCTGACATTGTATATAGTTCTGTACATTCCTAGTTTTAATTTCAATCTACTGTCCTTACTTGTGTTAACTAAAGATTCATATTGTATTGCTATTTTCACACCTGACAAATGTATTATGTAGGGCAACAAGAGAACAACAGTGATTGGTTTAGCTGAGAAGCATAAAGGCTTATATGTTTTGCATCACAAATCTAATTCAAATGTTTCTAATTGTCAATATATTTGTAATTCTATATATAATAATTTCCTTTTTGACACTATAGACAAAAACATTATTTGGCATTATAAATTAGGTCATCTTCCCTATAAAATATTACAAGTCATTAGTTACGAATAGGAATAGGAACTTACTACAACGGAATGACTTTACAACGTACGATATCTCAATGATAGGAATAGGAACTTACTACAACGGAACGACTTTACAACGTACAATGTCTCAAAGAAAAATACAACACTTGCCTTACAAGGACCTTAAAAGAAAATACAACAAGTCTGAAAAATAATTACTAATTAATCTAGTAGAACCACTACAAGGAAAATAAAGTAGAAGCATCTTATCAACGTCATCAGAAGTCGTCATCTACCCTTGGTCATCCTATTCGTCTTCTCATACCACAATGCATACAAAAGAAACATGCAAAGAAGATAGGTACATAGAAAGAGTGAGAAGCTAATGATTAATTAGATTCTACAACAAAGAGGTTCTTTTATATTATTAAATTATCTTTATGAGATAAAATCAATTCTAGGATTCAATTCATGCTCATCAACATGTCGCACTTATTGCTTTCTAACTTAGCTTATCTATGTTACATCCGCATTCAAGGGCACTACGTATGGTGTATATCCGCCATGAGATATAATGTGCAGCATATTGGTGGATCACACCAATAACCACGGGGGAAAGCCTGATAGCGTACACGTTCGGCGAAGTTCCTCCACTACCCTTTAGCCGTTTATAGGCCATCAGTGTTGTTCGCTTTATCTGAATACCCACACATCGCGATATAGCCTGGTGCCTATCCCAGAATGGATTGATGTTTAGTCTTTTACTACACAGTTACGTTTATTATTAATCATTAAATAACCTCTCTCACAACTACTACTCTCTCTCATTGACCACTAGACACTGACAAGTCCTAGCAATTACACAGACATTGATGAATACTAATTCATCAAAGCACAAGCCTATCATGCCCTTCTGACGGTCCCGAACTTCAAATCTTGTGAAGAATCCATTCGGTGCCGGAACTAAACACATCAGAAACTCAATCACTGCTTGTTCATGTTCATATAGTGTTATCATATCAAGAAACCACACATAAAACTAGACTTGGGACTTAAATCACAACTTTTAACGAAAACAGGAGCCAATGCACACGCATTGAGCTCTTTGCAACATTCTGGGAGGTTCTGCCAAGGCAATGCGCACGCATTCAGTCAGAAACGGCCCTGACATATGCACTTAAATGATTTCTACTCAACTCCAAACAATTCAACATCGAAAATACTCAGAAAAATAGCATCAAAACATGTTCTAAACATCCTATAGTATATCATAGCATAGAAACAACATATAAACACGAATCCTTGCTACAAACCAACACCAACCTAAACATTGTAAAACATAATTACTTATTAGGAAGAGCCTCTTACCTTAATTGCCAGCAAAACCGAAAGCAATATTCAAAGAAAAACGTCAAGCAACTGCTACAACTCTTGATCCTCAAACCCAAAACTTATTTGATCAACAAGTAACCCTAAAAAACCTATTTTTCTTGTAAAACCTGAAATGCAAAAGTGTGTGAAACGTAGAATTACCTAGATTATTCTCTTTAAAACTATTTTTTAGAACAATCTATGCTCAAGACAATCGTTTTGACTACTCATGGCTGCAAAAAAGAGCTACGGACTGAAAGATATGAATTTTGAAGGATCAATCTCGACGATTACAAAAAACTATGGCTAAACTGAAAACTTACGAAATAGGGAGATGTTGTTTTCCAAAGTTTCGTTGTGTCGCGGTGACCACTTTTCTCTACTACGGCATCTTAAAACGATGAACGGATGGCCCTGCGATTGAAGATTCCCTTCCTTCGCTTCACTCGACAACTCATGCGTTGCTTTTCTCTCTGTGTTGATCATCCCCCCCTTTTTTTTTTTAATATACGTATGAGATAATAATATGAGAGGATTTTGAGTATTATTTTCCTTAAATAACTATTAATTAAAATCCTTTTAATTAAATTACTAAATCCTTTAATTAAGTCCTTTTTAAGTAAATAAATAGGTTAAATAATAATTAGTTCTTAGTGAAAATACTCAATTACTAATTTACCCTTTCTGAAAAGTCGAGATGTTACACATTCAATCAAAATTATGCTTCGTGCTTATATGATCATCGGGCAGAAGAGTGACTAACCGAAGCAGTTTTTTTTTAAAGACAATGGATTTAAATTGATATAGTTGATGTCTAAGTTGATACAAAACGCGAAACTGTTGATGAAGAATGAATTTCCCCAAAAATGAGGTAAGAAGAAAAAAAAAGAAAAAAGAAATAAATGATGGGTAATTATTATTTAATTATTTAGGAGAATAATTAATGAGGATTATTTGATGATATTTTGATTTATTTATTATCCATAGTTACGAAAATTTGAGAGCAAGTATTCTATTTCTTAGGGGACAAGTAAGTTTATTTCTTTTATTATTGATTTTCTAGAAATTTCCTAGTTCTAGACTTTTCTTTTGTACACTATATAAAGGAAGCTCTCAATGTAATAGACATCATATGATATCTTTTCTATCAATAAAATCATAAGAGTTTTCTCTTGTTAAGCCTTTGGCTTTGTTTGGTGCTCTTAAGTTTTCTTCGTCCGATTGAACGATATCAATCACCTCGTCCGTTCGTATGATAACGTACTTGATTCTCTCAGTCTTGTCCTACATCAACTGTGATATCAACTGATTTAGGATACCACATCTATTGTAAAATATATCACATCTTATGATGAATAAAATCCTATTTGGTTTCGGGTTGGATTGGGGTTGAATTGAGTCATGAGAGAGAAAATAAAATAAAATAATGTAAAGTAATGATTATAAAGTTGAAATGTTGTATTGAAATTTGTGTTGATGAAGAAATGATTGGTGAGAGAAATTTTAATGAAATATTATATTGATAAAGTAATGGTTGAATAGTGTAGGTAGTGAATAAAATGAATTGATTATTTTATTTGTTGATAGTGAAATGATTGGTGAGATAAATATTAATAAAATAATAAAATAAATAAAATAATAATTACTTTAAAATAGTGGGTGAATAAAATATTGAGTTGAATCCAAATGGATCAAACCCAGCCTGAAACCAAACAGGGGCATGAGTTCTTTTTTTAAGCTTTTTGGCTTGAGTTTGATATTTTTTTCCTTGAATTTCTTTGTCCGATTAGGGGTTGTCAAACACTCGTCTGTTTGTACGATAAAGAACTTGATGTTCGTAAATTCGGATGATTTTAAGTGTCTTTCACGTAGAAAAAATCTCTGTATACATATGTATAATCTTTGAAAAAATAGTGGAATTCCCTTGTGACGAGGAACAAATATTCTTAGAAAATGGGTCAAAGAGAAAAAGGGAAAAAATTGAAAAGAGGTAATGTTATAAAGGATAAAAGTCATATATAAATTAAAATTTAGGGGAGTGGTAATAAAAGACAAAAAAAAGTTAAAAAATAGGATTAAGGATAGTGGAAAAAAAATCATGTGTTAAAGGACAATTTCACTGTTTGTTACTCAAAAAACACTGCTTGGTTGCGTTAGATATTTACTGATGGAATCCACTATTCCACTGCTTTGGTTTGTCCTTTTCATCCAATAAAAAATTCCACCGTCCTTTTTACACATTTCCACTCTTATTTTGTCCTTTTTAACAATAAAGCCTAAAATTTATTCCAGTGGATTGAATATAATAGCAAAAAGGAGAAGTTGTCATTCCACTAGACGATTATGCCCCGCTTATGTTTTTTGTTTTCGTTTTTGTTTTAGTTGATTTGTTTGATAGTGGATTTGTTTGATATTAAAAAAAATTACTATATTATTTTAAATGGATTTGTTTGATAGTGGAATTGAAGCCGTTAAATGTGACAAGGTTAATTCCATCTTTTCAGGTGTCTTTTGTCATTTTTCAACATTTTCAATCCGTTTGTCCTTTTTGACAATTCTTTCTCTATTATTGTCCTTTATAACCATACCCCAAAATGAAATTGGAGAAATCTACACAATCAAATCGATCTGAAAACTGGATGGACCAGTTTACCGTGAGATCAATATTAAAATAATAGCAACCGTTGGTTTAATTGCTGTATTATTAGTTATTGTGTACCATAAAAAATATTTTAACCTGTCAAACAGGTAATCGATCACCATTAAAAAAAAATAAAAATTCATTCCATTAGAATTTTCTTTTGTCGTCCTACAGGCCTTCTTCACCATGGCCATTTTGTTTTTCAATTTCCACACTTGCGTTTACTTTCCTCGTCCATTTTTTTTGAGGGGACTCGTCCTCCTTCTTATGCCTTTGTTTTTTTCCTTTACTTCAAAATTCTTGTTCTTCCATGTATATTCGATGTGTTTTATTTTTGTTTCAGGTGATTCCGCACAACGAATTGTTATCAAAAGCCAATGGTTTGTTAAGAAACCGACAGAGAAAACTACTCAAAATCGATTTCTATTTATTCCATTCAATAGTTCTCGATTTTAGAGTCTTACGCAACAAACGGTCGCGAAAACGGACTTTAATCATAAGATGTCATTGGTCAATATTTTTTCCCTTCTCTGCAGTATTACCGGGTGAAGGAGAAATGTCTGACCCGCCCATTGACCCGATCCGGTCACTTTTTGACCAGAAATTGAACCAGTCAACAACCCAGATTAACCCAAATGTGACAATTGATTGAATTTGATTCTATTATTTTGTAAAGTTTGACCGGTTCCTAGCTAATTGGACCATTGTGAGCTCATTTACAAGCTCTATTTTCCGTTCGAGGTCTCAAAAAGGGAGAAACAATGATTGTGGTTAATGAGACAATTGGTCGAATTTGACTCTATTATTTTGCAAAATTTGACCGGTTCCTAGCTAATTGGACCATTTTGGGGTCATTTATGATCTCTATTTTTCCATTCGAGGTCTCGAAAAGAGAGAAACACTGATTGTGGTTATTTTTCCATCTGAGATCTATTCGGATTGAATAAATGATTCACTCATTTCTTGTAAAATAATGATTATAATGAACGATGTTTAAGAGTTTAGTGAATGATAAAAATAGTCGCCCAATCATTGTGGCAGTTTAAAAAAAAAATTGAATGTATTTGTCCAAAACGATAGATTAGTGCCACAATTAATGAAATTGAGAATTTTAATTTTTTTCCTTAACCCAAATATTTTGCAATTTTTTGAATAACCTTTTGCATTAAAGCTTTTGCATTGACATACCCTACTATGACATACACAATTGATATGGTCGGATAGTTTCACAAGCGGATTTAGTTGATTTTAGCGGTGGATATCTAGATCAGGTAAGCAATTTCTCCGGTAATTAAGTGGTGGTGCTCAAGAACAATATGAATAAAATATGAAGATATGAGAAACACCTAGCAGTCGACTTTTTCCGGTAGCAGTCCTTCGAAGATTCCGGCGGTTGTTCGAGTTGATTACCGCTAGATGCCGGACACTTGGACAGCTCAATGTTTGGACCATCAACCGTAGACAAAGCGTCGATCCAATTGGATCAACCAAGGTATTCTGCCGTCTACTTCTTTTATGCTTGTTTGTTAAACGAAGTCGATCCTGGTAATTAGAAAATAAAATTTTAAATTCCGCTGCGTTCCCGCGTATATTTTCTAACAAATACAAGTAAAACGTAAATAAATACAAGGCCGTTTGGGGAGCTCCGGCTGGGCGAGCTTGTATTGTAACCACTGCGGGTTCTTCACCTGGAACCATCATGTATGATCTTTGTTTCCTAGTCAAGAGGGCTTGGTCCAAGCTGGTGGACTGCGACCTGAGTGGCAGCAAGGTCGGCCCCCAATGCTTCATGTTGCCCTGTAGATGGCGAGCTGAAGGCATTGCTAATCGACGCAAGTTGCCTAGCCAATTATAAGAATTGTAATGGCTTGAGGCGGGTTGGATTGTACCCGGTCTAGTCCGGCTTATGAAGTTACGAACTGATTGTGCTGATGACCATATTCGTTATTGGGCCTACGTAAAGGCCAACGTGAATCTGCAGGCTCTTTTCGAGCTTGAGGTATCAACAATCAATGCCAAATCAAATTATCAAAGGTTATTCAAAATTCCAAAATAATTTGGGTTAATGAAAAAAAACTTTAAAAAAATAATTTGGGTTAAGGAAAATTTTTTTATTTAAATTTTTCACTAATATATCTTTTTGGTCAAATAACCACAATCAGTGTTTATCCCTTTTCGAGACCTCGAAAATGTAAAAATAGAGCTCGTAAATGACCTCAGAATGGTCCAATTAGCTAGGAACCGGTCAAACATTACAAAATAATGGAGTTAAATTCGACCATTTGTCACATTGGGTTGATCCGGATTGTTGACTGGTTCTGTTTTTTTATCAAAAGTAACCGGGTCGGGTCGACCTATCTTCTTCACCCGGTAATGCTGCAATTTTAATGAAACGAGAAAGGAAAAAAAACTTTGACGAATGATATCTTGCAATTCTGTGGTCCGTTTTTCGCACCGTTTGTTGGGTTGGACTCCAAAAATCGAGAAATATTCAATGGGATAAATAGAAATTGAATTTGAGCAGCTTCTTGTGTCGGGTTTCTTAACAAATCATGGCTTTTATACCAATTCGTTGTGCGGAATCACCAGAAACGGAAAAAAAAAAGCACATTGAATTATAAATAGAATAACAATAATTTTGAAGTAAAAAATAGGTAAAAGAAGAAGACAGACGACAAAAATATACGACCAAAAAAAATCTAATTCATAGTTTTGATTTTCGCTGTAACAAGTTTAATAATTTAATAATTTGATGGCTTCAAAGAATGTTTATTTTATGCGCATCATTCTTTTCATTACATGTCCGTTTAAATTCTCTGCTTTTATTATTTATTTCTTATTTGGGTTGAATTAGTTCCTTTCTTCTAGCTTCTGGTTTATTATGTTTCAGGATGGATAATGATAATTGACGATGAAGCAGCAGCAGCAAATGTCATTAATATACGGCTAAGAAAATGGGTTCCACTAAGCATCTCTTGAAGTTGCATTTCCGTGAAAGCGTTTACAATGATGGAACCTGGCAACCTGCGATAGTAATGAAGACGGGTGTATTAACCGGTTTAGGAGGTTAAAATTGATTAGGTGTGTTATTGTACACATTAATTATAATGTACTAAAAAAATGATCCAACGTACGTAATTATCTAAATATTTTTTCAATGGTAGAAATTAAAAAACTGGGCAATTAGAGAACTGAATTGTAGCCGCTCTATGAAATTGGATATAATGATAAGGTATTATTTATTCATAAGATATTTAATATACGGCCAAGAAAATCGAACCTGGCAACCTATGATAGTAATGAAGACGGGTGTATTAACTGGTTTAGGATGTTAAAATTGATTTGGTGTGTTATTGTACACATTAATTATAATGTACTAAAAGAATGATCCAACGTACGTAATTATCTAAGTATTTTTTCAATGATAGAAATTAAAAAACTGGGCAATTACAGAACTGAATATGTAGCCATTCTCTGAAATTGGATATAATGTTAAGGTATTATTTATTCATAAGATATTTATTATTTAGGAAAGTAACAAGCGAAAATGGTTTGATTAGATTTTTTTTTTTTTTTCCTTACTTAAGATGAGTAGTGCGGAAGTAATTGAGCATTTATTCATTTGCAAATCATTACAAGTATATATCGAATTACATGAATCATCCGACCAACAATAATATTATACAAATGTTATACAAAAAATGAAGGATTTCGTTTGTCTCTGGAGTTAAAGTCCGATAAAAAAAAATCAAGTAGAATATTCGTTGTTTTGAAGTTCTAGCATTTAGGCATATCAAGAGGTGGAGGAGGTATTGTGGTTGAAGGAGTCGGGCCATTCTCAACTGCAAACACAAATCCCAAACCGGTATGCAAATGTGCGTCCAAGTGACAATGAAAATACCACATACCCGGATTGTCAACTTGAAACCGAATAACAGCCCATCCAGCCACTGGAACTGCAATTGTATTCCTCAACTGTGGGTTAACGAAATTAAACTTCCGGGTGTCCCTTGCTGCATTAAAGTTTCCGAAGCCTTGTGCTAAAACATAAAAATTAAACCCATGCAAGTGCATTGGGTGGTTATCCACTGTCACTAACGTGGTGTCTTGTAATACAATTTGAACTGTTGAATTAAACTTAAGAGGCTTCACTTTTGTTGACTTTGTTGTCATCACTAACGCCGTGTTCAAAATATTACTTTCGTCTGTGTAGTTAAACACCAAAGGTGGTTGATTCGGGAAATCAGTGGTAAATACACCAACTGTATTCTTATTGTAGAATGCTTCCAACATTGAAGTTTGAGAAGGCAGTAGGAATGATGCATTATTCATGCTAGCAGCAACTCTTTGACCAAGTGGACCGGGGCAATTATTATTTCCTGGTCCTCCACAAGCGGCTAAACTCAATCCAATTGTGACAAACATTTGCTCATCTACCTGACGCGGAACTTTTCCATAGAATGGTGCAGAAACAAGACCTGTTAAACTAGTATAGAATTTATTGGCGGTTGGGGTATCGTTGAGAGCCGGTAAGATAGGCATTTTTGGTGGAATAGTTGGTGGTGCCTTTTGATATGCAAGGATTCCAGTTGTGGTGGTGTTGTCAAATCCTCCTGAAACAGTGGCTTTGTATGCACGTGATGCCATGTAATACAACGCTGGAGGCTGATTGGCGGTCAAAAGAACATCAACTGTTTGAGCTGAGCCGATTACTACGACGTCGGTGGTATAAGGATTCGTGTATGAGGCATCAATTGCAACAACCGTGAATGTGTGTCCTGCTATCTTGAAAAAGAGATTGGTACTAAGTGCCGTGTTGATAATGCGGAGCAAATATGTTTTTCCTTGTTGAACTTTTATCTGGTAAATTTCTGTTTCACGAGCATAAAATTGAAGTAAATAAAATAAGAACAAAAATTCAGGTATGAGCTTTATTCTTTCAATATACAAGCATTAGGTAATAGTACTTACGGTTTGTTGAGCATGGATATAAAGCGCCAGGTAGGCCATTCATGGTATAAGCGTTAGATATATTGAATGGAGCTCCGGTAATCAATGATTCTTTCTCCATTTCAACAATGTTTCCTTTCCAATACTCTCCTGCAATAACATGATTGTGTTTGTTTAACATTAATAATGTTTAGTTTTCAAATTTCAATAGTATGCGTATCGAACATTGTAATATGTTGAGAGGAATCATTAATACCTAAGAGAATAGGAAACTCTCCATCAGGCTTTCGGAATGGGTAGGAACGACCGTTGGAAGGACGAATGATGAGTGCCCCATGAACTGTTTCGCGCATGAAAGAAGAGTGTGCATGCCACCAAAGTGTTCCTTCTTGTTGTGTTATGTTAAACTTGTACGTATAGGTATTACCAGGCAATATGGGACATTGAGTCACATATTCCGGTCCGTCTGCCCATGGAGTCAACTTTTGAAATATTCCATGCCTGCATGTGCAAATGAGATTTAGTCACCAAAATAAATCGTACACAATAGCAAGTAATACTTCAAACTTCATAGAACTAGATACATTCTACTAAAGACTGAATTATGTACACATGTTGTTCAAACTGAAGACAAATATGTATTGCTGAAGAGAAAAGGTGCTCATGTTTTTGGAAATTTTTACTAATTAAGCTTGTGCACTGTTGAAGGACTTGTGATTATGAGTACACAGAAAATGTCAAAATGATAAGAAAATTTCTTACCAATGAATGCTGAGGTTGTAGGGTGAATTGTTAAGGACATGAACGACGAGGGTATCACCCTCATCTACAAAGATTGTAGGTCCGGGATAGGTTCCATTTACAACCGTGATCATGTTTTTCTCGCAAAGACGCTCGAATTCTTGATCATGCACCTGTAATTACCAAAACGAAATCTTATTGTTCATTACATGCAAATAGAGTGAAGGAAGAATAAATGTACATTCAAATTAAGAGGTAGGGCTAAAGCTTACATCAAATGTATAGTCTACAACTTTTGCAGAAACAAATGAGGAAGCAAGAAGAACCAAAGCGTATATGAACAACAACCGAGGATGAGCCATTTGGATTAATCAAAGTGAAACAAGCAAGTTAGGGGGTATTTGCAATTGAAAGAATAAAAGATATTGGAAATTAATGTTTTGTGTGAGTTATAACTCGTTCTCTTGCCCTCTATTTATACTAATAAATCAATCGAGAATGGCCTATGGGAACAAAAGGACTTTTCTTCGCCGCATAATATAATGGATCAAAGTTATTATTATATAATTACAAGTCAGTCAGACGGTAGTCGTTATGGTTTGAGATCATCTGTTCAAGTTGTGTGTGTATTTTCGGTGGCTAACTAAAAACTATGTCGTTTCATTTGTATTTGATTTTTATGTTTTTCTTCAAAAATTCACCGAAATTATACATACAACTTGGACAAGGGATCTCATCACGTGTAGTTATTAAACCATTAAAAATTTTCTCTTATGTTATGATAATTAACATCCGGAAAAATATCATCCACCACTGAAATATGTATTCCATATATTTTGGAGTTGACGGATTCAAAACAATAATAATAATTGTGTACAATCAATAATAATTGTCATCTCCGCGTTGTTGTTGTTGTTTTTTTTTTTTTTTTTTTTTTTTTTTTACCTTCTGACCTAAAACCACCTAATTCCCTTCCCTTGTATCCTAAATGTCACGCTTGATATCAGGTCTACTATTTCTTCGCTGCCCTATTTTATATTCCATATAATTAACACAACAATATGAAAAAGAAAATTTGGATACAAAATCAATTGTAGAAGGTTGTATCAAATTAATGTATCATATCCTTTTATAATGACATATTAGGGAAAAAGTGGGAGCAACTCCTACCTCCTTAGGGATCGGATATTTGGACATGATGTCCTCGTCATATTGAAGCTCGGTTAGACGCTTCTGGAATTTAATTTTTGCCTCTTGATTATAGCACAAAGGAAGCCTAGAGTTAGCAGGCTGCTAGGGTTCATAGCGGGCCAAACAACCCGAGTTGCATCGATGCCTTGGGTAGAACCGAGGTTCATGACAAGAGTACAAATGACTCTTATCTATTGAGGGAAGCATAAAGAACCTTTGTAGTCTTGAACAACATCCTCAACTTCGCTCTTGCACTTCTCAGACAAGACTTGTTGTTCGGTAGCATACTGAGTGATTTGGTCTGACAGCTTCTTTCGGAATGCATATATCCCTCTCTTGCTTCGCCGTCGTCTACTTGCCCTTGACGATGTTGAATATCGTCAATTATCAATTCTGGGCCGTAATTACTCTTGTGGAAACTAATTCAATAACAATTTAATAATGGGATGGTGTTTGTGAGTAATTTTAAGACTGAGCTTGAGTTATTTTCCCAAATTGCCTACGTATCATATTAATCAATCAGTAATCAAGTCTCTCATAGTTCCTCAGGTATCGTTTATATAGAGGACATCTCGTCCCTTTTCTTGTCCAACAAGGATTCGGTATTCTTAATCCCTAAGGATCATCTTATGTCAATCCCGTTGATTTAGGGATAATTATGAATATGTTTAAAAGATAGGATTAGTGTCATTATACCATGAGATTATTTTCATGTTTATCCTATAGTATAGGAACGTGCTAAATATCGGATATGGAAAGCTCTGCCGACCTTGGTGAGCTCCTCAGGTCGTCTCGACCTTAGCTGCACTACCCAGACTCCGATATGACCGAACCGACCTGCGATAGTCTGATCGGGGGAGGACGGGTCAAACCTCCCACCTGGGGTTTCGGTCTGTTCTACGATCAATTGTGAGGCACCTAGCCTTAACGTTGTTACTTTTCTCTTTCTACATTTATTATGTAGCCATTCCATGAATGACATGTGGCAAGAGCTAATCCGGCCCTTTTTAGCCCTCAACTTACCTACACAATTTTGGTTGGTTTTAGCAGCTAGCGAAGTTAGATCCCACCACAGTTTACTTAAGGAGGCATTATCAGTCTCATTAGCTTACTTTAGCGTCTCTAACTCTTCACGGGCCCGAGCCAGCTCGGACTAAAGTTGCTCAGCTCGGCCAGGCAACTCCCTCTACTGGCAGCACGCTTCACTCAACCACACCGAACCCTGCAAGAGAAAAATGAGCAAAACCAAACAAGAATCTCTATTAAAAAAAATAAAGGATACACGTGTTAAGATATATTGTGTGGATAAAAGAGTATTGGATGTAAGTAGGATGTTGTTACAACACAGGCGAGAAGCTTGCAGTTTAAGAAAGATTTAAAACAGAAGCAATACAAACATAAAGTTTGGCGGAATTGATAAAACACAGAAACAAGGAGAACACTTTGATTTAATGAGGTTTCCGGCATTGTGTCGACTACTCCACGGACAGAAAATGAGATAGTTTATTGCGCACAAAGTTACAAGGTATTTCTCACAAAGTGAAAGACACACTCTTAAAAGACACACTATGCATTGATTACAACATTGTTATTTAAATGCACAAATCCCTAACCCTAACCGCCATAAGATCTTTGTCAGAATTGTAATAAATACCCCAGATGTGGACCCCAGCTCCAGCTGTTATCCACCAGATGAAACTCAAATCAAACTGACTTTCTAGACTTGTAATCAATTGCCCAGACGTAGAACTCAGCTATACTCCGCAAAACTCAGCTGACCAAAACCGACTGCTGACTTCAGAAGAAACTAGTTGCACTTCATCAAATTGACTTTCACAAAACTAAATATACTTAACTGAACTAACATCATTCTCAGTCTCAGTTTCTCAGAGTAGTTCCACCAGTTTATGTATCAATTTTGAGATCAATTCAACAAAACTGACAGATATGCATACACTTCTGGTATCATATTCACGGCTGAAACAGTCAGCAGACTAGAAGAATTAGCAAAATTGTAAAATCAGCTGAAAAGAAAGAGGATATGGTCTGAAACAGTCAGCTGAACAGAAGAGATGAACGGATGTGAAGATAAAAACATCATATGAGAAGAATCATATGAGTATCATCAAATCAACCGAAAGGACGAATTTGATGTAAACATTTTATGTTGTAATCGTTTGTAACTAACTTGGGAGGAGTATCGTCTATAAATACTCCATCATCAACGTTTTCCGGTTGTTTGTTTCACAAAATTCTGAAAGAATTCTGTGAAAAATATTGTGTTCTGGATATTGTTGGTTGAAGTGTTTCAGGAGTTTTTTAGATTTACTTGTAGCCATGGCAGCGATTAATTAAGCCCCTCCAGCCCTATCTATCTTCATCCCAATGAAATCCTTCTCTGGTATTAGTCCAACTATTTCTGAATGGAAATAATTATCATGATTGGAAGATGGCTATAAATATGGACTTGATTACGAAAAACAAATATGGTTTTGTTGATGGGAGGATCAAGAAAGAAGAGTCAATTTCAGCTGAATTTCCAGTTTGAAGACAATGTGATACAATTGTGAGAACTTGGATCCTGAATTCAGTTGGGAACACAATTTCTCGAAGTTTGTTGTACTTGGGAAATGCGCAGGCTGTTTGGAGGAATCTTGCAGAAAGATTCTACATTGTTGATGTAGGCTTTCAGGTCTTCTTGAGAAAGTAAACTCTATGAAACAAGGGACTGATTCTGTGAATTACTCCATCCGTCCCATTTTGTTTGGGACATTTTGGAACTCTTGAAATTTAAGGAAACATCATTTATTACATTGTCTAGTCATTAAAAACAAGACTAATTTACAATTACGTACCCATTATATTGTCATTACATTTTTCAATAAATGTTGATATGTGGGCATTTTAAACATTTAAGAAGCAAATATAAGTCTAAACATTAGTAATGAGACTTATTTTGGGACATCCATAAAAGGAATATGTCCCCAACAAATTGGGACGGAGGGAGTAGTACTTTAAAAAAACTCATGACTCTTTGGGAAGAAATCAAGATCATTAGGCCTAGATCAGATGAAAGCTGACTTTTTTCAACTAAGTGTTGCATCTTAGCTGACTCCACATGAAGCTCCATCTTATTGTCAGTTTTCTCAGTTTCAGCACTGCTTTCAGTTTCATTTATCCTCCCCACTGATTAGCTGATCATAGAATTCTCATCGAAAACAACATCTCTACTGTGAATAACTCTGTTCTCTGCTGATGACCAGATCCTATAACCTTTCACTCCATCACCATACCCCACAAACAATCATTTCTTGGCCTTTGGTTCCAGTTTCCCTTCACTGACATGATAGCAAACTGTGCTTCCAAATACCCGTAGAACTGAGTAATCAGCAGGCTTTCCTGACCACATTTCAACTGGTGTCTTGAAATTGATCCATGTGTGAGGACTCATGTTGATTAAGTAACAAGTTGTGCTTACAGCTTCTGCCCAAAATCTTCTTGACAAACCAGCATTAGAGAGTATACATCTTGCCCTCTCCATAAAAGTTTGATTCATTCTCTCAGCTACACCATTCTGCTGAGGTGTATTCCTTACAGTGTGATGTCTGACAATACTCTCAGTTTTGCAAAATGTATCAAACCCAGTCCAGCAGAATTCTAGACCATTATCTATATGAAGCCTCTTGATCTTCTTTCCCAACTGATTTTCAACTAAGGCTTTCCACATCTTGAAGTTATTAAATGCTTCACTTTTGTGTTTCATCAGCACCACCCAAGTCATCCTTGAATAGTCATCTATGAATGACACAAAATATCTGTGACCACCCAATGACTCCACCTTTGAAGGCCCCCAACAATAAGAATGAATGGAATCAAGTGATGACTTTGTGTTGTGTATTCCTTTTGAGAACTTTCCTCTGTGAAGCTTCCCAAACACACAATGCTCACAAAATTCTAGATTATTGACCTTACATCCTCCAAGAAGATTATTCTGAGAAAGAATCTGCATCCCTTTTTCACCCATGTGACCTAGTCTCATATGCCACAGTTTTGTAAGCTGTGACTGATGAATTTCAGCAGATGCTACAGCAGCAGACCCAGACACAACTGATCCTTGCAAAATATACAAGGTTCCCCTTTTGACTCCACTGAGAACTGAAACTGAGTTTTTGTAGACACTCAGTTTTCCACCTTCACCCTTAAAACTTAATCCCTTGCTGTCTAAAAGACTGAGAGATACCAAGTTCTTGATCATCTGTGGAACATGTCTAACTTCACTCAACGTACAAAATTTACCATCCTCTGTCCTTAACTGAACAGACCAATCCAAAGTATTTTGCAGACCTTGTTGTTTTCCATAGCTATATGACCACCATCTATCTGTTGATAACTTGAGAACCACTCTCTGTGTGGACAAATATGATAAAATGATCTAGAGTCCAGAATCCCCACATCAGCATGATGTACTGATTCTCCAGCTACTAGAACCATGTCCTCCTTTGAATCAAACTCAGTTGCAATAACAACTGTACAAGAACTATTCTCCTGCTGTTTCTTTTTTATTTGGACAGTTGAACTTCCAATGTCCCCGCTCCTTACAGTAATTGTAAACATCTGTGGATTTAGGACCTTTGGACCCTGTCTTCTTGGATTTCTTCTTCTTCCCAGACTGCTGCCCATGCCCTTTTCCACCACTGATGCTGACTACTAGTCTAACAGCTTGACTGTCTGCCCCAGCTACCTTATGTCTCAGCTCCCTGGCATGTAAAGCTAACCTTACATCTTCCAATGAAATTGTATCCTTCCAACTATGAAGGATTGCACAAAGTTCTCATAAGAAGTTGGTAGTGATACCAACAAAATCAGAGTTCTTCATCTCAATCTTCACATCAATATTTCTAAGATCAAGTAATATTGTGTTCAACTGATCAAGATGATCTCTCAGCTGAGCCCCCTTATGCATCCTTAGGCTAAACAGCCTCTGATTTAGCAGCAACTTGTTGTTCAATGACTTAGTCATATATAGTGTTTCATGTTTTGACCATAACTTAGCAGCGGTGTCTTCCTCAGCAAATTTTGTGATAACATAATCAGATAAGCACAACATGATGGTAGAATGTGCTTTCTCCTCCAGACTGGCGTAATCTGTTGCACTAGCATCTCCTTTAGAGGATAAAGGAGTCCACAATCCTTGTTGTTTTAACTAGGCCCGCATCTTGATTCGCCACAAACTGAAATTGTTCCTCCTTTTAAATTTATCAATCTTTACGTTAATTGCCGACATATTTCTTGCTAAAGAACATACCTTTGATAACAAAATCCTAGCACCGGTCACCAGTCTTAGTGAAGATCAACTCCATTCAATCTGCAAATCTCTCTGAATCTTGAACCTGACGCTCCGATACCCGTTTGTTGAAACACAGACGAGAAACTTGTAGTTTAAGAAAGATAAAGCAGATGCAATCTAACAAAAATAAGGCGGAAATTGATAAAACACAGAAACAAACAGGACACAGTGATTTAACGTGGTATCCGGCGTTGTGCCGACTAATCCACGGGCAGAAAATAAGATATTTTATTATGCACAGAAGTTACAAATTTTTTTATACTCTTGAAAAAACACACTTAACATTGATTACAACAGATGATATTTATAAACACAAATCCTTATACCCTAGCCGTCATAGGATCTCTGTCGGATTGTCATAAATGCCCCAGATGTGGATCCCAGCTCAAACTGACTCCACCAAATGAAAACTCACTTTTTCAGAAACATCACTTTTCCCTTGTAATCAACCAGCTCAGATGTAGACTCAGCAAACTCAGTTTCTACCAAAACTCGGTTTTCTAAGTTTTCTTCAGAACTTAGTTTCACTTCACAAAACTGATTTTCAGATTAGTTCCACCAGTGTTAGAGATCAAGTCACAAAACTGACATACTGCATATCTATTTCCTACCCTCTATATGTATAATATTGGACTGACGCATTATTTTATTTTATTTTAAATTTTTTTTTTTTTTTTTTTTTTTTTTTTTTTTTTTTTTGAAGGAAGGATTGACGGATTCTAAAACGATAAATTAGACGTTAGTTTTCCGAGCGTTGATAATTCTTTCCCATTCCTTGACCTGAAAGTAAACTTCAAATCTACTCTAATTTTCAATACATACACTAATGCATGCAATAAGATAAACCTAGAGTTGACGTGAAATTCAACCTCCATCTATCGTCAATGAACTGATTCCACCATTCAATTCGTACAGCTAGCTGCTTCATTTGAAACGGTCCATATTTTTTTTATATGTTTTATACAATTGTGAGTTGGATCTGCCTAATGCGTGGTGATAAAGGTTGTTCTACATTACAGTGAACAAAAATTAGGTCCGTCATTATAATAAAAAAAAATTCATTTCTCCAGTTATTTATTTTATTTTATTAAAAAAAATTGCGACCGAGACCAATCACAATTACAAACGCACACACCCTTTTTCTGATTTTAAGGTAGTATACGGATTTGTTGTTCTAGAAAGACACTTAATGATGCTCTCTTTTTTTTCGAAAACTTTTTATTTTACGTATTATAATACCTCTGTCCCATAAAAATTGTTCACTTTATATTTATTGTCTCACTCCTTAATAAATAAGAGTAGATATAGGAAAAACACAATAAATGTTGTATTTAAAATGTAACTGCCTCAGTTATTTTGGAACAAATCTTTTTGGCAACTGCCACAGTTATTTCGGAATTGAGAGAGTAGTAGTTTAAGTAGTGATGGACATGGGTGGAGATCACCTGTCCAATATTGATGTCTAATTGTTGAAGATACTCTCCAAAACCTAGAAGCATCCACATAATATTAGTGTACAATTTTACCCTTATGTATTTTTTGCTCTCCAAGTTACTCTACATTATATATTGTGTACTCCAAAACATTATTGAATCAATGTGAAATACAAATTCAGTAAATATAATATGGTAGCAGAGCTAGGCTAAATCCAAAATTCATCACGCCGACCTCGGCTTCTTCTTACTGCCGTCAACCTTCAACTTCTTCAGCCCTCCCTTCTTCCTTCTTCTTCACAGATTCATAGCAAACTCCTCCCTCATCACAGCTTCTCTTCTCCTTTTATACATCTTTCACGCAAAAACAAAAAAAAATCTATCTATATATATATTAAACCTCATCGTTGATCATCACCATGTCGGCATCATCGAGTCCACCGCCACATCCACCGATACCCCGGCTGCCTCTCTCCCTACCTTCAATCCCTCCTCCCAAATCCACATCACCAAACTTACCCGCACAAACTACCATCTCTGGAGAGCCCAGATATTACCGTACTTCCGTGGTCGTGTGTGTATGGATACCTTGATCGAGCAATTTCTCCTCCGCCGAAATGATCACCGCCGCCCGGTGTAACCATCCCAACCCCAAATTCGTTCAGTGGCAGCAGCAGGATAACCTTTTTTTAAGCACTATTACTTCCTCACTCTCTGATGATGTTCTTATGCAGGTTTATCACGCCACGACATCCGCTGATATTTGGGAAGCCTTACAAATGTGTTTTATGTCACGAGCGCAGCGCGAGCACGCCTTGTGCAATTACGTACTCTCAACTTGCTTCTACCCATAAAGAAAACCTCAATGCTGCTGCATATTTCTCCACAATTAAACGCATTACCGATGATTTGGCTATGGCAGGACATCCACTCTCCACTGATGACATTATTACATATTTATTGGCGGGTCTTGGGCCGGATTATGATTCTTTGGTTACCATGCTGTCCCAGCGTTCTGAAGTTACAATTGAGGAAGTTTATGCCATCCTCCTCACCACCGAAAGCCGTATACTTCAACGTAATCCTGTACCTGTCTCCCCGGCTGCTTCTCCTTTGCCGCCAATAGCAAATTTCTCTTAAGCTCCTCCGCCATCAAATAGGGGCTGTGGAAACAATAATTACCGGGGGCGTGGTCGTGGCTCCTCATCCCGTGGTCGTGGCACATCTCAGCCCCATCTTTATCCTCCAGGTCAAGTACCTCAATGTCATGTTTGCTATAAGATGGGACATACGGCTCAAGAATGCTGGCACCGGTTTGATGACACTTTTCAACCACCGGCTCCACCTCCATCCTCAACTCCACCACCACCGCGTGCTCCTCGCCCTCCCCAAGCTTACAATGCTCAGGCACCTTATTCCCAATACTCTGGCTGAATACCTGACACCAGGGCGACTCATCACATGACCAACGACTTTCGCAATCTCTCTCTTCAAGCCGAACCCTATGATGATGCTGATAAAATAAATATTGGTGATGGATCGGGTTTGCATACTCATCTGAGTTCTTCTCGTCCTTTTTCTACCCCGTCCCCACTCTTACAATCTTACTAATATTTTAGTTGCTCCTCCTCACAAATAATCTCCTTTCAGATAAACAATTTGCTTCCGATAATCTTTGGTTATTTTGAATTTCATGACACATATTTTGTTTTGAAGGACTACTCAGGTCGCATCCATCATAGGGGTTACTTCAAAGACGGCCTTTACCACTTCTCCAACACATTCACCAACCTTCCTGCTCGAGCTTTTGTCACCACATCCACTCCAGTCGCTCAATGGCATTGTCATCTTGGTCACTGCTCTCATCCAGTTCTATGTCGAGTTCTGCGTCAGCAAAATATTTCTGTTTCGAATAAAGCTTCTGACCTTGTGTGTGAAGCCTGTCTAGCTAAGAGTCATAGATTACATTTACCTTTGTCTACTTTTACTTCGTCTGCACCTTTAGATTTGGTTTATTCGGATGTTTGGGACCCTTGTGCTGAATCTTCTATTTATGGTAATCGTTATTATGTGAGTTTTCTGGATGACTATACAAAATTCTTATGGCTCCATCCGATCAAATTAAAATCTGACGTTGAACCAACCTTTCACAAATTCAAAGTCCTCGCCGAACGTCAATTTAACACCACACTTAAATCGATCCAGTCCGATTGGGGAGGTGAATATCGTCACTTAAGTCCACGCCTCAGCTCTCTTGGCATTGAACATCGTCTCGCATGCCCACATATACACACGAGCAAATTGGTGCCATTGAGCGACGCCACCGTCAAATTGTTGAAATTGGCCTTTCACTCCTTGCCCACTCTAATCTCCCACTCCCATATTGGGAAGATGCCTTTGTTACTGCCACGTATCTCATTAACCGACTTCCCACCCCTATTCTCTCTCATAAATCCCCATATGAAGTGGTTCACGGTCGTCCCCCGGACTATTCCTTCCTACGTGTATTTGGCTGTGCCTGTTGGCCCTACCTTCGCCCTTACAACCATCACAAAGCCGACTTCCGTTCCAAGACTTGCATCTTTCTGGGATATAGCCCATCCCACCATGGTTACAAATGCCTTGACCTTACCTCTGGTAGAATCTACATTGCTCGCCATATGGTCTTTGATGAGACAACATTCCCTTACCAACAGCCTTCTAACCACATAACCTATTCTGATCTTACAGTCCCTCTTCCCCTCCAACTACCCTCTATTACTCCACCTCCAGCTCCTACACCCCTCTCGGGCCCATCCTTTTCCGACCCGACACCCTCATTCTCCACACCCAGTCAATCGGCCACCTCTCCATCCTCAGCCAAACACTCATCCACTTCCTCCACGAATCATCCTCCTACCACCACTCTACCTCGTATGATCACTCGCTCTAAAACAAACACCCTTAAACCCAAACAATATCCAGAGTATGTTCGCTACCCCCTCTCTAAAGACTTACTTTCCTCGGCTTCAATTACCAAACCCATATGTTATACCGAAGCCTCCAAACACCGGGTTTGGCGTGATGCAATGCAGATTAAATTAATGCTCTGATTCGCAATGATGCATGGGATCTTGTCCCTTTTGACTACCGTATGAATGTTATTGCTAACAAATGGGTTTTTCGTATTAAGCGTCTTGCAGATGGTTCTATCGAGCGTCATAAAACCCGGCTCATTGCAAAGAGTTTTCATCAAATGGAAGGGGTTGACTTCCATGAAACATCCAGTCTAGTGGTCAAACGCCTTACCATTCGGCTTCTTCTCTCTTAGGCTCTTTCTCAGCGCTGGTCCATTCGACTGGTAGATATTCAAAATGCATTTTTACATGGTTATCTAACATACATGGTTTTTATGCAGCAACCTCCAGGTTTTGTTCATCCCGATTATCCCAATCATGTTTGCCGCCTCAAGCGCAGTCTTTATGGTCTCCGTCAGGCCCCTCATGCCTGGTTCTCTATCCTCACCGAAGTTCTACTTCCCTATGGTTTTCATGCTTCTCGGGCTGACACCTTTCTCTACGTATATTCTAGTGGTCCGCATCGGGTTTATCTTCTCATCTATGTAGACGATATCATTATTACAGGTTCCTCTGATGGTGCAATCCAACAAGTAATTGCTCACTTGTCCAGTCACTTTCCCATTAAGGATCGCGGTCCCCTAGCTTATTTTCTCGGCATTGAAGCTCTCACGGTTCCAGATGGTCTCTATCTCACCCAACAGAAATACATTTTACAGTTACTCGAGCGGGCTGGCATGACTAATGCCAAGCCGTGTACTACACCCATGGCACCGAATTGCCGCCTGCAACAGCATGGTAGTCCTTCTCTTACCGACCCCACTCTCTACCACACAATTTTTGGGGGCCTTCAGTATCTCAATTTTACGCGCCCTGATATTGTCTTCGCTGTTCACCACGTCAGCAAATTTTTACAGTCCCCTGCTGAAGATCACTAGATGGCTGTCAAACGCATTCTTCGCTACCTTAAGCATACACTCTCTGAAGGCTTATATCTCACTCCCTCGACTTCTCTTGAGCTGCATGCCTATCTGATTGCCGATCAAGTTCTTGATTCTCGATGATCGTCGCTCTGTTGGCGCTTATTGTATTTTTCTGGGTCCTAATCTTATCAGCTGGCGTTCCAAGCAACAACAAACCGTTTCAAAAAGTAGTATGGAAGCAGAGTATAAATCTCTCTCTAACACAGCTGCTGAATTCCAATGGATTGGTTCTCTTCTTCACGACATGCACATCTCCTTCCGCATGACCTCCTCTCTTATGGTGTGATAATATTGGTGCAACCTATTTGGCGGCTAATCCAGTTTTCCACGCCCGCACTAAGCATATCGAGATCGACTTCCATCATGTCCGTGAACTCGTTGCTTCCAAGAAGATTCGCATCTCCTTCCTCTCTTCCAAGGATCAATTGGCTGACTTACTCACCAAGCCCCTCGGGAATCCACGTTTTATGCACTTGAAGTCCAATCTCCATGTTCATTCCATTCCCATGGGATTGCGGGGGCTGTTAAAGATACTCTCCAAAACCTAGAAGCATCCACATAATATTAGTTTACAATTTTACCCTTATGTAATTCTTGATCTCCAAGTTACTCTACATTATATATTTTGTACTCCAAAACATTATTGAATCAATGAGAAATACAAATTCAGTAAATATAATACTAATTTCGGAGTCCAAATAAAAACTATGTCGTTTCACGTTTGTTTTATTTTTTTAGGAAACCTATCCCCCTTACCAAACTTCGCCCTGTCCAAAAATCCAAGGTTATTGTGACGGTACCAATTTCTTGACATTAGAACGTGGTAATTTTTTCTTATACATTTATTGTTTATATGGGAAATATAAAAACTTGATAAAACTACAAAAGGGTAAAAATTGAAGTAAATATTAAATGTTGTATTGGTAATCTAAAATGACAAATAAAAATTGAAAATAACGAATTCTCAAAAATGACAGATAAAAAAACAGAAAAAGTAGTATATATACGTATTAATTTTTTTTATTTTTTTGGAAACCTTGAACTTTTATTGATGATGGGAAAACGTTACAAAGGTTAGGGCCCTCTTGGCCTCCTCCAAGATTACATGTCATCAATGTAGTTCTCCTACCTCCTCAAAACCATAATCCGAAAAATCTATTGTGGGAAAACCCCGATGCTAGGGGAAGAGCATGAGCCTCCGTACATTGGGAAAACAAAACAAAAAACAGACACAAACTGATCAAGTCAGGGAAACTTGATAAAGCTTTACTCGATAAAGAGTTTGTCTCTCCTAAAAAAAAGAAACGGATAAAGGGTTTGTCATAAGGAGACATAGCTGGTGAAATAAATATTGTGTGAAGAAGATTAAAAAAATGAATAAGTTATTTATTTATTCATTAAAGTGAACTTTCTTTATTAAACCAAAATGTGAAAAACCACTGCAATAATACAAAGAGTCGAGAAAAACAAAAGCACTGTAACGACCCGACACGGATTTTCCCAATTACCCGGATCCGAATCGCTTGGCCATGACCCGAACTAGAAAAATTCAAATCACGAAGCCTTCTATCTTGCTGAAAATCGTAAATCAAATCCGTATATAACTTTATTCCATAAAAATAATAATCACGCAAACTCACGAAAAAAATATAAAAGTATCACATTGTTGGGTTCAACCCCAATTATTACATCATTAATAATAAGTCTCAAAATGAAAGAGTTTGTTTATCTTCCACAATCCCCTCTTCCTACCCGAACTCTGGTTTCATCTGAAAAAATACAACTACGAGGAGAGCATGAATGCTCCGTAAGCGATGTAAAAAAGTATCAAGAGGGAACTAAGGAATAACTAATATCCCAAAGTTCACTCTTGAGTTAATATGAAAATACCATCATAGTAATTACTATATATATAAAAAAACACAATGGAGAAATAATTGAAACCGCAAGTGAAATAAAGAGTCTGTACTGCGTAGAAACAGAATAATGCTACGGTTCTAAACTATGCCTCTAACGGCTCTGATTCTGTCTGAGGTTGCAGACTGGATTTCTGACCGGCTCGGCATATAAAGCGCACTCCTTATTGTAACCCAGGAGGCGGGGGCCTGATACCGGGATTCTCGAAACTCACCGCCTGAATCTGGAATCGATTCTCCCTCAAGGACTTCTCCCTCTTGAAGTCCTTAACGATAACATGAAGTGTCTAACTAATTATTCAAACTTTCAGTCATACTACATTTTAAAATTAATATTTTGGTACTGCAACTTTTGTACTGAGTATATAAATTCCACGGAACAAAACTTCTTACAAAGCCTATTTCTTAAAGTTCATATTAAATCCTTTATTAAAAAAATGATTATATGCCGACGAGTTGTGTCCACGAAATTCACAGCTGCCTTTAGAAATGTTATAATTTGGAAAGACACTTGTTAATATGTAGGATATATATATCTTCTATTATGTAAAAACTAAGAAAACAAATATTGTGGCTTGTAAAGGAATGAGCAAAACATTTCTTTTACTTCCAAAGTAGATAATGAATAATAGATTATAAAACCTCTAAAATAAAAACTAATACATAAGCCTATAGATTTAAATATATATATATATATATATATATATATATATATATATATATATATATAAAAAGTCATGATTTTACAAGCATTGGGAATCAAAGAAATTAATGCACAACTTGTCACCTATAAAAGCGATTGATATATATATATATATATATATATATATATATATATATATATATATATATATATATATCAATGTGTTAGCAACTAAAAATAATTAAATAAATAAATATTGTGAAAAACATGAATAAAATAACACCTCTTGATACAAACACTCCTTACCTTGATGGACTTGTAAATTTGTTATTAACTCTTGACTTCTAGTGTAGAGATTCTCCTCAACCTATGAACACAAGAATTCTCTATGAATTCATAACTTAGACTTATTAATGCCTGAATGTTGAACTAGATTGTGCTTACCAAGGTAATACTCCCTTAGATTGCTTTTATAACCCTTCTTAAGCACCCTTTCAACCAAATGTTGCTCCTAGCCTTGAACAAATCCAAGGGTTATTGTCAAGCACTTGAATAGAGGTAGTGATGAATCAAATTAAAGTAGTAAATTGATCTGTGCTTACCAATTTCCTCTTTTATTTTTCTTTTCTTTACTTCAGGCCTTGAATACTCTTGTGTGGAATGTAAGTGCTTGTTTTGCTGTTGGAATGATTGATAAAAATGCCTTAGAGTTTGGTGAGAATAAGAGTTGTAAGAAATGGCCACTTTTAAGAATTCCCCTCAAGGCCAGCGCATGGCAAGGCTTTTAAGAGGTATAACTCTCATGTTTACTACCTATGTTTCTTCCAAAGCTGAAAATAATTCATTAACTCAGCTTAATGCCCATTATCTTGATTAATTATGTGCTATGTATCCTTATTACTTGCACTATAATATTTAATTTCTAAAAAATATAAGTTGGTTCGGGTTAACTTTCGGTTCGAACTCGGGTTGAATGTTAAAATCGACTCGGGGTATTACATTCAGCCCTCCTTTAAAAAATTTCGTCCTCGAAATTTGTCATACCTGCTTAAAAGAGCTCTGGATAGTGCTGACGCATGAATTCCTCTTTCTCCCAAGTTGACTCTTGCTCTGTATGATTCGTCCACTGCACTTTAACCAAATGAACATCTAGACCCTCGACTTCTGTCACTTTGGATTCTAGAATTCTGGTAGCTTGTTTCTCGTACTTAAGATCCACATCAATTAAATCTGGCTCCACATCAACAACCTTCTCCGGTTCTGCCAAACATTTCCGGAGCATAGATATGTGAAAGACGACATTGTGAACCCTTGACATCTGTGAAGGCAACTTTATCTGATAAGCTAACTCTCCTACTCTTGCAACATCTATCTATATATATAAAGAAGAGCAAATTTAACCCAAATACCCAAAATTTGAACCCAAACCCGTAAAATAACACAGTCTAAACCCACCTCTACAAAAAAAAATAAAAAAAAATAAAAATATTATATTATAATGAAATAAAAAAATAAAAAAAAAAGCTGTAAAAAAAGGAACATTTAATTCGGTGCTTCCACAAAAAATACGGCTGTAAAACAAAAACACAACATAGATTTTGAACAATATTATCTACAATAATAATATAATATAGATAATAAAAAAAGAAAAAATACCAAAAAAAAAAAAAAAAAAACCCTGAAAAAAAAAGCTGATACAATCCAGATACGGTGGTTGCTGTAAAACAATACATAGATTTTGAACAATATTATTATCGGGATTTTTTGGTTCACAATATACCACTTTAAGCCAATTTTGGTTCACAATTTTCATTCATATCCGGGGATTTTTTCATGAATGTGCGCGATCTTAAGATACACAATCCTCTATTGGGGTTCCCTTCCCAATTAGGGTTTAGAAGGCTGCCGGATACAATGGAAACGCGAAAAACGGAGTGGTATTTTGACAAATAGAGTGGTAGTCTAACAATTACCATTCAACAAAAGTGGTATTTCGACAAGGGTCCCCAATATTATCTACAATAATTATATAATAATATTGTAAGAAGATAATTCCGTGTCTATTTCATTATCTTAGTGTAGAATATATACACTCCAAAATACAATTGTAACCATTAGCTATTGATTAGGCTAATGACTAGGATTAATTTGTTGGTCAAATATTGTAATGTTAGTCTTTAGCTAATTAGTTATGTCCTAGTCGTTAGCCTAATCAATAGCTAATGGTTACAATTGTATTTTGGAGTTGACGATGACAAATTATGTCACCTTAATGATTTGAGCCCTAATTTAGTCTAGTGATGAACACACAAGAACCCTAATGCCAAAAAGAGGGATGAGGGGGTGGATTTTATGTATGCGGCTGAGTTCAAGATGCTCTCTTGAATTGCCTACGTATCCTGTTCAATTCCAGGAATCAAGCCTTATGTAGTTCCTGGAATGGGGTATTTATAATGACAACACTTGCCTAAACCCTAAGGTTAAGTCGGCTTATGTTATTGTCACCTTTACCCTTAAATGGGCCTTGACCCCTCGCCCAAGCTATCGCTATTAATGGGCTTAATAAGCTGATGCGGACTCTGTCCTCGATGTCGACCTGTGGTGATCGACTCTGGGACTTACTGTCCTACATTGCTAGCTGGTGCGGACTGAATGTCTTACACTGCTCGGTGTTCGATAGTCGATCGTCGTAGCCTGGCGTTTATGAGATGGCTCTTGCTTCTAGCCTGGGCATCGACATGAATGTACTGGCGTTACTTACAGTGTGATGACCAACCGGTAGATGACACGTGGAGGGAGTGAAACCCTGTATCGTCTAAGCCCCCCAGACTTGAGAGAGGTGACTCCCGTTGTCCGAGGTCGAGTCTGTCACATGAATCGTCTTCAAGTTGAGTTTTGTTTGGGCGGGCTTTTTCCCGCCACTTGTTTTCCTTAACTTCCTATTACCACGTGGCACGATATCTGGCATACAGAACGCTTCGAATCCCGCAAAAGACGCGTCGCAGCCTTGATTGTCGCGATTTCCAGGGGTTATAACCCCCAACACCCACGTCTCTTCAAATCATTTGTAAATCTTTTGCTTTCATATATAAAAGGAGAGAGGATAGACGTTGCTGCAAACCTGCTTGCTATTTTCTTCTCACAATCTCCAAATTCAAAACACCAAGTAAGATTGTTTCTTTTTTCAGTGTTCATCTTTTCTTTTATTCGAACTTCTGATTTGTAATAACCTTTATAACTCTGGTTGGTCTTTTTCGACCTGGCCTTGTTGTGTAATAATTTTAATTTGAATTTGACTTGCTTTTGAAATTTGATTTTTCTTTCTTGTGATTTTTGCTTGTCTTGATGTTTAATAGCCTTTTGCTTGTCGAGCCTTTGACTCTGTCTGCTATTCGCTACTCGTTCTGTTGATTTGTGTTGATGTTGCCCCCCAAGTGTATTATGAACCTTTGGTTCTTATTGGACTTGAGATCGACTCGCTTGCCTTAGTCTTTTGCCCCTTAGGCTTACCTGACCTTAGGCTGAGCATTTTAACGTAAATCGCTTCTCGGTCTTTGGTCCTGTTTTGCCTCTTAGGCTTTTTCACCATCGACCGAGCAGTGGCCCGACTATATGCGAACCGCCCTTTGTCAGGCCTTTTTAGCCACTCGGGCTCATTCGACTTCGGTATTGGGACGATGTGGCCCGACTATGCGAACCGTCCTTTGTGCGGGACTTTTTCGCCACTCGGGATTATTCGGCTTTCGGCGGGACAGTGGGCCCGACCATGCGAACCGTCTCTATGCCTTTGCGTTAAATCGCCCATTAGGCTAACTTTGCTTTGGCTTTATCGAGATGTCCGACTGCGGATTTCTCTACTTGTTGTCGATTGTTTTGCCTTTAACTTTTCTGTCACTTTGGACTTGTATCGTTTTGGCTATAAATCCTAACAAACACAGAACACATCTTGAAAAGATACAAATTTATTAGGATTCTCATAAAATTGTCTCATGGACTTATTACAAGATTCATAAGTGAAAAGTAAATAAGTTCATCAAAGTAAAAGTTTATCTCAAACATAATACTTCCTCAGTTGTTGGCGTGCCAATGTCGAGGAACGATGATTCCATCTGCCCGACCAAGGTGATAAGACCCTTTGGGGTGGACCTTCGAGATCTCGATAAGGTCCTTCCCAATTCGGGTTAATTTTCCGGCCGCCTCTGTCGACTTGATTCATTCTTCCTTAGAACCAAATCACCGACTTTGAAGTATCGATGCGACGACCTCGATTTGTAATCTTCGAGAGATCTTCTGTTTATACCTTGCCATTCTGGCTGAGGCTATCTCCCTTCGCTCTTCGACATTGTCCCTTTCTTGTCGGAGTTCGGGATCATTTGTCTCCACATTGTAGGCCAGAACTCTAGGAGAGGGAACTCCGATCTCGGCGGGAATCACCGCTTCACACCCATATACCAAAGAAAAAGGAGTTTCCCCGAGTGTATATATTCTACACTAAGATAATGAAATAGACACGGAATTATCTTCTTACATGGTATCAGAGCAATAAAATACTCTCTTCCGCATATCTCTGTATTTCCTTCTTCTTTCTGGCGGCGCCACCTCTATTCCGTCATCTTCTCCGGCGTCACCATAGTAGATACTTCTAAATCTCATCCAGCCCTGTCAATCACCAATGTCAAGGCACTCATACCTATCACCTTGGATCTCGACTCAAGCGAATACCGATCATGGGCAGCGCTGTTCAAGGTTCAAGCCCGGGTCCATGATGTGTTGGAGCACATTATTCCTCCTACCGAGGATTCTGACAAAGCTGCTTATGAGAAAAAAAAGGCTGAAAACTTACCACTTTGGAAACGGCTCGACGCAGCGGTATTACAGTGGATATATGCCACTGTCAATTCGGACATTCTCACATCCATTCTTAAGGATGATGATTCAGCCGAAAATGCATGGAAAAGCGTGGCTAACCTGTTCCACGACAACAAGAATTCACGGGCGATGTATCTGAACAAAGAGTTCACCAACACCACCCTGTCTGAATTCACCTCCACCAATGCATATTGCAACCGATTGAAGGTTCTGGCCGACCAATTGCTAAATGTTGGAGCTCCGGTGCCGGACCACACATTGGTTCTCAAACTCCTTCAAGGCTTAACTGAGCCTTATGCCAATTTCATCATAGTTATGCAGAATAAGAAGACCTTACCAAGTTTTGCGACGGCTCGATCGATGCTCGCACTAGAGGAAACCACAATTGCAGAAAGAGCCAAAGCTGAATCGATTTCAACAGGTCTCATGGCGGCTCAACAGGCTTCGGCTCGTTCATCCTCGCCGTAGCAGTCACAAAATCGTGATGGTCATCAGCAGTATACTTCTTCTGGTGGACGGGGAAGGAACAATCAGAACAGAAAAGGGAAGAACAATGGAAAACAGGGGAGTTCTGGCCATGGAAACGGCGGTCGGAATGGGCAGCGCGGCGGTGGATCGGGACAGGACTCCGGTCAACAGGGAGCTAGAGGTCAGTGGCAAAAACCACCTCCTTGGTGGATGTATCAAGCCCCATGGAGTTATCCACTCTCCCCGTACCCTACGCAGGGCTGGCAGCGCCCCGGACCACCACAGCATCCCGGCGTTTTGGGTCCTCGTCCGGCATCAGCTTCTTTTCCACAGCAAGGGCAAGCTTTCACGGCAGGGGTAAATGATTGGGGACCAAATTGGGAACCTAATTATTCCAACTGGACACCAACACAAATGGATTCAGCATTTCAAGCTATGGGCCTCAACCCACCCGACCCAAAGTGGTATATGGATACGGGGGCAATGTCCCATATGACGTCTACTACAGGTAATCTCAATTCCTATTTTAATTCGGGTGCCAATAATTCTATTATTGTCGGCAGTGGTCAGTCAATCCCGATTCATGGTCATGGTAATGCCTCTCAACCCCCCCACACCCACCTTTGTCTCTCACTCGTGTTCTTCATGTCCCAAAACTCA
Source organism: Gentiana macrophylla (assembly GCA_026214975.1). Classification (NCBI taxonomy): domain Eukaryota; kingdom Viridiplantae; phylum Streptophyta; class Magnoliopsida; order Gentianales; family Gentianaceae; genus Gentiana; species Gentiana macrophylla. The sequence goes on along the minus strand of CM047810.1, from coordinate 26,689,918 downwards.
TTAAGAATTTGGTCTCGGTTCGTAAATTTACCACAGATAATAATGTGAGCGTGATTTTTGACCCGTTTGGTTTTTCTCATGTATGACATACTGATCTGGGACTCGTCTAATGAGGTGTGACAGCTCGAGTGACCTATATCCCGTCCCCTGCTCGCGTTTGCCTCGGCGATCTTCCTAGGCTCTTTTAGCTTCCGATCTATGGCATGATCGTTTGGGCCATCCCGCCACTCCATTTTACATTCTCTTTCCGAAAATAAATTTATTGAATATCTTGTGCCTAAAAAGACTAGCGTTTGTTCATCTTGTGTTGTTGGTAAACATGTTAAATTGCCATTTAATGATTCTCATTCGGTGATGTATTTTCCTTTTGATATAATTCATAGTGATTTATGGACTTCCCCCGTTGTGAGCACTTTAGGACATCGATATTATGTTCTTTTCCTCGACGACTATTCCAATTTTTTATGGACTTTTCCCATAGCCAAGAAATCTCAAGTTTTTTCAATTTTCACAACCTTATGTGCCCATATCCATACTCAATTTGGTGTTAATATCAAAAATCTTCAATGTGATAATGGTCGTGAATTTGATAACAACTCATTTCATAAGCTTTGCGAGTCCAATGGAACGTCGTTTCGGTTTTCGTGTCCACATACCTCCTCACAAAATGGTAAAGCCGAGAGAAAAATGTGTTCCATTAATAATATTATGCGCACTATTTTACTTCATGCCTCCGTCCCTCCCACTTTTTGGCATCATGCATTACAAATGGCTACCTACTTACTCAATATCCTTCCGAGCAAGTTATTGAAAAACGCGTCTCCTCATCGGATCCTCTATAATAGAGATCCCTCCTACTCCTAAATTCGTACTTTCGGGTGTTTGTGTTATCCGTTATTTCCTTTGAATGCCATTAACAAACTCCAAGCCCGATCCGCCCCATGTGTCTTTTTGGGATTTCCTTCGAATCATCGAGGTTACAAATGCTACGAGTTGTTGAGTAATAAAATTATTATTTGTCGTCATGTTATTTTTGATGAGACGAAATTTCCTTTCTCCTCTCTTCATACACCACAGCCTGACACTTATAATTATTTAACTGACTCCAGTCCAGCAATTTTATCCCAAATCCAGGCCATCCAAACAGCCCACTTACCTCCACAAAGTATGCCGGCCCAGTCCACCCTTTTTCAGCCGGACCCAAGCCTCCCCCCACTTTTCTCCGGCCCACTCGGCAAACAAGCCCTTACCATCTCCCACGCCATATCGCCCACCGCCATCTCCATCTCCACCACCTCACCGGCCCACATCACATACCTCCGGCCCAAACAAATTTGGCCTCATTACCCGTAGCGTGGGATCTTTCGCCCAACACCAAATACTCTTCCGATCATGTCTTTCTCTCTCAAGGCCAACTCGCCCGTTACCTAAAACTCCATTAACGGCACTCTGTGACCGGAATTGGAAATTAGCCATGATCGACGAGTTTGACGCCTTAATTAAAAATGGAACTTGGGATTTGGTACCCCGGCCCCCGGGAGTTAATATTATTCGGTCAATGTGGGTTTTTGCTCATAAATTTAAATCTGATGGCTCTTTTGAAAGGTATAAAGCTCGTCTTGTAGGTGATGGTAAAACTCAACAGGTTGGCGTGGATTGCGGTGAGACTTTTAGTCCGGTGGTAAAACCGGCTACCATTCGGATTGTTTTGAGTTTAGCCTTATCCCGAAAATGGTGCATTCATCAATTAGACGTTAAAAATGCATTTTTACATGGGGATCTCAACGAGACGGTCTACATGCACCAGCCCATGGGTTTTCGGGATCCTAATCATCCGGATTATGTTTGTCACCTCCGCAAGTCGTTATATGGCCTTAAGCAAGCCCCTCGAGCGTGGTACAAACGGTTTGCGGATTTTGTTTGCGGGATTGGGTTCACAAACAGTAAGTGCGATGCTTCTTTATTTGTTTTTCATCGTGATGCGATATGGCATATCTTCTCTTATACATGGATGACATCATCCTCGCCGCATCTTCCGACCAAACTCCGGCGGTCTATTATGCATCAACTTGACTCTGAGTTTGCTATGAAGGACTTGGGTGTTCTGAATTATTTTTTGGGTATCCGGGTTTCTCATCATCATGGTGGCTTATTTTTATCTCAACAAAAATATGCCAAAGAAATTATCTCCCGAGCCGGTATGACAAATCGCAAACCATCTCAAATCGCCCGTCGACACCAAGCCCAAGCTCAAGACTTCGGATGGTGAACCATATTCTCGATCCTGCGTTCTCTGAGAGTCTTGGCTGGGGCTCTCCAAGATCTCACGTTCTGGCGCCGATATCTCTTATGCGGTACAACAAGTTTGTCTTCACATGCATGATCCCAAGACTACGCATATGAATGCCTTGAAACGTATTCTACGCTATATCCAGAACACGCTCGATTTGGCTTACATTTATCACCTTCCTCGCCCATTCACTTGTCTCAGTATATCGATGCCGATTGGGGTGGCTGTCCGATACTCGCCGCTCTACTTCGTGGTATTGTGTTTTTCTCGGCGACAATTTAATATATTGGTCTTCCAAACGGCAACCAACTATGTCTCGCTTCTAGTGCCGGGTGAATATCGTGGTGTGGCCAACGTGGTATCTCGAGTCATGTTGGGTCCGCAATCTTCTCCTGAAGCTCCGTTGCCCGGTTAGCAAAGCGACATTAGTTTCTTGTGATAACGTCGATGCCATCTATTTATCCGGCAACCCGTTCAACATCAACGCACCAAACACATTGAGATGGATATCCACTTTGTTCGAGAGAAGGTTGCTCGGGGTGAGGTTCGAAGTTCATCATGTCCTTCGAGATATCAGTTGCCGACATTTTCACGAAGGGCTACCATTGATTCTTTTGATGATTTTTCGCACTCGATCTCAACGTTCGTGATCCTCCCGTTTATTTGCGGGGAGTGTTAGAATACACAAGTGTAACGGTTGTAATTAATTTGTTAGAATTAATTTGTTGGTCAAATATTGTAATGCTAGTCTTTAGCTAATTAGTTATGTCCTAGTCATTAGCCTAATCAATAGCTAATGGTTACAATTGTATTTTGGAGTGTATATATTCTACACTAAGATAATGAAATAGACACGGAATTATCTTCTTACAAATATAATATAAAAAAAATACCAAAATAAAATAAAATAAATAGGTTTTTGTCCACAAGGACAAACTAATTTATTTATCGGGCTTCAAGGACACTAGTTATTAATTAGGACAAAACATGAGTATACTTACCGATATACCCTTTTTTCCTAATTATCTCTCAATTAGTTTTCTACACCCTCCTTCCAAAAAAAAACCTAAATCGTATTGCTGAGGAAGCCGGCGCTTGTGCCGTTATGGCGTTGGAACGTGTGCCCGCCGATATCAGGACACAAGGAGGCGTGGCTCGTATGTCGGATCCGCAATTGATTAAGGAAAGGCTGTTATTATCCCTGTTATGGCGAAAGCCCGAATTAGGCATTTCGTGGAGGCCCAGATTTTGGAAGCGATTGGAATTTATTATGTTGATGAATCGGAGGTGTTAACTCTGGCGGACGATGAAAATCATATCAATAAGCATAATTTCCGTATCCCTTTTGTTTGTGGATGCCATAATTTAGGAGAATCCGCTTCAAGAATCGGAGAAAGCGCGCAAATGATCCGTACTAAAGGTGAGGCCGGCACGGAAACATCATTGAAGCCGTCCACCATGTCTGGTCCGTGATGGGTGATATCAAAGTCCTCGAAAACATGGACGATGATGAGGTATTTACATTTGCTAAAAAAATTCAAGCCCCATATGATTTAATATGCAGACAAAGCAACTGGGAAGGCTTCCGGTGGTGCATTTTGCTACCGGAGGTGTCTTTTTCTGCAAATCGTTTGCAGATTTTGTGCCTCCCTGTCCCCTTTTCTTGACCTCGTGGCTAATCTGTTTTTGCAGATCGTTTGCAATTCAAGCGGATTGAAGATGTTTGCTTCTGGGTGAATAAAGAGGCGGTGAATTCAAATTCGGTGAGGATGTAATGGGAATTAGGTTTAACGCCGGTGAATTCAAATTCTGGCGACAAAAAAAAAATGCCTGATGTCAAAATCCGCTGCTGCTTCACGCTCCGATCAAAAGTCCGGCTGATTCATTGATTTTTTTTTTTTAATGTTTTGGGTTTAGGGTTGTTACTATTAATTTTGTAAAGTTGTAAAGTTAAAAAGTTTAGTGTTGTTGCTATTAATTTTGTAAAGTTACTATATTTTTTGATGTAGTTTATCTCTTTTTTGAGTTACATTCTTATTTGTTTATTGACCAATTCTGACATTTTACGGGTTATTCTTACTTTTTTGGTAACATTCATTACTTGTTTATGAATATTCTGACATTTTAATGTTACGGTCATTCTTACTCCGTTCTGACATTTTACGGTTATTCTTAATTGTTTTTAGACCGTTATTACTTTTCATTGGATGTTCTGACATTTTATAAGGTATTTTTATTCTGACTGTTTTTTATCATTCTTATTTGTAGAAGGGTAAAAAGTAACAAGGGTATTTTTGTCCAAATATTTTGTTTTTGTCGCTTATAACAATTTGAAAAATAAGAATGTAGAAGCCATTTATGTGTTTTTGTCATGTAGCCATTCCCAAAAATAAAAGCGCCTAAAAAAAACACTGAGCAATCAATAAAAGCGCCTAAAAAAAACGCTGAGCAATCCGCTGGTTGGTGTAAAACAGAACATAGATTTTCATTTTTTTTTAAAATTTGGTGTAAAGAAAACAAAATATCATTTTTTTTTTAATTTGGTGTAAATAGTATCCACAATAATTATATAATCTTTCTATACTACATATATATTTGAAAGCAAAAGTACCTCTAATTTAGACCCAAACCCGCTATTAACCCGTTTTTTAAACACGCTTCTTCTAAATTAAAAAATTAAAAAAAAAAAAAAAAACAACAACAACAACATGCTGTGACATCGTAATAGTTGTTTTTGAGTGAAATTTTAAAAAAGCTAAATTATGGATTCTAATCACACTCAAATGAGTTCATAAACTTCTTTTCTTTCCATTGATTTCCATAGTACTGCATTCTTTGCATTTTTTTTTTTTTTTTTTTTTTTTTTTGTGATGAGCATAGTACTCCTTTCATATGAACATGGGCGCCGCTGCATAGTTTAATGTTATAAAGCCTTGGATAAATTGAATAATATTCTAAATGGACTAATTGTTATGCTAGCTATGTCGATGAAACTATAATTAATGAATATAAGTTGGAAGACATAAATTGTTCACTTTTACATCTTACTCTTCATCTTACCTAATATTTTCATATTTCAATAAGTATGTATGGATCATATTTTCAGGGTGTCAAGGTTATTTTTGCCATTGCTCTCATCCGGAGAGGTGGATAAATGGGCATACTTTGGTATCAAAACATGCACATATTGAAGAAGGAATACTGCTTTCACTGTTTTGTAACGTGTGCAAATTACTACTTGATTGACATGAAGTATTGCACCAATGAAAAATCTTGCACCAATTCTAGAGGAAATGTCTTTTTGTGCTATCTCCTTGTTATTCATTCATGTAGGTCGTCTCTTTTTTGTATAGTTTAGATTATGTTTTTTTCTTAATTATACCCTTTATAGTTTATTGCATATATACATGTAACAATATAAATTTTATCATTTTACGTTGCTTAATTATAATGATTGAAAGCCACACACGAATTTACATTAATTTTGTTATATCATCAAGCTTTGATTCACTATTTTATTTTAATTTACTTATTCCCGTGCATACCACGTGTTTTTGGATAGTTAATTATAATGTACTAAAAGAATAATCCAACGTATATAATTATCTAAATATTTTTTCAACTAGAGGATTAAAAAAGCTGCACGATTAAAAGCTATCAGTAATGCTTCTCGGAAATTGAATATAATGATAAGGTATTATTTATTCATAAGATATTTATTATTTAGGAAAGTGACAAGTGAAAATGGTTTGATTAGATTTTATTTTATTTTTATTTTTATTTCCTTACTTAAGATGAGTAGTGCGGAAGTAATTGAGCATTTATTCATTTGCAAATCATTACAAGTATATATCGAATTACATGAATCATCCAACCAACAATAATATTATACAAATGTTAAACAAAAAATGAAGGATTTCGTTTGTCTGGAGTTAAAGTCCGATCAAAAAAATCAAGTAGAATATTCGTTGTTTTGAAGTTCTAGCATTTAGGCAAATCTAGAGGTGGAGGAGGTATTGTGGTTGAAGGAGTCGGGCCATTCTCAACTGCAAACACAAATCCCAAACCGGTATGCAAATGTGCGTCCAAGTGACAATGAAAATACCACATACCCGGATTGTCAACTTGAAACCGAATAACAGCCCATCCACCACTGGAATCGCAATTGTATTCCTCAACTGTGGGTTAACGAAATTAAACTTCCGGGTGTCCTTGCCGCATTAAAGTTTCCGAAGCCTTGTGCTAAAACATAAAAATTAAACCCATGCAAGTGCATTGGGTGGTTATCCACTGTCACTAACGTGGTGTCTTGTAATACAATTTGAACGGTTGAATTAAACTTAAGAGGCTTCACTTTTGTAGACTTTGTTGTCATCACTAACGCCGGGTTCAAAATATTACTTTCGTCTGTGTAGTTAAACACCAAAGGTGGTTGATTCGGGAAATCTGTGGTAAATACACCAACTGTATTCTTATTGTAGAATGCTTCCAACATTGAAGTTTGAGAAGGCAGTAGGAATGACGCATTATTCATGCTAGCAGCAACTCTTTGACCAAGTGGACCGGGGCAATTATTATTTCCTGGTCCTCCACAAGCTGCTAAACTCAATCCAATTGTGACAAACATTTGCTCATCTACCTGACGCGGAACTTTTCCATAGAATGGTGCAGAAACAAGACCTGTTAAACTAGTGTAGAATTTATTGGCAGTTGGGGTATCGTTGAGAGCCGGTAGGATAGGCATTTTTGGCGGAATAGTTGGTGGTGCCTTTTGATATGCAAGGATTCCAGTTGTGGTGGTGTTGTCAAATCCTCCTGAAACGGTGGCTTTGTATGCACGTGAGGCCATGTAATACAACGCTGGAGGCTGATTGGTGGTCAAAAGAACATCAACTGTTTGAGCTGAGCCGATTACTACAACATCGGTGGTATAAGGATTCGTGTATGAGGCATCAATTGCAACAACCGTGAATGTGTGTCCGGCTATCTTGAAAAAGAGATTGGTACTAAGTGCCGTGTTGATAATGCGGAGCAAATATGTTTTTCCTTGTTGAACGTTTATCTGGTACACTTCTGTTTCACGAGCATAAAATTGAAGGAAACAAAATAAGAACAAAAATTCGGGTATGAGCTTTATTCCTTCAATATACAAGCATTAGATAATATATAGTACTTACGGTTTGTTGAGCATGGATATAAAGCGCCAGGTAGGCCATTCATGGTATAAGCGTTAGATATATTGAATGGAGCTCCGGTAATCAATGATTGTTGCTCCATTTCAACAATGTTTCCTTTCCAATACTCTCCTGCAATAACATGATTGTGTTTGTTTAACATTAATAATGTTTTTTTTTTCAAATTTCAACAGTATGCGTATCGAACATCGTAATATGATGAGAGGAATAATTAATACCTAAGAGAATAGGAAACTCTCCATCAGGCTTTCGGAATGGGTAGGAACGACTGTTGGGAGGACGAATGATGAGTGCCCCATGAACTGTTTCGCGCATGAAAGAAGAGTGTGCATGCCACCAAAGTGTTCCTTCTTGTTGTGTTATGTTAAACTTGTACGTATAGGTATTACCAGGCAATATGGGACATTGAGTCACATATTCCGGTCCGTCTGCCCATGGAGTCAACTTTTGAAATATTCCATGCCTGCATATGCAAATGAGATTTAGTCACCAAAATAAATCGCACACAATAGCAAGTAATACTTCAAACTTCCTAGAACTAGTAACATTCTACTAAAGAGTAAAGACTGAATTCTGTACACAGGTTTTATAAACTGAAGACAAGTATTTATTGTTTGAAAGAAAAGGTGCACTGTTGAAGGTCATTATGAGTACACAGAAAATATCAAATGATTATTCATAAATTCATACCAATGAATGCTGAGGTTGTAGGGTGAATTGTTAAGGACATGAACGACGAGGGTATCACCCTCATCTACAAAGATTGTAGGTCCGGGATAGGTTCCATTTACAACCGTGATCACGTTTTTCTCACACAGACGCTCGAATTCTTGATCATGCACCTGTTTGTGACCAAAACGAAATCTTATATATTGTTCATTAACAATGCAAATACAGTGGAGGAAGAATAAATACACATGCAAATTAACAGGTAGGGCTAAAGCTTACATCAAATGTATACTCAACAACTTTTGCAGAAGCAAATGAGGAAGCAAGAAGAACCAAAGCGTATACGAACAATAACCGAGGATGTGCCATTTCGATGAATCAAACTGAAAAAGAGAGAAATATAACAAGTAGGGGTATTTGCAAGAAAATCAAAGAATAAAAGATGTTATTGAAGATCTTGGAAATTAATGTTTGGTGTGAGATATAACTTGTTCTCTTGCCCTCTATTTATACCTATAAATCTTTCGAGAGTGACCTATGGGAACAAACTGACTTTTCTCTGCCGCATAATATAAGTGAAATTTTAAAGCTTATTAATTATTATATATAATAATTATATGATAAACGTCGTCAAAAACAATTACAAGTCAGACGTCGTCCACGGTATCATCCACCACTGAATTATGAATTCGCTTATGGAGTTGACGGATTCAAAAAAAAACAATTAAATATATAAAAATTAATTGTGTACAAGCAGTTTACTATATACGCTATTGCAAGAAAGTCATCTCCGCGTTGTTTATTATTATTATTTTTTTTTTTATTTTTTTATTTACATTTTCATCCATTGACCCAATGATCAACTTCCTTCTGCCCTATGCTTAAGGGATTAGATCACCTGCTTGATTTATTGTGTCCAATTTGATTAATTCAAAGAAAAACGACGTCGTTTACGTGCTGTGTTTTATTTCTTGAAGAAAATAAAATAAAAATGAAAAACAAAAACCAAAAAATAAAACACACATAAAACGACGACGTTTTTACTTAGACATCGAAATTAGACACACAAATTAGACAGGTGATCTCATCCCATGCTTAAGGTATAATATGAACGTTTTTGGCTTTATTTTGCTATTACCTTTCTTCCCCTTCTGACCTAAAACCAGCTTCAATATATTCTAAAAGTCACGCTTAGGATATCAGGTCTACTATTTCTTCCCTACCCTATTTTATATTCCATATAACACAAGAATATGAACAAGAAAATTATAACACAAAACATATTGTAAGAAGGTTCATTTAAATGGAATGTATATGTATCATATACTTTTATAGTGACATATTAGGTCGATCATGTGGATTATGTGAATAAAAAGGTAAAGATAAAAGGAAGAGATGCATTTAATTTGATACAACATTTTTACTATCGATATATCATAGAAATTCCCTAAGAATATAAGACATTAATTACACTTCTAGCTATGAATCAAATGATTTGTAGCTATTTTTCACCTCCTGTGAGGCCAGTTAATAATGTGATCATTTAAAAATAAAAAAAAATGTTTGATTTGTAGCTATCACGTCCAAGAAGTCGAGTCTTTTACAGGAAACAAACGTCCGACATGTAATCAATACATCATTTTGTACTATTAGCTAGTGTATTTATGTATGAGGGGTCACTGGGGCCCTCGCGTTCTTTTGTGCAATGAAAGAAAACCCAAATGAAACCCAATCCAACCCAAAACCCAAATCAACTAAACCCAAAAACCCAAACCAATTGAAACCCAAATTTTTTGGGTTGGGTTTTGACCAACCAAAACATTTTGGGTTGGTTTGGTTTTTTTTTTTTTTTTTTTTGACCTAACCTAACCCGATATATATATATATATATATATATCGCCAACATTTTCAGACACACACACACACACACACACACACATATATATATATATATATATATATATATATATATATATATATATATATATATATATGTATGTATGTATGTATGCATTCCGTCCAAAGTAAAATGTTGTTATCATAGTCTTGATATTACTTCATTTTCAGTTTCGGTCTACAATTCTTGACCTTTCTTCAGAAAAAAGAAACCGCGTATGTATTTATGTATGACTATTGGTCTTTAATTATTATCTTTATATGTTGTTGGTTTGGTATATGTTGTTGGATTCTTAATTATCAAATTTTAACGCTTTCTTTCCTAAAAAAATGGTTTCTGTAACGATTATTGTTATGAACATATGACAAGGAACTTGAATTTGGATATATACATGTGTGTGAATTTGATAGCACAAAAGTTTTATTATAGATGCTTGTTTTATAGATGAAAACCCGAAACCCAACCCAAACCAACCCGAAACCAACCCGAACCAACCAATTGGGTTTTATAGTCATTTGGTTTGGTTTGGGTTAGTTTTTTCTTGAACCAACCCGACTTATACTATGTAAAAACTCAACCCAAGTCGACCCAACCCAACCCAAGCTCAGCCCTAGTTACTTTGGAGTGCAGATATTGACCTTTTGATTACTATGTATAATAACGGGCATATTTATGCTGTTATCTACTCGGCTAATGCCTTCCAATGGCGGTTCACGGGTTTTTATGGTAACCAGGTAATTAAGGAGAGGGAACACTCGTGGACTCTTTTACGGAGTTTGCATCATCGAATACAGTTACCTTGGCTTGTAGCTGCAGATTTCAACGAAGTGTTGCAGCGGACGGAGCAGGACGGCTGCCCTATTCCACAGATTTATGTATTCCAAATGCCTTGAAATATTGTAGTTTGACAGATCTTGGGTTTGTTAGGGTGCCGTATACATGTGGTGTATGGGGATGGATGGGGTTTGCACACATGTTCGACTGGATAGGGGGCCAATGTTGGCTGAGAGCTCTTTTCCATGCCATCTGATTTATCATTTGCCCGATTCATGGTCGGATCATGTCCCTATTTTTATTTCATGGATAACCCTTTCCACAAGGGGCAGTGTAATTGGTCCCCTTGCCACGGTATGATCCTTTTTGGATCAAGGATCAAGACTTTACGAAGCTCTTTCAGTCCGCATGGCAGCAGGGCACTGTTGGGGGGCCCTCAGCTCTTGTTAATCATGTTATATGGGTTCGTAGAAACATAAATGCGTGGAGTTCACAACAACATGGAAATCTTGGCAAGCACATCTCTGGAAAAAAAGAAACTACGTCTTTTACGTGAGTCTCCATCTTATACGGCACTGCAAGATAGAATCTTGATTCAACAGATATCGGATTGCCAGACTATGGACGAGGAATATTGGCGACAACGAGGTAGCTAGGACCGAGTGGCTTACTTCTATGGATAAGAATATGAGTTATTTTCACCAAAGCTCAACGCGCAGCGGGTTTAAAATTTGATTCACATGCTGCACGGTGAGCATGGGGAACCGTAGATGGAACCATCGGATCTAGAAAGGGTTGCAGTGAATTATTTTTGGCTTATTCACTTGTCCAAAGTTAACGGATAGCCAACAACAATACTTAGCAAAGCCGTTTTCGAGAGAGGAGGTTGTGGCCTCTTTAAAGCAGTTGCCTGGGAGAAAGTCGTTAGGGCTGGACGGGATGCATGTTGTTTTCTTGCAGAAGTACTGGAGCATTGTAGGAGAGAATGCTCTACAAGTGGTCTTGGCTGTTCTTAAATAATGAAGTAGAATTAGGGCAGCTAAACGTGACTTACATCACCCTTATCCGAAGGTGGCTACGCCCACGGTTATGACGGTGTTCAGGCCGGTAACACTGTGTAACTCGATCTACAAGCTGATCTCCCGGGTGATCATTAACTGGCTAAGTAATGGCATTGATGTGTTGTTTCCTAGAAACCATATTGCTTTTATCTCAGGGAGGCTGATTACGGATAATGCAATCATGGCTTTTGAATCCTTCCATTCCTTGAAGACCAGAGTTCATGGATGCCACAACCATGCAGCACTGAAGTTGGATATGGAAAAATCATTTGATTGGGTGGAGTGGAAGTATATTTGGGAGATGATGGGGAGGATGCGCTTCCACCTTTATTCTTGGGTTTAATTCGCAGGTGTGTCACGTCAGCTTCATATAGGGTGTTGATAAATGGTAGGCCAAGCAAGCGAATATTTCAAACTAGAGGAATCAGACAGGGAGATCATTTACCGCCATTCATGTTTATCATTTGTGCGGAAGGCTTCACAACACTACTCAATGACTATGTCAACAGAGGGGGCCTTCGAGGCATACAAATTGAAAGAGAGTTGGTGGTTTCAGTTTCATAGTTCATGTTTGCGGTTGATTGTATGGTTTCTTTTGAGCTTATGAATGGTGCAGTATAGGCACTAGTGGATCTTTTCCTCAGGTATAGATCGCTCTCAGGTCAAGCTGTCAATTTTCAGAAGTCGAGTAAGTTTCTTTGGATGCCATCCTCACGGAGAGGCATGAGATCATCTCTGATTTGCTTCAGATGCCATTGGGAGACGGAACTGGAAAGTATTTGGGGTTTCCGTATTGGACATGGCGGAATAAGCACCAAGTGTTTGTATATCTAAAGGAGAAATTTGGAAGAAGTTGTCCGGGTGCAAGGACAAGCTACTATTGCCGCGAGGAAAGATGTATTCATTAAGTCGAGTCTAGACTATACCTATGTTCATCATGAAATGCTTCAAGGTTCTTGTTACTTTGGTCCGAGAATTAGAAGGAGATCCTGGGGTTCTTTTGGGGGACACGGACAATAAACGGAAGGTGTATTGGAAAAATTGGGAGGCTTGTTGTCTACCTAAAATTTGAGGGGGGCTTGGCTTTCGGGACTTGGAGTGATTTAATTTAGCACTTTGTTGGGAAAGAAAGGCTTAGAGGCTTATACAATTCCACGCTTCTTTAGCGGCACAGGTTCTGTGCGGCAAAGACTTTGATGACAGTACTTTTCTAGCAGCTCGCTTAGGGACGAGGCCATCCTACATGTGGCGAAGTATTCTGGAAGGCCTAGACTTGATGATCAATGGGATGAGGTGGTGTGTGGGGGATTGTGATTGGGTTTTTGTCTTCCATGATGCTTGGACAGTACGGTAGTCGTCGTTCTGAATACCATTTGCAGGGCATGAGCTTCCAACGGATGTGAAAGTGACAAACTTATTCCTTCCTCGTATACAGTCTTGAGGTGCCCCCTGTATTAAGGAGTTGTTTAAGCCATGGGAGAGTGATGTGATTTTGGCTACCCTTATAGCCCCGGGTAATCATCCAGACAAGCGGATTTGGAATTATACATAAATGGGTTTACACGGTGAAGTCTACCTACTTCATGGCACTTTCACTTTATCGGCCTTCTCTCATGGTCTTGTGACCATGATCAACGGGTTTGGAAGGTGTGTCGGCAGGTTTCTGTGCATCCATGTATTCAACATTTTTTATCGTGATGCCTTCATGATTGCCTGGCCATTGGACAGGGCTTGTTGCAGCTTGAAAAGCGGGATGGTGTGTTCTTGGCTTGTGGGAAACGGTTGAGACGTTGAAGCATTGTTTATTTGATTATGATCTCGCGGAGAGAATTGGGGAAGCACTTTTAGCGAGATGGTGTGGGCTCATCCTCATCCTCTTTTGAGGATCTCTTTATCGTTTGATTGAAGAGTGAGAACGGAGGGGTGTGCGGTTGCATGGTCTTGTGGGGGTATTTAGAAGTCGAGGTGCTCTGCTGTCTTTGAGGGTCAACCGGTTCAAGTCTCAACGGTTTGTGCATACGCTAGAATTGCGGTGGGAGAGTATGTGGAGGCGTTGGGGCATTTAGGACCCAGGGGCCGAGGCATCAGTACCGGGACAGGTGGGAGAAACCACCACGTAGGACAATAAAATGCAATGTGGATGTGTCGAGGGTGAAGATATGGGCAGGGGTTGGTCTCATCTATAGGGATAGTCAGGGCGCCATTGTGGCCTTTTATGTATACCACTTTGACCTGTGGGCGTGGTTGATCTTATGGAGTTGGGAGCTACATTATATACTTGGCTTTGGTGGAAGCGGAACATTTGGGCATTCAGATTTTTGAAGTGAAGAGTGAATGTTCGGCTAGTGTCCAACGCCTTTCTCGATCTGTGGAGGATGTCACTCTGTTTGGTTGCTTGACACGGGCCTTCTTGGCTCGTCGCTCTAGGTTTACTTCGGTTGGTTTTTCATTTATTCAACGCTCCGGGAATGTCCTAGCTCATCTTTTGGCACGTCACGCCCTTTTGATACCTCATGTTTTTTCCTGGGGTATGTACCTCTCCCCCAATGGATGTTGTCTCTGCCTGTTTGGCGGATTTAGGTAATAAATGGTTTTTTTCTTCAAAATAATAATAATAATAATAATAATAATAATAATAATAATAATAATAATAATAATAATAATAATAATAATAATAATAATAGAAAAGAAGCTATGATGTGGCTAACTCTCCCTCCTAGACACGACTCCCTTTTGGGTTTCCAAGATCAACTCCAGGTAGATCGGCCTTTATCTCGATAAATCACGCTAACCCTATGATACGGCTAACAAACCTCGAGTTTGAAATCATTAACTCACTAACGATTCCCGGGTTTGAAATCATCAACTCGATAACAACCCCGGGATTGAAATCAACAAGTTGTTAGTATTTATTTTTCGGTAATATATTATTTATTTAAAGGTTGTGGATGACTGTTTTTAATCTAAAATGGAAAAAAAAAGATAGTGGTTGAGAAGGACAAAAACACGCATGTTACTACATGTGGTTGTAGCAACATGTAGTAACATATGTAGTAACATGCGCGTTTTTGTTCTTCTCAACCACCATCTTTTTTACTTGTTTTTTTCCCATTTTGTATATTATTTTGTCCTTCTAGCCCGTGACCCCTATATTATTAGATTTTATTTGATAGTGTCAAAAAAATGAATTCACGATTAATTGAATTTTTATATACATATATTGAATATTTATAGTAAAAAATAAGAAAAATTATTTAAAGTTTTAGTGTATTTAAAAATATTACTTTAATTAAAAAAATTGATTTAATGCGGCAACAATGGAGTCGCAATAAATACAAAGTTTTATAGATGTTTTTTTGAAAGGATATAAAAAAGATTATTAGAAAACAAATTTTTTTTAAAAAATAATGGACAGGTACAGTTGCGCAAAAAAATCCTCACGGAAGACGAAGAGTAAAGTTAAGCCTTTGCAAGAAAGCACCCAGTCGTCGCAAAAAAATCATGTCTCGCTCAAAAATCCCCCCTTTCTTTCAATTTGGACTGGTGTCGTGACAAAAAAATAACCCCTATTGTCGCAAAAAATCTCCCCGCCAAAATTTTCAACCAAATTTTTTATTATCAAAGTTTGACTTTTTCTCGGATGTTTTAATGTGACGACGTGTCGTCGCCAAAAATGCATAAACGACAACTCGTTGTCGTCGCCTTGGATCTCGTCTTAAAAAACCCTATTTCTTGTAGTGCAATATATCCTTCCGTCAATTGAGATATGCAAGAAACATTGTCTTCATAAAATACAGTTGAATGATTTTCTTTCTACGTGATAGTAGTCAATGTCTCAATGAATAAACGTCTGAATTGATTGTTTTGATCTGAGTTGTATAACGTATATGTCATTAGTATAAACTTCGCTAAAAAAAACCCAGTGGAAAAAAGTAGACAAAAAAAGAAGTTAATCCGCATATGCGCGCGTTTTTATATGTTATCTGGCTGCATCTTTAATTACCTTTTAACTAAGAAACCCTATGGGAAAAAATGTTAATCAAAAGGAAAAAAGTATAAACATTGGTCTTTAGGGTCTAAATCCTCAAAATAATTTTGAAGTCCTCGCTCCCTTTGACGACAACAGACTTTCAAATGTATGCAATCCAGTAGATAAACGCATTTCTCCAAAATAGATGTGACAAAGATCTTAGTGATTGAATCTGCTATCAAAGTGTTCCTTATTGTTGTGTTATGTTAAAATTTTACGAATAAGTATTACCTGAAAATATATGACATTGAGCCACATGTTCATGGCCGGCCCTATGCTAAGGCCAGCGAGAGACCAGGTCTTAAGCCCATCGGTGTCGGAGGCCCAACGCCATGATTGTTTCGCTTAAAAGAAAAAAAAATCGTGTAGATTTAATCCGATCAACCTAATATAATATGTTAACTTTCTTTTTTGATAAATGCCCTTTTTTTTTTTTTACTCTAATTGATAAAGGCCCCAATAAAAAAATTTACCCAAAAAAAATAGACATACAAACAAGTTTTATTAATTTTTTGCATTTACCGAAGTTAAAAACGCGATAAGTGTTGGAAAAAATGTAGTACTTAGGATTTGACAGAGAATTAGAAACTCCAAGGCACGTTAATAATGTTGTCTTTTAAGAGATGTTTCGTTCCATACGATTTGTCACTAAGAGATCAAATGAAAATCTCTTTCAGATACAATAGGGATGTTTGATTCAACAAAGGACTTGTTTGAATCAAACCCGAGGACACTCAAAGTTTTGGTTGATGATGTTGTCAAACTTATGAATTTTCGTCTGCATACTTATGCCTTTTATTGGTTGCATGTACCCCATAAACGAATGGAGGTACTCCTTGCACGAAAGGGTAGGGTTGTCACTATTCACCGGATGAAAGCATGCAACTCTTACACGAAAGGGTAAATACATATCAGTTCAAAAATGCATGTATCTGAAAATCCGAAAGTGCATATCCCTTCATGAACTGATGCATGCATTATCAGGTCGAATCCCGTTTCGTTGTGATAATATTAATTCGTACGGCAACTCGTATGCAAACGATAACCAAAATATTTATTTATGAAAAAATATCTAACAATAAGTATGTTTTAAAAAAAAAAACAATTTCAACTAAAAGGCCCAATTCGGGGACTTGGTCTTAAGCCCAATAAAAATGAGGGCCGGCCCTGCACATGTTCCGGTCTGTCTGTCAACGGAGTGAATTTTTGAAATATTCCCTGCATGCATATGCAAATGAGATCATTGACGTTCGCATTGAATCACCAAAATATATCTCACACAATAACAAGTAAATACTTCAAATTCATAGAACATCGAACAACGTACATTGGATACTGGTTATGGATCTTATATTTGTACAAATATGAATGCACTAAGAATGGATAGTGATATTGAGAAATGAAAAGTTGACCTACGCGTTGAGAATGGAGCAAAGGTAGATGTACTAGCCATAGGAATTTACTTATTTTATTGCACGCTAGGCTAGTACTAGAACTGAATAATTATTATTTCATTCTTGCTTCTTCAAAAAGTATTATTTCTGTTTTTCATTGAATGTAGAAGGTTACTCCTTATCTTTTAAGAATAAATGTTTACTTTTTTATGTGATGAATATTTTATGGAACAGATACACTAAACAATGGAATCTTTTTTGTGTGCTAAAAACAGTTTACATAAAATGGATATAAAATCAACAGTTTACTAAACAATGGAATCTACATATTAGATATAAAATCAAAAATTCTGAATGGAAGAAAGATAATGTTGATAATCTGAATAAATCCTACTCATGACATTGTTGTCTTGGCCATATAAATAAAAATTGCATTTCCAAACTCCATCAAGAGAGATTATTGGATCATATTGATTATGAATCATATGATACATGTGAGTATTTTTTACTTGGGAAGGTGACTAAATCTCCATTCATTGGTAAATGGATTAGATCAAATGAATTGTTAAAACTCATACATACAGATGTTTATGGGCCTATGAAAATTCAAGTAGAAGGGGACAAATTTTTTCCATCACCATCATTGATGGCCATCAGGGCCGGCCCACCATTAATGCGATGGAGCCGGTAGTCTTAGGCCCAACGGTGTCCGGGGGCCCAACATTATATATTTCGATAATATACGTAATATTGAACAATTACAGATTATATATATTGTATGTCCTTATAAAACTAAGTTTTGCTCCATCTGAAATGGTAAGATGCATGTTCTTTCTCTGTGTAGGCTTGTGTTCGATCCTCACTTGCCTCTTTTTTTTTTTTTTTTTTTTTTATATCTTATTTGCTATTCAATTTCATTATTATCATTTTCTTTTAATATTAATCATAACTATTCTTTTACTTATTCTTCACTATTTTTTATTTTTTTTTATCTTATTTGCTTTTCATTTTTTATTTTTATCCTTTTGTTTTAATATTAATCATAACTACTCCTTTACTTATTCTTTTTGTACAAACTATACAACACTTTTAATAATACAAGTCGATGTTTAACAAGCTATAATCATAGTCATCATATTAATCTTTAATCCTTACTTATTTTCTTAATCTTCTTTCCTTGTGTAACTGTATAACACTTGTTTAGCATTTTTTTAATAATACAAGTCTATGTTTAACAAGTATAATCATAGCCCTCCTATTAATCTTTAGCATTTTTTTAAAAAAAAATTACTCGAATCGATAAAGGCCCAAAAAAATTTACTTGGCCTAATTCGAATCGATAAGTATGAAAGTTCAAACTAAAAGGCTTAATTCGACGACTTGGCCTTAGGCCCAAAAAATGTCAGGGCCGGCCTTGATGACCGTTTTCGTTCTGGTTATGTATATTTGATCAGGTATAAATATAAATCATTTGAAAGGTTCAAGGAATTCAAAAGCAAGAGTGAGGAATACTATGAAACAAAATTAATTAAGACCATTCAACCTAATCGAGATGGTGAGTACCTAGATGGAGAGTTTCAACATTATATAAACAAAATAGAATTCTCCCTGAATGGACCCTTCTAAGAACACATAAGATGAATGAAGTGTCTGAAAGGAGAAATTGTACTTTGTTAGACATGGTGAAGTACATGATGAGTCATGTGAACATGCCATTGAAATTGCGTCATGCAAACTTAACCATGTTGCATGAAAGAAAGTTGATTCAACACCATACAAAGTGTGGTATAAGATGAAACCAAGTATATAAACAAAATAGAATTCTCCCTGAATGGACCCTTCTAAGAACACATAAGATGAATGAAGTGTCTGAAAGGAGAAATTGTACTTTGTTAGACCCTGCATGAAATAACATTATATAAACAAAATAGAATTCTCCCTGAATGGACCCTTCTAAGAACACATAAGATGAATGAAGTGTCTGAAAGGAGAAATTGTACTTTGTTAGACATGGTGAAGTACATGATGAGTCATGTGACTCCCCCAATTTTTGGGAACATGCCATTGAAAGTGCGTCATGCAAACTTAACCATGTTGCATGAAAGAAAGTTGATTCAACACCATACAAAGTGTGGTATAAGATGAAACCAAGTATAGCTCATCTTAAGCCCTAGAAACTTATGTGAAATGGGAAATGGCATATAAGCTTGATGCAAGATCTTAAAAATGCGAATTTGTGGGATATCCTAAGAAAACCAAAGGATGCCAATTAAACAACCCTAAAGATAAAAGTTGTTTATCTTTAGAACTCGTCACTTTTTGAAGAAATAGTTCCTTCTAGAAAGAAACAGTGTAAGATTGATATGGAAGAAGTTCAAGATGTTGAAATAGTGTCCTAAACCCAATCGGGTTGGACCGGATCCGACTGGGTCAGATCATTTCTACTATTTCTTTATAATTATACATATATTATAAATAGCTTTTCTGTTATCATATATTTGTTCTTTTAAAGAACCAATTATGAATTGTTATATGATAACGTCCTTAGTAATAAATTGTGATAGAGAAACCTTGATAGGCGATTATGGTTGATAAGATCTCTAATCAATTTAATAAGTTTGATACTTAAATGTCTCTAGGCTTATGTACTATTAAACAAGGCATTGATAGTACAAACATGCTAGCACGTATTAGATGTCTTATGTCTTTAAGGGCAGGGATAGATCTCGTCTATCGAAGTGTAGAGACACTTGGACTATACGTGGACGTGTATTAGAGAATACGTACGTTAGACTGACCCAATTACACTGTTAAGTGTCACACTATGTGACGGTTGTGTAATTATCCTTAGGACCGGAGTCTATATGGCATCACGGTGTGGATTGTCATGCTCTGACACTATTGAGGTTTCCCCTAGCCATGGGGCGATCATGTGGTAGTGATTGGTGTTGAAATAGTTTCCTAAACCCAATCGGGTTGGACCGGATCCGACCGGGTCGGATCATTTCT
The DNA here is from genome assembly GCA_026214975.1 of Gentiana macrophylla. Taxonomy (NCBI): domain Eukaryota; kingdom Viridiplantae; phylum Streptophyta; class Magnoliopsida; order Gentianales; family Gentianaceae; genus Gentiana; species Gentiana macrophylla. The sequence goes on along the minus strand of CM047810.1, from coordinate 26,669,599 downwards.
ACTATTTCTTTATGTTCATACATATAATAAATGGCTATTCTGTTGTCATATATTTGTTCTTTTAAAGAATCAATTATGAATTGTTATATGATAACGTCTATAGTATAAACTGTGATAGAGAAACCATGATAGGTGATTATGGTTGATGAGATTTTTAATCACTTTAATAAGTGTGTTACTTAAATGCCTCTAGGCTTATGTACTATTAAACAGGGCATTGATAGTACAAACATGCTAGCACGTATTAGATGTCTTCTGCCTTTAAGGGCAGGGATAAATCTCGTCTATTGAAGTGTAGAGACACTTGGACTGTACGTGGACGTGTATTAGAGAATGCGTTCGTTAGACTTTCCCACTTACATTGTAAAGTGTCACACTATGTGACAGTTGTGTAATTATCCTTAGGACCGGAGTCTACATGGCATCACGGTGTGGATTGTCATGCTTTAACACTATTGAGGTTTGCCCTAGCCATGGGGCGATCATGCGGTAGTGATTAGGTGTGATACTAAAGTATATGGAGTATACATGCATGTTTGGTCATCTGGGAATCGCATACCCTATCAGTATGGGTGAATATCCAAAAGGGCCTTCTTATAAGGAATGTCTTACTCTCGTAAATCTTTGCAATGTGGGAGTAAATATGTTTCTTCGAGAGAGGATGATATCCAGATTATAAGATACGGTCGTAGATGTTTGACACTCTATGTACGACCGTATGGATATTATTACAGCGATATAGGATTCTATTTAAACGGTAACTGTTTCACATGAAAAGTAGTAGTCATTGCATTTAACTCTTACGATGATTGGGGGTCACGGTGTGTTGCTAGACGCTATCACGTGATCGTTAGGTATGAAAGGCATTTTCGTAATTTGGACTTTGTGCTTGCGGCCAGCATATTCGGAAGCCTATCAGGTCACACACATAAGAACATCAAGTCGGATTAAAATGTGGTTATAGTTGATAACTAAATAAGGAAAGAATTTGTCTCATAATATAAAGGTTATATATAGTGGTAAATTAATATGGTGGTATTTATTTATGATGAATAAATATTATGCAAGATATTAATTATGTTGATTAACTATATATATATATATATATATATATATATATATATATATATATATATATATATATATATATATATATATGATTTACATGTATTTTGCAAATTAATTAATCATAGCATTATATTAATTCAAGAATATTCGGATGCCAATATTTGGCATAAAGGGGCGCCACTTCTATGTGTATTAGATACACTTGGATTCTGCAATTTGATTAAAGATATTACCATTTCTTAATATTGGATATTAATTGATTTTTGAAAATGTTGGTCCCTTGAAAAGGCTTTGGTTAAGTTTAGAGGAGGGGGTGAATAAATTTAACACTTAAAACTTTTGGAGTTAACAAACTCAAGAACTTCAAAGAAATTGCGATTGCTCAAGAGTCTCACGACACTCGTGAGTCTCATCGACTTCGTGTGATGTTGGAGGTAATTCACTAGAGATTCTTGAGGTAGCAGTTACAAAAATCCCTAAGTTATTTGTCCTTCACCAATAACTATGGCTTCACAAACTGAACACTTGGAATATGTAGGATTGCTGCTCCAAAGTCTTCCACTGGTCCTTGAAGGGTAGGATTGCCTCTTCACCAGCTCCACCACAAACAGCAGTCCTTGACACCCAAAGATGCTTCACTGTCTTCAGTAGATTTCTTATAAAAGAAAGTTTGAATCAAGTAAGTGATTCAGCCTTCAACAGCTTGATCAGGATGATATGATCAGCAGCTTGGATTCTTCAACTATGTAAACTTGATGTAGCTTGATAACAAATTACACTTGAAGAAGTTTACTGGATCAGTATGTTTAAGTTTAGTAGGGTCAGCAGGGTGATTTCTTGATAAGAATCTGAAGCTCAAGATTATTTGTTGTTTTTCCTCAATTTTCATCCTCTGTATCTGAATTAGGAGTCCTCTATTTATAGGTAGGAATCCTTGTGACTTATGTTTGAAATTCAAACATATCCGTTTGATTTTGTCCCATCTTGACTTGCTTTCTCGTCCCGTACATAGTATGCATAACTATCGATTACTTTTTGACAGCTTTCGGTCATGTCCACCCTTTGACTTGTATCCATTGGATAAACCTCTGTTTCTTCCCAACGTCCTTTTTTCTTAACCATTGATTTGTTTGATAAAATCAGAAGTTGTTATCTGTCCTTATCCTTGTATTCTTCCAATGTAACCTTTGAATACTTCGAAATATATATCAGCAGGTTCATGTGGATTGTTGGTCCCATGGAAAGGCTAACACAAGTTTAGAGGGGGGGGGGGGGTGTGAATAAACTTGTCCCTAAAAACTGGATTTAAAACAAATTAAGGTTCAGTTAAAACTTGTGCGGAGTTAAGCTGACTAAGCTGAGTTTAAGTCAAACTGAGTCAACCGGCAGCGGATTAGTTTAGCCTTTATCAGATATGAATTAACAAACAGATTGTTTACTTGATTTTAGAAAGGATACTAGATAAATACAACTGTAATAAAGTAAATGAATGCGTTAGTAAATAGACAAGAATTATAGAGGTTCCAAGTGGTGTAATCATGTACGTCCTCTCTTCCCATGTGATGCGGAGGAAAATTCCACTAGAACTTCTTTGAGATGGCCCGGTTACAAAGAGTCCTAAACTGATAGTCCTTGACTAATCCCTAGCTTCACTATTTAAACACTTGTAGAACATGTAGAATTGCTGCTCTTCAATTGTTTGAAACACTGGTCCTTGGAGGGTTGAATTGCCTCTTCACCAGCTCATCACAACCACAGTCTCCCTGACTGCACTCAACTATCCTTCACACCTTTTTGGTGTTTCACAGTCTAAACCTTTGATAAAATCAAAGTTGAGACTTGAATCAATAACTATGATTCAATTGTGATTTGAGCTTTTCTTCCAGATGTATAAATTACGCTCGGCTCTGTATTTCTTCAAATGAATGATCTTGATTTTCCTTGAATGCTTAAGAACACTTGAAGAAATTTCTTGATCTTGCAGTTAAGTATTTAGCAGGAATTTTTTTAGATTGGCTTTCCCCCTCAATTTTATCTTTCTTGACTAGATTGATTCTTTTTAATTCCTCCTGCCCTTTTTGTTGTTGTTGTAGAAGTAGTCTATTTATAGGGGTTTATCTAACGGTCAAATTGATGCCATTCAATTTCTTGTAGCCGTTAGTGGTCCTGCTTCTTGCTTGTACGATTATGTCAGAACGGATAGATTATCCTCCGATCATAATTCTTGAATTGCAACGGTTGAATCCTTTTTCAGTTTTAGTCAAACCTTGGTTGTAAAACTGATTTACTATGAACATTATCAGTTCTCAGTTTCTAAGAGCATTAACTGAGTTTTTACTCTTCTTCAAAATCTCAAGATTTCAAGTTTTCATCCGATTATAATTGACTTAATCAGAGTACAGCACAAGCAAATATATTATAAGAATTCATTGTCCTTATGATTCTTAGATCTTAATACAAGATCCATAAAGTCAGTTCAGGTCATCACAATCTTGCTTGAAGTCTAACTTTATAGTCTCGACTTATAATCTTCATAACTGAGTTTGAACCCTCAGTTCTTCAATCTTCTATAACTGAGTCTGTGACCCTCAGTTCTTCAGTCTTCTAGATAAGCCAACTGAGTCAGTGTCCTCACCGAACTTATCTTCTCCGCTTTTATGTTGGTGTGCTCGCTTTAATCGATTTCCGCTTTCCCGCTTAACTCGCTTTCTTGTCAACTCGGTTTCTTGACCTAGAAATATTACGAAGGCTTGTCCGATTTAACTTATACAATATCGACTCTATTATGTCCTATACATTGACATCTAGACATCTTTTTGCTTTGCACAATAACAGCTAGTTATGACACTTCATCAATGGGGTTTAGAATCAAGACTAAATAAGTGATGAATCATCATCAAAACATAAATTTTATTTCCAACATGGGTATTAGTCTGCTGAAATACATATCAGTCAGCTGATCTAAAGTTGTTGTGTTTATAAAACACTGCAGCTGACTTCTCTTATATCTAACTTTTAATTGTGAAGTTAGATTACACCATTTTGATCATAGCCAAGTTCCAATCACGACTTAATATTTGGAACTTAGACCTTGTACACAAGGTATATGTAATCAGTTTAGGTCATCACAGACTTCCCTAAATTCTGATTCCATGTCCTTGAATTTAAATACTAAGTTTGATCCCTTAGCCTTCAATAACTGAGTTTGAAACCTCACTTTCGCCTTCAAAGAGTTCCTAAACTAGTCTACTGACTCAGTACTCCCATCTATGATATAGACAGTCTCATTGATGAAAGTCAGCTGACCATTTACAGTTCTTGTTTGATCCAACCTATACAAAGATCAAACTCTAATAAGCCTCAGACATTTGATCTAGACATCTTTTGCCTTTGCTCTATAACAAACTAGTCTCGACACTCATCACTAAAACTTAAAATAAGTCCAACAATTTCCCCATTTTGGTGATGATGCCAATTCCCTCCTTACAGCAAAGCAAAAAGATTAAAAACAAAAACAGGACAAATTCACTCATTTCTCATTATAATCAGTTGTTCAAGATATATTACAAACTAGATTCAGCAAAAATAAAATGCAAGTGTAAGTATGCTGATCTAGTTCCTTTTTTCTCTTTCTTGCCTCTCCTTCTCTTGTTGTTCTTGATATTCCCTTATATCTCTTACCATTTCTCTCATCCACTGATTTTCAATAAGGGAAAAATCAATATGGGGATTCACTTCCTTCCACAATTTCCATGCCTCAGGTATAGTAAGGTTGATCTGATGTACTCTGAAACCTAACCGCATGTATAACTCTTTGAATTGATTCAGTGAATCTTTAGCTGATGTAGTAGGTAGACTCCTTCCACCTCTACCACCTCTTCCACCTCTACCACCTCTTCCACCTCTGTGTGAAGATCTTAAGACTTTAACTCTTGCTTCCCAAAACTTAAGTCCCAAGAAGGAATTTAGTCCCTCATGGAAACCCTTGTCATGGTAAGGTCTTCTCTTGTTATAGTAAAGCTTCTTGTATTCTTTGAAAAGATCATCAGTAAGTGAAAGTCTGCCAGGTGTAGGTTCTCTGAAAGCATTGGTGTCAGCTTCCCATCTCTTTTGTGCAAAAATCCTAGCAGCCTCTTTTGCTACTGCTTTTTGGCTCTCTTCCCCCTTATTGACATCATCAACAAAACGGGACAACAGGCCATGAACACTCTCCTGTGTGATCACCAAGTTGTTTAATTGACCCTCCATTATCTCTGTTCTAGTGTCAACTACAGTGATCCTTTCTTGCATTGTCTGCTCCAGTAGATTGATCCTCTCAGTAAACTTAGGATCCAATCCAGCAGGTTGAAGTGTTCCAGCAGGTTCAGCCACAGTAGGCTTGGGTGCCTCAACAAGTTTATCAAGTTTCTGGTGAATAGATGCAAATTGTTCTTTCAGAAACTTTTCCTTCATTGTATTGCCTTGTTTAATCCCTTTTACATCTAGGGCAAGGTCAGGAAGAGCATATTGAGTGTAGGTAATGTTGGAAGCAACTGTTTTAGTAGTTCTTCCTCTATTTTCCACCAAGTTCAGCAAATCTTCAAATCTTTGCTCTTGTCTGCCAAGTTGAGTCCTTAATCTTGTGATGTCATTTCTGACTGCCCTCAACTCATCCACAACCTGTGCTGGTACTCTACCAACCATTCCTCCAGCCATATGTCCAGCAGCTTCATTAGTAGGCTCCTCTACATTATATTGTGCCCTCTGTCTGCTGACAACCATGGCCCAACTCATATCCCTTCCAGCAGGGTTAGGTCCTTGGAATTCCTCCAGGATTGGATCTAGGGCAGGTTCCTCAAAGAGTGGTACAAATTCTGCTGTGGTTCATCATCTATAGTTCTTCCTCGAGCACTTGAAACTCCTCATCATCAGAGTCATAGTCCAAAGAAATTGCTCATCCTTATCAATAACAACACTCACGACTCTCTTTTCCCTTTAGTGACCTTTCCTCCAAAGAGGCTCTCTACTACAAATTGCCTGTTTCTTCAATAACAAAGCAGGGGTGTCCTCCAAACCCATAGTTAGTTCCAACCTTTGTCCAGGTGCTGTTTGATCCTCAACAACCAATACCACCTGTTCTAACCTTTGTCCAGGTGCTGTTTGATCCTCATCAACATGTACCACCTGTTCCAACCTTTGTCGAGGTGCTGTTTGATCCTCAGCAACCTGTACCACCTGTTCCAACCTTTGTTCATGTGTTGTCTGATCCTCAGCAGCCTGAACCTCCTCAACAAGTAATGGTGATCCCTCAAATCCCATCACCATATCCAATCTCTGTGCTATCACTGTTTGTTCCTCAGTGATCAACACTCTCTGTACAAGAATTGCAGGGAATTGAGCCATATTTTCTTCTTGAAACCCTCTAACATTGGCAATCTTTCATAGAGTATTAGCAGTTTTGAATAGAGTGTCATGAGTATCAATCCATTCTTGATATTGAGCTGAATCCTCAGAACTGATATCAGGCTCACTATGATAAGTAACCTTCTCCTCATCAAAATCTACAGTCTGCTGATCCTCAGTATGTTCAGCAGATTCTTCAACAAATAAAGTTTCGATACACCAACCACTTTCTGCCTCCAAGATTTATCCCATCATTTATTAACGCTTCTAGACCATCTATGGTTAAATCTTCCAAATCCTCATCCATTTGGCCACCTACCGCCTCGCCAGACTTTGCTAGCATCGGTGGACTGCTCAACTCTTGGTTCATTTAACATAGTCGTCCCAATCGCTTCTCCTTGATGTGGGGATGACCATCATCGAGTCGATGATGATGAATCATCACTATCCGATCCATCTCTAGATCTCAGTAAAATTGATACCTTCTTCCTTTTTTTTTCATCAATTAGTTCCATCAGTCTCATTTCTAGCAAAGAAGTATCAACCAAATCAAGCAAATTCTCCACTCCTAACCTTTCAAAGGCCCACTCCTCAAAGTTTGTCATAGGCTCAGCTGCTGATTTTTGTTTCTTGTAAAATCCAAACTTCCATTGAAAGTAGTTGGCAAGCAGCAGGAGTTTAGGATCAACATACCCTTCCTTCTTTTTCTTTTCTCTTCTTTCAAAGGGCATAGTTGGCTTTCTGGCTTCAGCTTGCTTAACTTGTTGTCCTTCAAATGATCCAACGAGTAGATTCAGAGTTTCTTCAATAGATGCTTCTAGGTCAGTAGATTCTTCTGGTTGTACATTTGTACCTACCACCTCCATCTGCTCAACACTGGGTTCCTCCTGACTTACATGCTCATCAGTAGGGTTAGTAGCAGACTGCTCTTCCCCCCGAACTATTACAGAATTTGCAGGTTCTTGTACAGTTATTTCAATATCCATAGCAGGTGCAGACTCAGTAGTCTGCTGTGGTTCTTCAATAAGTTGCTCAACAACAACTTCTGTAGCTTCAGTAGGCTCAACAGCCTTTGAAGGGGAGGATTCTATAACTTCTTCAGTAGGTTGTTCAATAACGACCTCTCCAGTCTCAGTAGGCCTAACAATTTTTAAGGGCTCAGCTTCAATAGCCTCTTCTTCTTCTTCTTTCCTTTGAGCCTCCAGAATCCTCAAATATTTTCCTTTACCATGTTTCCTTTTTTGTTGCTATTTATTTCATCCTCTTGGAAGGTTTTTTAGCTTCAACCTAAGTAGCTTTCCTCTTTCTACTGTCTTCTTTCTGTTGCTCCTTCAAGATTTCACCAGCAGACTTCTTCTTTGTAACTACACAGGTCGTCAGAATTTCAATCGACTCTCAGTGAGACTCGCAGAGCTCTCGATGTCCGCTTCTTTGTTTTCTTAGGTCAGAACATCTCTCGTGATTTTTCTCGTGTCGTGAGCCTTCCTCTTCTCAGCAACCTTCTTGGGTGCAGCAGATTTAATAACTTTCTTAACCTACTCACCACCAGCATCACCATCTCCATCATTATCATTTTCTGTTGCTTCAGCATCCACATCTTCATCATCATCCAAACCAAGGATGAGATAGCCAATCTCCTTCTTGTATCCGGACTTATTTATTTTCTCTGGTGCAACATCAGCAATTCCCAAATGATTCAGCAGGGCCTGAATTATCAAACCCAAAGGTAAAGCCTTGGATTCCTTGTCCCTTCTCTTTCCTCAGTTATCACTTTCTTCATATAATGGACAAAGAATCCAACCTAATCAAACTTCATGCTTTTGCAGATGATGATTAATGGTTCAATCTTTGGTCCTGATAAGGTATCCAGGCTTCCACTGAGTCCTAAGATTTTCTTTGCTATTATCTTACTCAGTAAGTTGTACTCCATTCCTATATGCTTCACATTGATGCTCAATATTGATTTAACAGCATCATTGGTCTTTATTCTGTCAACAAAATCCAATTTTGACAGTCCCATTTCCTCAGGATTAGTTGGAGCATCATGTACAGGTGCAAAACCAAAGCCTCCCTCAGTAGGTTTGAGGAAATTTCAATCTCCTGGCTATTCACTGTTGTAGTAAATGCCTCTTTGTTATCTCTTATCACAATGTTTCTCCAGAAGCTAACAACATTTGTGTAAGATATTCTTTCCAATCTGATATTCAGAACATCTTCCAATCCTTCAAATCTTCTGATTCTATGACCAATATTGATAGCTAATTCGGTTTTGTAAGCATCAACAACAAAGCCTCGACACTTTGGCTTGTTCCGATATGAACATCATCCTTATCCGCCATTATTAAAGAAAAGATGAAGAAGATAGCTTTCAAATATGTGTTCACACGGTATATTTGGCAGAGAAAAGCAATCAAAATTTGTAGGTATCCTTTGTGTATATGTCTCAGATATATATTAGAGAGTGGTGGGTAGAAACTGCCGTAACACGCATCGTAGCATTAACCATGATTAAATTTAGAATGAATGAGATCTTGACACGTGGCCCATAACTTATCCATAAATATTTGTAAATCACGATCGTGTAACTACGGTTATAAAGATAGAATAAATATCCCGGTCTTTTGCTTTTTGACTTTTGTTAAAGTTTGGCTGTAACGTATGCCTCAGCAGACTTTGCCATTAGTAGACTTGGCTCAAGAAATGGCGACATAATGTCTCAAAGAAATTACGGACAAAGTCACTTTGCTGATCTCAATTCTTCTTGTTTTGTCCAACTGATAATACAAGATGAAGTTTAATACCAATGACTCGATCCACAAGTGAGCTCACCCAACATGACAAAGACCAATCCCCTTGGCATCTTCATTTGCTCAATTGCCCAAACATAAATAGGTACAAGGAATTGTTGATACCAATGACTAATCTGCTAAGTAAGCTCACCTACATAGCAAAGACTAATCCCCTTGGTGAATTCCAGTACACTACTGATCAGAGATGTATCAGTCAACTTTTATAATTCCATGTTCTGTTCTTAACTTAGCAAAACTTTCACTATCCAATGGTTTTGTGAAAATATCAGCAAGTTGATCTTTTGTAGGGATATAAAGAACCACCGCATCTTTTTTCTCAACATGATCTCTTATAAAATGATGTCTCACATCAATATGCTTGGTTCTTGAGTGCAAAAAAGGATTTTCTGTGATTGCAATTGCACTTGTGTTGTCACACATTATAGGAATTTCTCTTTCTTCAATTCCATAATCCCTTAATTGCTGTCTTAGCCAAAGTATTTGTGCACAAAGAACTTCCAAAGATAATATATTCACTTTTTCAAAGTAGGGTTGATATTGAATTGCTTTTGATGAATGAAGATTCCATCTTTCATTTGTTTGACTTGAAATCCCAAAAAGTAATTCATTTCTCCCATCATACTCATTTGAAATTTACTTTATCAGATTAGCAAACTTTTCACATAATAATTCATTTTCAGAACCAAAAATTATGTCATCAACATAAATCTGTACCAGCAGGGTGCTATTTCCTTCATTGATTCTGAAAAGAGTCTTGTAAATGGTACCTTTGGTAAAGCTATTGTCCACCAAGAATTGAGATAGGGTCTCATACCATGCTCTTGGTGCTTGTTTCAAACCATAAAGTGCTTTATTGAGTCTGTACAGTTTATCTTCTTGATCTTTAACTTCAAAACCATGAGGTTGCTGAACATAGACCTCCTCTTCTAGAATGCCATTCAAAAATGCACTTTTGACATCCATCTGATATACTTTGAAGTTTTTGAAAGCAGCATATGCCAAGAATAATCTTATAGCTTCCAATCTTGCAACAGGGGCATATGTTTCAACAAAATCTATTCCTTCTGCTTGAGAATAGTCTTTTGCTACTAGTCTGGCCTTATTCCTCACAATGGTACCAGATTCATCCAATTTGTTTCTGTATACCCATTTTGTGCCAATTATATTTGCATGATTAGGCCTTTCCACTAGTGTCCAAACTTGATTTCTTTCAAATTCATTTAGTTCTTCTTGCATAGAAATTATCCAATCTGGATATGATATTGCTTCTTCAACAACTTTAGGTTCCATTTGAGATAGAAAACATGTAAACATTGCTTCTAATTGTCTTATAGTCCTCACACCTTGTCAGTATATTGCCAATAACTTTCTCAAAGCAGGTGATCCCTTAACCATTGTGTATTTTGGTTAGATTGATTCTCAGGAACATCATCTTCAGTAGGGTCTGCTGTTGCTTCAAAGCAAGGGGTTCAACAGATCCTTGAATTGCTTCAGTTGTTGCATCAGTAGTGTTATCAGCAGGGTGATCAGCAGGGGCAGAGTCAGAAACCTTTAACTCATTTATCCTTTCCAAAACATCAACACATTCGGGATCGGTGACTTGTTGATTCTCAAAGAGGTTCTCGATGCTTCATCTTCCATTCCAAAGGAACTTAGGTTCATCAAATTCAACATTTATTGTTTCTTCATGTTTTAGTGTCCTTTATTCAAGACTCAATGCCTTGCTCGATGTAAGAATATCCCAAGAAGATTCCTTCATCTGATTTAGGTTGGAAGGTCTTCAATTTCTCCTTATGATTTAAAATAAAACATTTGCTTCCAAATGGATGAAAGTAAAATATTTTAGGTTTCCTTCCATTCCAGATCTCATAAGGTGTCTTCAACAGCTTCTTGTTCACTGAGGTTCTATTTTGTGTATAGTATGATGTATTAACTGCTTCAGCCCAATATCTTTCAGGCAATAATGCTTCACAGATCATAGTTCTTCCTGCTTCTTTTAAAGTTCTGCTTTCTTTCAAGAACCCTATTTTGTCGAGGTGTACCAAAGAAAGAACAAGTTGATGTAGTACACCATTTTGCTCACAATATTCTCTTATAACTTTATTGAGAAATTCAAGACTTTGTCTAACTCCGATCTTCACTCTCACAAACTTTTCTCATTTTGCAATCTCTTCAAAAGTTCAGCATCTTTTGAAGTGTTTCACTTTTCTTGTTCATGAATACTACCCAAGTGTATCTTGAATAATCATCCACAACTACTAAAGTTTACTTCTTTCCTGTTACACATGTTGGTATTACTAGCCCAAATAAATCCATGTGCATCAGCTCCAAGACTCTTTTTGTTGATTGCTTAGTCTTTGATTTGAAGCTTGATTTTGTCTGTTTACCTTGCTGACAGGCATCACTTATAGCATACTTTTTTGAATGTGATCTCGTGTAAACCAATCACTTGCTTCTTCTTCACCAACCGATTGATATCATCAAAATTTAGATGATTTAACTTCTTATGCCATAACCAATTAAGTTCGACTTGGTATGCACAATCGTGCAAGTTTCTCGAACAAAGAGAGACCAATCCACAACATACGCTTTTGTTGTCTTCTTCCAAAGAACACAACTTGATCACCTCTTTTACTAATGACAATACAGTCTTTTGTCAAAAGTGACCTTGTAACCCATGTCACAAAATTGTCCAAAGGCTCAGATTGTAGTCCAAATCCTTCCACATATGCAACATTCCCTCGATTGTTAATCCATTTCTCACAAGTGTGCCATATCCTCTTGTGTATCCTGGTGTATTCTTGTTGCCAAAATTCACTCTTGACCATCCTTTTCAACATAGTTTGACAAATAAAGGCTTATTCTTTGTCATATGTCCGGAACATCCACCACAAAGTACCGGACACCCTACAAAACAAAGTTAATATATTTTGGTACCCAAAACTATTTGGGTACATGATGGTCGATGGTAAGCATGACCCTTGGCAAGTTTCCATAAGGTTTTCTTTGAAAGGTATCATACTTTTGTTCATACATGTATTCCACACATCCATAAGGTCTAACATTTTGTTGTGTAGGACTCACATATGCTTTCTGGCCTTTTGGTATGTAATGCTGTTTGGAGTGATTTCTATTGCTAGAAGCACTAGCATAACCATTAGTTTGATGTCTGTTTGGAACAAGCCCTGTAGTATGGAGTCTACTGAGGTCTCTGCTGATTCCATTGCTGAGGTCTTACCTTAGAAGTATGGTTATATCTGTTGTTTCTAGCAATAGGAGCAGGGATATTCCAATCATCATCAGTAGGGAATAGTCTACCTTTCTCCCTGAGATAAGTATCCCTTAAATGATTTACATTTTTAGGTTTAGGACTTTTATCTTTGGAATATTTCTGATTTTTGCCTTTTTGTGGTCCAACAGACTTGGTAGTAGGTCTGCTATCAGCAAGTCTAGAAGTACCGCAAAGACTATTTTTGGATTTGTTCTTTTGCTAGTGTTGTTGACCTTTTGACTTCTAATTTTGCTTTCTTGAAGTCTTCTCAAGAGGCTTTACTTGCCTCAAAGAACCTTTTGGGAGTTAGATCTTATGCAGCATAAACTTAAGACCACCTCTCGTACTAGGTTCAAAGACCTTACTAGATCCACTCTTATTAGATTGTTGAGTTCCAAATCCAAGGCATGTTCTATCACTATAAGGTTTTCCAGATTTGAATGCAAAGTGGAGGAACAAGATTGTTCAAAGATTCAAGAGCTACCCGAATGTACAAAGCAGACTTATCTTTGATTCTTTCCAACTTCTTTTTTTTCCTTTGAGAATTCTTAATTCAAATTTTTAATCTTTCAACTTCGCTTGAAGAGCTTCTTTTCAAAGATTCACAATCTTATAACCAAATTGTATTATCCTTAGTTGATTAAGGATGGCATCCAAAGTTTTTTCATTGTCGTAATTTTTGGATTTGAACCACAAGTTGATTCACAATCACTTCCAGCAGAGTGTTAATAGATACGAAATGTATACCTCCTCTGTTTCATCCATATTTGCCATTAAAGCATAATCATCCATATCGAAGAATAAGTGCAGATCATCGATTCATTTCCTTTCTCGATTCTACTTCATATCCTGATTCATCTTCAAAGAACCATAGCTTTCTTGCCGATCTTCTTTGTTGACTTTTTCTCTTGATAGGATCGACAATCAGTCCGAAATGTCCAGCTTCTTGCAATTGAAGGAAAGATAATCGAGTTCTTTCTTCTGCTTTAGCTCAAGACAATCAGTTCAAGTGTCCTGGTTTCTTGCATTGATAGCACAAGTAATCATTGTCTTTCTTATATTCTTCCTTCTTCTTTTCACTAAACTTCTTTGTGAAATTCCTTGGAGAAACCCTTCCAGCTTTCATCATTCGATTTTCTTGCTCAAGAGGTAATTTGCTCTTGCATCTCATCCAAAGAGTCATCTTGAGGTCCCGATGTTTCTTCTTGATGTGTAGCAAACAATGCAAAGGGTCTTTGGTTCTTCTTTTTTAGTCTTAGGTACAAGTTTCTTCATCAATTCATAGGCCTTCAGATCTGAAAACAGTTTGAAGGTGTCCTCTTCATGTAGACTTCTCATTTCTTCTATTGCAGTCACCTTCATTTCCCAAACTTCTTTTGCAGGTAATGCTTCCAAGATTTTTGAATTGATTTCTTATTTTGAGTACTTTACACTCAGTAGGGTGAGTTCATCCATGATTGCATTGAATCTTGACTCCATTTGTTCAATAGTTTCATTTGGTTTCATTTTCAACTCCTGGAACTTCTTCTTTGCCACACTGATCTTATTCTTCTTGATAGCATCAGTGCCTTCACAGATTAATTGCAACTTATCCCAAAGTCCTTTTGCAGTCATTCAATCTTTCACCTTCATGTACAAATTGCTATCTGACAGACCTAAACCTAACCTTGGAAACGGCGCCGTAAAAGCGACGGACATTACCTAGGCTATACTGAGATCCTAACCGGCAAGTGTACCGGGTCAAATCAGTAGTGCTAGTCTGGTGAGTCAGTCGTATTCCTCGGGGAAAACATGGTAATTCTTTTAAGTGGGGTTAAACACCAAGAAGCTATTATTAACTCGATCTAAGTCGCAGCTTTTACTTTTCCTGGGTTAGATAGTTAGATCGGTTTAGATTAGTTAGTAATGTTAGAGTTAGATGTTAGTAAAAGTAAAATAAAACAAATAAATACTAATATAATATATATTTTTGGATCTAGCCAAGAATACTTTATCAATCAATATCTTTTAGTAGAAATAAAAACGAGATGATCTTCCTTTATTCAAGGTCCAATCAATTATACGAAACGTTATACTCCTAAGCTAGGCAATTTCTCCTCACACGAGCGTATGAAATTGTCATATGTCTTGTCCTCTCATCAATGTCATCCTCAAGCATGGGTCACTCCCGCTTTGTCATTCGGCCAATTTTAAGGTATGTCAATTAAACAGCGAATTTAACGTGATAATCTCTCGAGTATAAATTTCAATAAGAGTTTGTTTCTCCCGAAACAAATCTACCCCGGTTTAGAAATCGGATTCCGTTGTCACGCTTTCACTCGCCAATTTTACCCTCCGGTCTTTCTATTAACGAGTTCATAAACTAACTACGAGGCGTCAATTCATAATTAGATTATGAATTCTTTCAAATCGATTAGCTACTTCAATTCAAACATAGAAAGAGATTCATTATAACCGATTTTAATCATGATTACAGAGTCGATCATTCATTTTACCAAATGATTAACTAATTCGATTCATATCTTGGCTAGATATTACTACTACTAATATATATATGTATATAAATAGATAGAAATAATAAACATAATAACATTAGAAAATTACCGATTACAATCATTTGAATTGGAGCCTAATCCTCGTGAAAGTAACAACGGCTTCCGAGACAACAATCCTCGATAAATCCAAGCATTACAACGATACTACTCTATTTATTTATACACTACATATATATATATATATATATATATATATATATATATATATATATATATATATATATATGCCCAAAATGAAAACAAGAAAAGAGAGAAAGGAGATGGAAGAAGAGGAGATCTTGGCCATGGAAGAGGCCAAGAAGGGGCGGCCTAGAAGAGGGGAAGAAAGGGGAAAGAGGTGGAGAAGAGAGGGGCAAAGGAAAGTGGTGGAATGAGGGGTGTATTTATAGGATTTTTAGGTTCGAACCGAGTCAAAGTCTAGTTCGAGCCGAGTTTTGGTATAAAAATCATAACTTGAGTTGTAGACCTCCGATTGACGTGATTCAAAGTGCGTTGGAAAGCTTATTTGAAGATCTACAACTTTCATCAAGGACTCTTCCCCTAAAATGCCTCTAAGTTGGGTCGCATATTTGTTGAAGATATTTTACGGTATAAGTAATGTAGGAAAACCGACCCGTTGAACTTGTAAGCTCGTGGCATATTCTTCCATCCTTCAAAATACCTCGTGTCGTAACGTGATATTTTTATGGGCTTGGGCTCCAAGTTTGGTGAGCAAAATATCAAGGATATTTATTTTGTGATAAAATAAATATCCAGGAATATCTTGGAATATTCCTAAAATATCCAAGATATTTATTTTGTGGTGTTGGCGAATCCACTCAATCAGAGGCATAACTCGTTTCGTCATTCATTCTTCGATTTAAATCTCATGCAGAAATCTTATCTTTTTTACCCGAACACAAAGAAACGAACCGCGAGTAAATCGACAACAAAAGTTCAGAAAAGCTGCGTTGAATTTACTCGACTCTTTTCAGTTAATATTACAGTCTCTAGTCATGATATTTTTAGATCTATCATACTAGCGGTGAATAAAACCTTTATAAAATATAGTAATTTTCAACACGACATCCGATTATTAAATCTATAAAAATATAATAAAAACACAATAATTCATATAATAATTACTACTTATACATTTTGATAAAACTTAGTATTTATGACTTGATTTGATACATAAATGCTCAAAATGGTATCGGTAGTGGGCGAAATGTCATAATAATGATCATAAATTTATCTCTCATCACAACCCCCACTTAGCTTTTGGTCGCCCTCGAGCAAAACAAGCGATAAAACAAAATGAATAAGAGATAAATTCATGAAGATATAAGATATAAGGGACAACCTGGATGATACAACTATTAGAATTACAACCAAAGCGTTAACCTTAATATAAATGTATAACAGTGTGTGTGTGACAAGTCTTTTCAATTTCCACTATCCTCTCTTGAATAATTCAAGCAAACGCACAAATGTCCATTCGCACAATCCTAATGACTTTCCTAGGTATAAAGAGAATGATTCCACACAAAGTTCTCCCGTGTACTTATTAGGATAATCCCTAAAGCATATCATTCAGGTTTATACGGGGATAGTCGTAAGATAGCTAAGTTTTCAACCACGCTTAATTTTTTTTTTTATTTTTATTTTTCTTTTGATGAACTTAATTTCACATGTGTAGCATATGCCTCATTCCCAAAATAGGACGTTTAGTGATAACACCCTAGTTGGACTACTATCATCAGCAATGGAGCTTTTAAACCTCATAGTGATATAGGACGTTTCGTGATAACGCCTCTATCGCACTCAAATCATTGGTAGCTACAACCAACATATAGATAGTTCATCTTTATTTATTTTATTATTTTATATATATATATATATATATATATATATATATATATATATATTTATTTATTTATTTATTTTTTTTTTCATAAACTTAACTTATATCCTCTCTATCACATTCAAACCTTCGATATTCACAATACACGCTTCAAAAATTAGGTACTAAGTTACCGCTATTTCTCTAGAATAACCACTAGGATAATTGAATGAATACAGTTTAAAATTTTCGCTTCAATATCAAAGGCTTACGTGAAGGAATTCATGTTACACAAATATATTTGGAATTACAATGCACTTATGGTTCACATTGGTAATACACATCCAAATTGATCATTACATCTTCAAATCCATGAAATATATACCTTATACAATTTATTTTAATCAACTAAATAATGCTCGAAAAAAAATAAAAAAGTAAGTGTTTTATTGATACAAAATAAACATTAATTCCATTGCTAGACCAACGACTCCACTCCCCACTTACGAACTTACATTGTCCCCAATGTAAAGTGAGTGTAAATAAGTTGTTGGGAAAGCAATGGTGCACTAAAACAAGTCAAAACAAATACCGGGATGATATGAAAGGGGTGGGTGGGTGGGTCAAAGTTATGACCGTTGTGTGTGCAAATGAAATAAAAGTGTGTGAGTGTGACAAATTAGTAATGCAAAAGGGTAGATAAACACACCACATAAACTTTTATTGATTTAAAACACACAATATTCCACTCAGTAGTTGAACTAATACATGTCACACATTATTTTTGAAATTTAAAATGTACTAGATCATGATATGAAATATGTGACAAGTATTAACTCTGAGTCTTTTATACACGGATCCTCAAGGGTTATTTCAAATTGTTCTAACAACCTAAGTCTAAGAAATGATGCATTTGAATTTTATCTTTGTTATCCATCGATTTTCGGATAACCACCTAATCGCTCCCGTTTAATGTCATTCAAACATTCATCCTAAGACTTGGTGAAACAAAATGAAAATCAATCCAAGTATTACCAAAGTATCATCCAAAGTATGAGTAATTATTATATTTAACATTTTTTGCGGTTTTGCCTCCCGGTAGCGCTTTTTAGTTAACGTCGTTTGCTCGACCAAAATGATAATGATTAACTAATATAATATACTAAACAAAACGGGATACTTCTAACAATTACTCACAAAAGCACGTAACAATTAAGCACATAATCCACTAAAAATAAATGCTTAAGGAGTAAAAAGGAAGGATAGTACCCGTCATTGACTACATTTATAGTCTATAGCCGACTTTATCGTGCTTTAGTTTTCTAATGTATCTCGGTGGTGGGTCATCCTCACGCATCGCATCCTTCTTCAATACTGGTTTCCAACAGAGGTTAGACAATTTCCACCAATCCACACGATTCTTTGAACTTTTCCTTTGATTTTCGAGCTTTCGGTTTGCGAGCCTTCATATTATTGCTAAAGTCATCTTCTTCAATTACCTGCGTGTTAGTACAATCCACAACAAGGGAACACAAAGTGTCTACACAAGAACTAGATTCTAGTGTAATGTATGGATATTTCAATGAATTGTAAATGTTGAAGATAACGCTCTCATGATTAACTCCCAAACTAAACTCTCCCTTACAAACATCGATGAAAGTGATATTAATATTTAAGCACCGAAAAGTGTCGAGAAAACATGCATACTTCTCATCATTAAACGAAGATGGTAAAGCTTCCTTGAATGATTGTGCCTTTTGAGGACATTGTGTGTCATCATTCAGTACCTTTTTCTTCAAAATATGCAGTGGATGTGGTGATGCCCTTCCAGGTTGAACCGATGTGAATTTAGGTTGAGCCGGATAAGGTTCGGTTTGAAATGGCCCTTTAGATTCCATATTCTTCTTATATTTACCATCTAAATCATCATCTACTTCATTATTCCCGAATTTTTCTAATCCATTACTTCCACGATCCTTCCACTTACGGTAATAATAAACATTTACCCCACTCAGTTTTCTTTTGATATTACTTGGCAATCCTGGCGAGGGTTTCACTGCTTTCACGTTCTACTTCTCTACTCAAGTGATATTCCGATTCCTCAATGAAGCTTCTATAATTCTTATTCGGTATTATGTCCACTCATAGATGTTTTCAACGTACTCATATCCTTAGTGACTGTACCTATAGAAGTCATCATGGTTTCTATATTCGAGCTTGAGTAGATATCACACCCATCGATTTTCCATTAATTTATCCCATTTATCAACTCCTTCAGGTTGAGTTGAACTCGAAAGTTCTTGGTGTGCTTTGAGTGGTATGTTGTGGATACGAGCTAGGTAATGATTGTAGATTCTGATTTGAGGTATCTCCTTGATAAAATAGATTGTTATATGGATTCTTATATTGAACTGAATACGGTGGTTGTCCTGGCTTACTAGGGGTTTCAGACCAACGAAAAGTAGGGTGATCTCTTCTAAAAGCATTAAACGAGTTTGAATACGCGTCGTTCAAATTCCTATGCTTTAAAAAATTCACCTTTTCCCTTGAATATCCTTCTGGTTCTTCTATCCCTGATGACACATTATCATGATTTGAGTAGTCATTTGTTTTACTATTTCCCGAACTCAGGTTCTTATTTTGTTTTAAACCATCAAATTTCCTACTCAAATTCTCCAAGTGTGCTAGAACTTCCGTATTCGGTGTGTATTCTCCTGCAAAAACTACTTTTCTTGTGCTAGAACCGGTTTCCCACATTCTGTTATTTTTGGAAATCTTTTCTATAGCATCGTAAACTATTTGGGCTTCACTCATTATTAACGAACCACCACATACATGATCTATATCTGCACGTGAGTCTTTCCTTAATTTACTTACGAAAAGTTGGATTTGCATATCTAAGGAATAACCATGATCGGGACAAGCTCTTAATAATTTTTTAAATCTTTCCCAAGCATTCTCAAACGTTTCTTCAGATCCTTGTCTAAAGTTGGCAATTTCGACTATTAATTCCAATTTTCTACCAGGAGTAAAATATTGCTTTAAGAACTCGGATTGAATCTCCTCCCAACTAGTCAATGAATGATGTGGAAGTGACAAAAACCAATCTCGTGCTCTTCCTTTCAAAGAAAAAGGAAACATAGACATCCTCGTTAGTTCCCGATGAGCACCATGACTTTTGGCTGTATTACACAATTCTTCGAAAAGATAGAGATGATGATGTGGATCCTCATCATCCTCTCCTAGAAATTGGGCTCTTGTGTCAATTAAACCAAAAAGATGAGATTTTATTTCGAAATTATTTGCTCCTTTATTGGGTAAAAGTATGGGATTATTAATCTGGTACCTTCTTACGGTCTGATCACATATAGGTCTCGGGTTAGGCTGGTTTCGATTATTACGATTATGCTTATTCCGATTCTGATTATTTCTATTATTCTGATTCTGGTTATTAGGTTGAGGTAAATTCTGATTAAGGTTTTGGCCATACCCTTGAGCATGAGCAATCCCTTGTTCAGGTGTTTCACCAACGGTTTCGGCCATTTTCGTAACTCGATTTGACAATTCTTGTGGAATAGAAAATATCGAATAGAAAATAACACAAAATCGATAAAAAAACCACATTTTTTTTTTCTCCTCGGTAATTACCGAATCCACTCGATATTTACCGAGTAGTTGTCTTTTTTTTTTTTTTGGTTTTTTTTTTCTCTCTCTCTCTCTCTCGGTAATTACCGAAGCCACTCGGTATTTATCGAGTATTTTTATAAAAAAATTGATATCTTACCAAATAGGTAGCAATGAAAATAAAAATACAAATGAGATTGAGAAATGTATTGACTTATCCTCGGCTGTTATGACCACGTTTACTTTCTACTATCGAAAATAGAAAATAACTCGAATTTGGTAGAAGAAGAAAATTGGTAACTAAAAGAAGGTAGATACCAACGGAAAATAAAAAAGAAATGAGATAAGAAGAGTGTTGACTTATCCTCGAGAATTTTGAGCTAATACAAGTAGTAACGCCTAGACACAAAGAAAGAAATTAGCGACGTTTTCCCCGGCAACGGCGCCAAAATGCTGACAGACCTAAACCTAACCTTGGAAACGGCGCCAGAAAGCTGACGGACATTACCTAGGCTATACAGATCCTAACCGGCGCAAGTACCGGGTCAAATCAGAGTGCTAGTCTGTGAGTCAGTCGTATTCCTCAGGAAAACATGGTAATTCTTTTAAGTGGGGTTAAACACCAAGAAGCTATTATTAACTCGATCTAAGTCGCAGCTTTTACTTTTTCCTGGTTTAGATAGTTAGATCGCTTAGATTAGTTAGTAATGTTAGAGTTAGATGTTAGTAAAACAGAAAATAAAACAAATAAATACTAATATAATATATATTTTTGGATCTAGCCAAGAATACTTTATCTTGAATCAATATCTTTTAGTAGAAATAAATGAGATGCAGATCTTCCTTTATTCAAGGTCCAATCAATTATACTGGCTTGGTATACTCCTAAGCTAGGCAATTTCTCCTCACACGAGCGTATGAAATTGTCATATGTCTTGTCCTCTCGTCCAATGTCATCCTCAAGCATGGGTCACTCCCGTTTTGTCATTCGGCCAATTTTAAGGTATGTCAATTAAACAGCGAATTTAACGTGATAATCTCTCGAGTATAAATTTCAATAAGAGTTTGTTTCTCCCAAACAAATCTACCCCGGTTTAGGAAATTGGATTCCGTTGTCACGCTTTCACTCGCCAATTTTACCCTCCGGTCTTTCTATTAACGAGTTCATAAACTAACTACGAGGCGTCAATTCATAATTAGATTATGAATTCTTTCAAATCGATTAGCTACTTCAATTCAAACATAGAAAGAGATTCATTATAACCGATTTTAATCATGATTACCAGAGTCGATCATTCATTTACCAAAAGATTAACTAATTCAGATTCATATCTTGGCTAGATATTACTACTACTAATATATATATGTATATAAATAGATAGAAATAATAAACATAATAACATTAGAAAATTACCGATTACAACTGCTGAATTGGAGCCTAATCCTCGTGAAAGTAACAACGGCTTCCGAGACAACAATCCTCGATAAATCCAAGCATTACAACGATACTACTCTATTTATTTATACACATATGCATATATATATATACATACATTGACATATATATATATATATATATATATGGGCCCAAAATGAAAACAAGAAAAAAAGAGAAAGGAGATGGAAGAAGAGGAGATCTTGGCCATGGAAGAGGCCAAGAAGGGGCGGCCTAGAAGAGGGGAAGAAAGGGGAAAGTGGTGGAGAAGAGAGGGGCAAAGGAAAGTGGTGGAATGAGGGGTGTATTTATAGGATTTTTAGGTTCGAACCGAGTCAAAGTCTAGTTCGAGCCGAGTTTTGGTATAAAAATCATAATTTGAGTTGTAGACCTCCGATTGACATGATTCAAAGTGCGTTGGAAAGCTTATTTGAAGATCTACAACTTTCATCAAGGACTCTTCCCCTAAAAATGCCTCTAAGTTGGGTCGCATATTTGTTGAAGATATTTTACGGTATAAGTACGTAGGAAAACCGACCCGTTGAACTTGTAAGCTTGTGGCATATTCTTCCATCCTTCAAAATACCTCGTGTCGTAACGTGGGATATTTTTATGGGCTTGGGCTCCAAGTTTGGTGAGCAAAATATCAAGGATATTTATTTTGTGATAAAATAAATATCCAAGGGAATATGCTTGGAATATTCCCAGAAAATATCCAAGATATTTATTTTGTGGTGTTGGCCGAATCCACTCGATCGAGGCATAACTCTCGTTTCGTCATTCATTCTTCGCCTCGTCTCAAAGAAAATCTTATCTTTTTTTACCTGCACAAAGAAACGAACCGCGAGTAAATCGACAACAAAAGTTCGTAAAACTGCGTTGAATTTTACTGACTCTTTTCAGGTTAATATTACAGTCTCTAGTCATGATATTTTTAGATCTATCATACTAGCGGTGAATAAAACCTTTATAAAATATAGTAATTTTCAACACGACAGTCCGATTATTAAATCTATAAAAATATAATAAAAACACAATAATTCATATAATAATTACTACTTATACATTTTGATAAAACTTAGTATTTATGACTTGATTTGATACATAAATGCTCAAAAT
This sequence comes from Gentiana macrophylla, assembly GCA_026214975.1. NCBI lineage: Eukaryota > Viridiplantae > Streptophyta > Magnoliopsida > Gentianales > Gentianaceae > Gentiana > Gentiana macrophylla. Next base: position 26,646,513 of record CM047810.1, on the reverse strand, counting down.
GGTATCAGAAGTGGGGCGAAATGTCATAATAATGATCATAAATTTATCTCTCATCACTATCCAAAGTTCCATATATGATATCAATAGCAATATTGTTGAGGTTTTCTCTTTTTCTATCTTCAGCATTCCATTCTCTTTTTGGCTTTGGAATGTACTGAGTTTCATTATCCACAGATATAGCCTTTGTAATTTCCAGTGGTCCATCAGTCAGCACATCCATCATCTCATCATGTGTTGCTAAAAGAAAAGCCTCAGATATCGACGTTTATACTCATCAAAACGATCTAAAGAACACATCAACATTGTTCTAGCATACTGGTTGTTATCCATGATGCAAAGCTTTGAAAATCATAAACTTGAAAAGTTTTCAAAGTATTTTCACAAGCACAACAAGTAGGATTACTTCAGAACAGAAGCACTGCTCCGATACCAATTGTTGGTCCCTTGAAAAGGCTTTGGTTAATTTTAGAGGGGTGGGGGGTGAATAAACTTAACACTTAAAACTTTTGGAGTTAACAAACTCAAGAACTCTGAAAGCTGACTCTTGATTGCTCGATGAGTCTGTGACACTCGATTAGTCTGTGACTATTGACTTTACTGAATTTGTTGCAGCGGAATATAATTAATTTAAGCCTTATTACTTGTTGTTAAAATATGATACCAAGTATTAGATACTCAGTAGTGTATAAGTGTGATTCAGTTGCTAGTTCAGTAGGTTGATGTGCTAAATGTACTAATGCAAAATGTAAGTGCAGAAAGTAAGTAGGCAATTTTTATAATGGTTCCAAGTGGTGTAATCCTGTCAGTCCACTCTTCTCCTGTGATGTTGGAGGTAATTCACTAGAGATTCTTGAGGTAGCAGTTACAAAAATCGCTGAGTTATTTGTCCTTCACCAATAAATATGGCTTCACAAACTGAACACTTGGAACATGTAGGATTGCTGCTCCAAAGTCTTCCACTGGTCCTTGAAGGGTAGGATTGCCTCTTCACCAGCTCCACCACAAACAAAAGTCCTTGACACCCAAAGATGCTTCACTGTCTTCAGTAGATTTCTTATAAAAGAAAGTTTAAATCAAGTAAATGATTCAGCCTTCAGCCGCTTGATCGGGATGATATGATCGTGACTTGGATTCTTCAAGTGTGTAAACTTGATGTAGCTTGATAAATGTGATTACACTTGCATAATTTCTACCGGATCGGTGGGTTTAAGTTCAAGAGGGTCGTGAGGTGATTTCTTGATAAGAATCAAGCTCAAGATTATCTGTTGTTTTTCCTCAATTTTCATCCTCTCAGTATCTCGAATTAGAGTCCTCTATTTATAGGTAGGAATCATTGTGACTTATGTTTGAAATTCAAACATAGCCATTTCAGATTTGTCCCATATTGACTTGCTTTATGTCCCTGTACATAGTACTGACACTGTCAGATTGCTTTTTAACAATTTCTAGTCTGTCCACCCTTTGACTTGTATCCATTGGATAAACCTCTGTTTCTTCCTAACGTCCCTTTAATCTTAACCATTGATTTGTTTGATAAAATCAGAAGTTGTTATCTGTCATTATCCTTGTATTCTTCCAATTTAACCTTTGAATAATTCGAAATATATATCAGCAGGTTCTTGTGGGTATTAGTCTGCTGAAATACATATCAGTCAGCTGATCTAAAGTTGCTGTGTTTATAAAACACTGCAGGTGACTTCTCTTATATCTAACTTTTAATTGTGAAGTTAGATTACACCATTTTGATCATAGCCAAGTTCCAATCACCACTTAATATTTGGAACTTAGACCTTGTACACAAGGTAAATGTAATCAGTTTAGGTCATCACAGACTTCCCTAAATTCTGATTCCATATCCTTGACTTTAAATACTAAGTTTGATCCCTTAGCCTTCAATAACTGAGTTTGAAACCTCATCCTTCAGTCTTCAGCAGGTTCCTAAACTAGTCTACTGACTCAGGTACCCTACTGATATAGACAGGTCTGCTGATGAAAGTCAGCTGACCATTTACAGTGCTTGTTTGATAAAACCTATACAAAGATCAAACTCTAATAAGCCTATACATTTGATCTAGACATCTTTTTGCCTTTGCTCTATAACAGCTAGTCTGGCACTCATCACTAAAACTTAAAATAAGTCCAATAGAAAAATAGATTTATGGTAATAAGATAAAGATAGTTCATATTAGATATTGACAAATCTTGGAAATATTTAATATACGATATTAAATTAAATGAGGTAAATCAATCATTTTTTTTTGTTGGTAAAACCTAGATTTTATTAAGAAAAACTGAAGTTTGACAATGTGATCCCCTGACACACCAACAAAAAAACAGCGTCATCAACACATGTTCATAACCTCCTCAAAACCTTAGTCCGTCAAACCCAAGGTGGGAAAATCCGGATACTAAGGCAATAGTATGACCCCCATGTGTTGGAATAAAAACCTAGTGGAGAACCTAGTGTAACTCCAATCTGATAAGATCATATTACAAAACCAAAGTAAAATACAAATATGCAGGCAGCAATAGGATCTGAAAGTAGAGAAAGCTGTAGGGTCCATGCAATCATCCATATCAACCGAATATTGCTCCAAGTACTTGCAATCTGCAAAAGAACAGAAACCATAGCACCACCAAGAAATGCAGAAAAATCAAAGGAAAGCAGTTTAGGGGATACAACATGTTTGCACCCTCCATATTGATGAAGGGTGCTTCCAGTGTATGCAGCAGTGGTTGAGCCTCCCAGTATATGCAACAAAAAGCCAGCTCTAGATCCTGTTAATGATGAAGAGGAGGATGTACAGGCTCAAAACAATAGATAAGAGAAACCAGAAAGCAAAAGTATCAGATGAGGATAGATGCAACCTGTTTGCACCCCTCAACATAGTGAAGGGTGCTTCCCAGTAGGATATGCAGCAGATTATCATTTCTTGCGTCTAATGATGGGAAGTTAGAGGAGGTCCCTTTGGATAACAAAACCCAAGTCTCCATGAATTTGAGCTCTATCTATGATATATGAAAGCTATGTGGTACTAGCCTGCTTGGCAAGATAATCAGCAGGCCCATTTGCCTCTCTATAAATGTGCTCAATGGTAAAATGGTGATCAGTTATGAGTTTTTGAATTTGAAGGACTTCCAAACTATATTTCCAGGAAGCCTGCCTTTTGCCAAGCACCATATCAACAAGATTTTGAGAATCAGATTCCAAGTGAACAGATTGGAGATTGAGATCAATGCAGTGAAGGATCCCCTCTAAGAGAGCCTGAAGTTCAGCCTGCATATTATCATAATACCATATGCCTTGGAGGCAAAAATAATCACCACCTTACAGGAGTCTCTTATAATGTAACCACCTCCTGCAGCCCTTGGGTTCCCAAGAGAAGAGCCATCCGTATTCAATTTATAATCATGATCAACTGGAGGGTGCCAAGAGACAGGGATATAAGAACACTGAGGTTTAGGAATAAAATGGGGTATCAAACCAAGATGCACAAGTGTATCATCTGCAACATCATTTCTATAAAGAATCAAGGATTTACAAAGAGGCTGGAGATGCTGATTGATTGCAGCAATGGTAGCCTTGTCTGTAATCTTCTTGTCATCAAAGAAGTCTTTATTCTTGGCCTTCCAGATTTCCCAACAGATAAATATAGGCAAAACTGGGAGAACAGCCTTAATAGCACCTGTATTGTGGGGGGTTTTGCCATCTTTGGATGGCCTCTTTCAGACTGTGCACATTATACCCCTAGTGAAACTGATACTGATAATAATGCCATACTTGTTGAGTCTGGTCACAATCCCAAAAAACATGCTCCAAGGATTCTTCAGTGTGACAAAACATACATTGAAAGGGCCCATGCACACCAAATTTATACAATTGTTAAGCAAAGGGGAGGAGACCTTGGAGGAGCCTCCACATAAGAATAGAGCATTTGAGTGGCATAGGAGGTTTCCATATCTCCTTGAGTTCATATAAAGTAGGCTTTTTCTTCCTTAGCAAAACATAGGCAGATTTAACAGAGAATTGTCTAGTAGCTTCAGGTTCCCAAATCCATCTGCTAAGAAGTTGCCCTCTGTATCTCATATGATCATCAACAGTTTCCTGAACATCCATTAAGAGCTTCCAACTATAAAGTCTATACAAGGGAAAGGAACCAAATATAATGTCTTAGCCCACACCCGCCTCGCCTGTCTCGATCTTCCACCAAAGTTTGCAGGCAAAAGCTTGTTGTAAACTTCTAATATTTATCACTCCAAGACCACCCTCAAGGACAGGGTAGCAAATATATGCCCATTTCCTCCAGATATGCCTTCTGCTAGCTGTAGTGTCAGACCAGAGAAAGTGTGAAAGCAAATAATCTATTTTTTTAAAAGCGCAATGAGAAGCTTTAAAGCTTCTATAATATGTATGAATAGCGAAAGCACATGATTTATTAATATAAGCCTACGACCAATAGAGAGAAACTTAGCATACCAACCTTGTAATTTGTGTTCCATTTTTGAATAAGAGGCTAGAAATAGACGACTTTAGGCCTCCCACATAAATAGGATGACCTAAGTAAGTAAAAGGAAAGAACCACGATTCTGCCAAATGATATTAGCAACCATATGGGCGGTTTGTGAGGAGCATGTTTGCTAATAAAGAAAGAACTCTTTTGGGCATTGATTTTCTGACCAGAAGCAAGCTCATATTGATTAAGGAAAAGGAAGAGATTTTAATAGATTTTTGGTGGCTCGACAAAAACAATAAGGTCATCAGCATACATGCAATGAGTAATCATAGGGAAGCCTCTGGGGAACATCATAACATTCAACATTAGAATGGAAAATGTGTTTCAAACCCTAGTGAGAGCCTCAGAGACTAAAATAAAAAGGTAAGGGGATAAAGGGTCTCCTTGCTTGATACCTCTAGAGATCTAAAAAAAACCAGCTGGATGCCCATTAACCAAGATAGAAAACAAGCTACGTTTCAGGTTATTCATAACCAAGGTGACAAAATGAGTGGAGAAACCAAATTTATTCAAAAGGGCTTCAAGAAAAGGCCAGGCAACTCTATCAAAGGCTTTAGCCACATCAAATTTAAAAGGATATTATGACCCTAGATTTTCTATGGACAAATTGAACAAGTTCTTGCACAAAAAAGAACATTATCGAGAGATGTCTTTACCTTGAATAAAAGCAGATTGCTCATCAGATATCAGAATATTCAGAAATTGTTGAAGCCTAGCACAAAGGACTTTAGTAAAAAAACTTATTAATGAAAGTGCTTAAAGCAATTGGTCTGTAATCAGCAAAAGAGACTGGAACCTCCTTCTTGGGGATGAGAATGATAATAGTGGAACCAATACTTTGAGGTATGTAACCTCCAGCCATGAATTCAGCAGTAGCAGCATATACATCCTGAGCAATAGTGTCCCAACAAGCTATGTAGAAAGCTCTAGAAAAACCATCCATTCCTGCTGCACTGTTTGGATCAAGATCAAAAATAGCTTGCTTGACTTCCTCCATGGTAACTGATGACGGAAAAATTCAATGTTATTTTTATAACTTTTCACCCCATTTCTGATATTATTTTGAGCACTTTTGTATCATTTCGAGTCTTTAATTCCTAAATTTCATAAAAATATATAAGTCATGAATATTTTATAAAATATCGTGTTTTAATGTGTTTTTATTAGTTTTTGTACCAGTTTAGTAACCAGAGTGTCGTGTCAGATTTACGTTTGGTATTTTGGTGGTTTATTGCAGAATTATAGGTTGACCAAAATCCCGAGTAATGACACGTTTTGAGGCCTAAAAGAGGTATTTTTAGGGATATAAGAGTGTGACACTAACTTAAGTGGTCAAGTGGCTCAGTGGTTAGTGGTACCACTAACGAATTATATCTTCGACGAACAAATGGCTCACTAAAACGGCATTTTCTGAAGAAGTGTCCTTAATGAAAGTTTTAGATCATTGAAAGAGCTTTCCAACGCATTTTGAATCACGTCAATCGGACTTCTACAACTCAAGTATCATTAAGTCAAGTGGTCAAGTGGCTAATCGATTTGATTTAGTGGAAATCGAGAAATATCTTTGACGAATGAATGGCCCATCAAAACGTCATTTTCTGAAGAAGTGTCCTTCACGAAAGTTGTAGATCTTCAAATAAGCTTTCCAACGCACTTTGAATCACGTCAATCGGAGGTCTACAACTCAAGTTATGGGCATTTTACCGAATCAAACTGAGCCCGGTTCGAACCGGCCTCCTACTCGGTTCGAACCGGCCCATTTTGAGCCTATAAATACACCCCCATTTCACCTTCATTTCTTGCCCCTTTCTTCTCCCTTCCCTCTTCATCTTCTCCCTTCTATTTTTCATGTTTTGGGGCCTATATATATCTATAGATATATATATTTGTAGTTGTAATTCTTCGAATAGTTATCGTTATAATATCGTTTCCGTTCTTCGTTCTTTCTTTTTGTTTTCTTTCATTTTGTTATATATATATATATATATATATATATATAAATTATCGAAATCGACAAATGATTGGATTAATGTTTTAATTTGGTTTTAATAGAATTCGGCATTGTGAAGACTATTATGTAAAACTTCCATGTTTAATCCATGACATTTCGATGATGTCTGATTACTTGTAATATCTATATATATATATATATATATATATATATATATATATATATATATATATATATATATATATATATATATGTGTGTGTGTGTGTGTGTGTAGCTAAACCTTTTTTTATAGCGAAATATGTGAAAACGGGTGAAACGCCTGGAGATGAGTCGAGGAGTTGTGTAGCTCTTAAATTAAACGTTCTTATGATAAACTCATGTTTTAAAACTTTTTTTGATCATTTTAATAGCTTTGAATGAGATTGACAACTTTGTTCATTGTTACATCGAGCTTATAGATGCATTTTGCGGCGATATGTGGGATATGGATATCACTAAAACATAGTCTAGATTGTCGATTGACAACTTTGAGTGACAGTCGAGGACTATGCCTATGTGAGATTCTTATTCTTACGAGATGAAGGAAACAGGTATTAGTATCACTAAAATATAGCTTTAATAGTTAGATTGACAACCTAAGTGACACGTTAAAACTATGCTTTTGTGAGGTTTTTCAGCGGCTTTTTATTCTGGTCAACCTTATTAGGTAAGTTAGCTCTCTAAAGGGAGGGTTAATAAGCCTAGTATGGGGGTTAAGTGAGAGTTGTTCGAGACCTTAACGCAAGAATAAAGAGTTGACACCCGTGAATGTCATATAAATCCGATCGATTAAAACACACTCCTTGTCAAGTCATTCCTGAGGTGATAACCTGTTGGATCATAGTTTGGCTATGCTTTTTAATCTTGTTAGTTAAACTTTACTTTTTGCATTAGTATAATAACCTCCACCACAACTTTGATCGCCTAGACTAAGAACCACGTTCGCTTTGGTACTCACAACCACATTTCTCTTGGGATCGACCTCGTACTCCTGTAGCTATTCTAACAATTGACCTGGTACTCTGCCAGTTAGAGAGTTAGTTTACCCACGGTTGTGCGAGTCTTTATAAATGTATTTTTGAGGGGTAAATTTTAGCTCATCAAAAATTGGCGCCGTTGCCGGGGAAATGTGTGATATTGTTGTGATATCTTGTAAGTGAACCGAAGGCTTGGGCCTAGGTTTTTATTTTCTTCGTTTTATTTAGATTTCGTGTGTGTGTGTGTGTAAAAAAAAAGCGAAAAAAAAAATTTATAGTTTTCTGAAGATCTTGCAGATTGAGCTTAAATGGATGGTTTTTTCAATCAATACTACTCACATGAACAACAATACTCCTACCTACCTCAGGCATCCGCACAATGTTATCAACAACGATTCGTGCCTCAACCTCGATATCAACAGCGAGAATAACCAAGGTTCATGGGATTATCGATTGCCCTAGTACGTGCATTCAGGATCGAATTATGGTTATTCGAGTTATGAGCCCTCAATATTATGAGGTTCTTGAACCCTAGTGCTTATCGAGATTACGGTGTTCATACTCAATCGTTGATAGCTTCACCCATTCAGACCACTGATCGATTATGCGGAATGGCAAGAGGATCGCTACTCACCTCCGATGAATCAAAGTCGGTATGATCGATTTTCCCATGCCACAAGAAGACTTCACCGATCAAATAGAGCAACTAGAGCGATTGGACCGAGATCTTGCAAGAGCGATCGTTGGACATGCAGGAGTTCAAGGTAAGTACTGACTCCGCCATAAGAAATCTTCAAGACAAGGTGGGGAAATTGATTGAATTAGTGAGGTATGTGAAAGAGGCAGTGACATGTGAGGTGGTTAAGGATGATGAGGTGCTCATTGAAGAAGTTCAGGTTGAGAATAAGGTTGAGGATTCAGTTTGCTATAATGAGATTTCAGAGTTAGAGGAGCAGGAGATTGATTGGCCATCTTTAGTAAAGCCACTGGGAGAGTTGGTAGTGTTTAATATAACGGTCCCGGATTACTACATTCGTCCACTCTGTGAGGATGAATTTTCTGCGGTCCAATTTGTGTACTCCCCGATGGATGAACTTTATGGAATAGTAAAGAAGATGGTTCGACAGGCTGATAACAGAAGATTCTCTGGCTGGGAAGAGGTGACATCGAGAATTAAAAGAGGTACGTTTCTAGACAATACAATTTCAATGGTTCTCGCATTGTTAATTTTTCTTAAGCTATTGATCTTCTTGAGTTCGGATTTTGGTTGATTGAGTCTGCTTAGAGTCACCGTCGAGCAAAAGCGACGTTAAACAAAAGCGCGCCACCGGAGGCAGACCGTTAAATAATAATAATTTGGATAAGCCTAGTCTGAATGAAATGTAGAATCAGTATGAAAGATGAACACAAAGCACAACCAAGTCTCGTGGATGAATGTTTGAATGTCATTAAAAGGGAACGATTAGGTGGTTATCCAAAAATCCCGATGGAGAAAAAAGAAAACATTCAAATACATCAATTCTTGGACTTAGGTTGTTGAACCTTGAGGATCTCGGGTATAAAAGACTCAATACTCTTTCATACATTTCATTTTATGATCTAGTCTGTTTCAAATTTCTCAGTCGTTGTAGTATAGTGGTGAGTATTTCACTTTGTGTGAAATAAAAGGAATCTAGGAATAGTGACTATGAATTGATGTTTTATGCTCGTTGCTTAGATGTTACGTGCTTAACTTTGTGAAGGTGATTTTTCCATCTAAAGCTATTATGTGATGTGCTATATATTGCTTATCGAATTTTCTGACGTGACAGGGCCATTTTCTTATTATTCCCATATCCCTATTGCATATTTTGCCACGAGGACCATGTCCCGTGTTTGCTTTGTGTTGGTTGTTTTTGTTTTGGTATAGGGATTCGGATCGTGCTTTCTCATGGCTGTTACGGGATTCGATAGCACCTTTCTGCCAGATTTATCAGCTAAGTCTTTCTTTCTATCTCTGGGAATAATGCAAAATCGTAAGTAGGGGGTAGAGTATGGTTGGTATAGAAATGGCAGTAAGTGTTTAAACCCTTAGTTTTTTATTCTTTTTCGAGCATTATTTAGTTGATTAAAATAATTTGTATAAGGTATATATTTCATGGATTTAAAGATGTAATGATCAATTTGGATATGTATAAACAATGTGAATCGTAAGTGCATTTTAGCCTAAATTTATTTGTGTAACATGAATTCCTTCACATAAGCCTTTGATATTGAAGCGAAAATTTTAAATTGTACCCATTCAGTATTCTAGTGGTTTATCCTAGAAATAGAAGTAGCTTAGTACGTAATTTCTGAACATGTACTGTGAATATCTGAAGGTTTGAATGTGATAGAAAGAATGTCAAAATAAGTGAGCTATTTATATGCCGGATGTAGCTACCAATGATTTTAGTGTAGTAGGGCGTTATCACGAAACGTCCTATATCACTAGGAGATTTAAAAGCTCCCGACTGCCTGATCATAGTAGTCCAGCTAGGGTGTTATCACGAAACATCCTATTGCTGGGAATGAGGGCATATGCTACACATGTGAAATCAAGTGAAAAGTTAGATAGGTATTGATGTATTCGATCTCACCTCATGACGCTTGAAAGATAGTCGATTTTGGCAATAAGTTCGGATATAATAGTGTCCTATGAAAAAAAAAAAAAAAAAAAAAAAAACAACAACCTAGTTATCTTCTGACTATCCCCAGTATAAACTGAATGATATGCTTTAGGGATTATCCTAATAAGTACACAGGAGGATGTTGTGTGGAATCATATCTTCGCTATACCTAGGAAAGTCATTAGGACTGCCTGAATGGATATTTGTGCGTTTGCTTGAATTATTCAAGAGAGGATAGTGGAAATTGAAAAGGCTTGTCACACACTCACTCTGTTATACATTTATATTAAGGTTAACGTGTAGTTATGATTCGAATGGTTGCATCATCTGATTGTCATTAATATATTATCTTCATGAATTTTTTTCCTCATTCATTTTGTTTTATCGCTTATTTTGTTCGAGGACGACCAAAAGCTAAGTGGGGGTTGTGATGACGGAAAAATTCAATGTTATTTTTATAACTTTTCACCCCATTTCTGATATTATTTTGAGCACTTTTGTATCATTTCGAGTCTTTAATTCCTAAATTTCATAAAAATATATAAGTCATGAATATTTTATAAAATATCGTGTTTTTATATGTTTTATTAGTTTTTGTACCGCTTTAGTAACCGGAGTGTCGTGTCGATTTACGTTTGGTATTTTGGTGGTTTATTGCGTAATTATAGGTTGACCAAAATCCCGAGTAATAACACGCTTTGAGGCCTAAAAGAGGTATTTTTAGGGATATAAGAGTGTGCCACTAACTTAAGTGGTCATTGTGGGCTCAGATGGTTAGTGGTACCACTAACGAATTATATATTCGACGAACAAATGGCTCATTAAAACGGCATTTTCTGAAGAAGCGTCCTTAATGAAAGTTGTAGATCTTTGAAAGATCTTTCCAACTCATTTTGAATCACGCCAATCGGACTTCTACAACTCAAGTATCATTAAGTCAAGTGGTCAAGTGGCTAATCGATTCGATTTAGTGGAAATCGAGAAATATCTTCGACGAACGAATGGCCCATCAAAACTGCATTTTCTGAAGAAGTGTCCTTCACGAAAGTTGTAGATCTTCAAATAAGCTTTCCAACGCACTTTGAATCACGTCAATCGGAGGTCTACAACTCAAGTTATGGGCATTTTACCGAATCAAACTGAGCCCGGTTCGAACCGGCCTCCTACTCGCTCCGAACCGCCCATTTTGAGCCTATAAATACACCCCCATTTCACCTTCATTTCTTGCCCCTTTCTTCTCCTTCCCTCTTCATCTTCTCCTTCTATTTTTCATGTTTTGGGGCCTATGTATATCTATAGATATATATATTTGTAGTTGTAATTCTTCTAATAGTTATCGTTATAATATCGTTTCCGTTCTTCGTTCTTTCTTTCTTGTTTTCTTTCATTTTGTTATATAGATATATATATATATATATATATATATATATATATATATATATATATATATATATATATATATATATATATAAAGTATCGAGAATCTAGCAAATGATTGGATTAATGTTTTAATTTGGTTTTAATAGAATTACAGCATTGATGAGAAGGCTATTATTATGTAAAACTTCCCGCATACGTTTAATCCATGACATTTCGAATGAGTCGATTACTTGTAATATCTATATATATATATATATATATATATATATATATATATATATATGAGTAGCTAAACCTTTTATAGCCGAAATATGTGAAAATGGGTGAAACGCCTTTGGGAGATGAGTCGAGTTGTGTAGCTCTTAAATTAAACGTTCGTATGATAAACTCATGTTTTAAAACTTGTTTTGATCATTTTAATAGCTTTGAATGAGATTGACAACTTTGTTCATTGTTTAATCGAGCTTATAGATGCATTTTGCGGTGAGATGTGGGATATGGATATCACTAAAACATAGTCTAGATTGTCAGATTGACAACCTGAGTGACAGGTCAGGACTATGCCTATGTGAGATTCTTATTCTTACGAGATGAAGGAAACAGTATTAGTATCACTAAAACATAGCTTTAATAGTTAGATTGACAACCTAAGTGACACGTTAAAACTATACTTTTGTGAGGTTTTTCAGCGGCTTTTTATTCTGGTCAACCTTATTAGGTAAGTTAGCTCTCTAAAGGGAGGGTTAATAAGCCTAGTATGGGGGTTAAGTGAGAGTTGTTCAGACCTTAACGCAAGAATAAAGAGTTGACACCCGTGAATGTCATATAAATCGAATCGCTTAAAACACACTCCTTGTCAAGTCATTCCTGAGGTGATAACCTGTTGGATCATAGTTTGGCTATGCTTTTTAATCTTGTTAGTTAAACTTTACTTTTTGCATTAGTATAATAACCTCCACCACAACTTTGATCGCCTATACTAAGAACCACGTTCGCTTTGGTACTCACAACCACATTTCTCTTGGGATCGACCTCGTACTCCTGTAGCTATTCTAACAATTGACCTGGTACTCTGCCAGTTAGAGATTTAGTTTACCCACGGTTTTGCGAGTCTTTATAAATGTATTTTTGAGGGGTAAATTTTAGCTCATCAGTAACAAGTTGAAGTAGCTATTGATTAATCTTATTAGTGATCAATTGAGGAATAAAAGTAAGAATATCATCAAGAGCACTTTGATTAGTGCCATTATCATCACTGAAGAGATATCTATAAAATTGAACAAAGAAATTGCCTCAATATCATGTTGGGTTTCACACCGATTGCCTTTACTATCCTTGATTTTATGGATAGCCAATCTCCTAATCTTATCTTTGGTCAGAGCATGAAAGAAGGTCAGTATTATTATCACCTTCCTTAAACCATTTAAATTTGGATTTTTGCCTCCAAAATTCCTCCTGCTGCGCCAAGCTAAGATTGTAGAGAGCTTGGGCCTTAGAAAGAGCAACTCTATTGTCAGCAGTGGGGTAAGTATCATAATCAGACTCCAGAGCTTGAACAGTGGCTTCATGTTCCTTGACTTTACAATGAATATCCCCAAAAGTATGCTTATTCCAGATTTTAAGTTCAGCTTTCAAATGTATTTTCCTTATTTTATTAGGAAAATGTTTTCTTTCTCCCTAAACTACTAGGAAGCTTCTCCCAATCAGATTGGGATTACATAGGGGCGCATGTCACCTTATAGAAGGGAGGCTTGGCTAGCTCTTTTGTACATCACAATTCCAAGAGCTAATAGTTCTTGTGAAAAATAAAGAGTTTCTTAAAGAGAGATTAAAGAGAGAGAAAAGGCCGGTCTAGCAACCGAATTTTTCTAGTTGCAATCCAATGGTAGATTCCGCACACCACTACTCTCCTTAGACGGTCAAAGCGTTGATCTTATAGATCAAGAAAGGTAACCACCGTCTACTAGTTTATTTGTTTAATGCTTAAACGAAGTCGATCCTGGTTAAAGGAAATAAATTTTTGAATTCCGTTGTGTTCCCGCGTAGATTTCCTAACAGTGGTATCAGAGAGAGTTTCGAGCTTAAGCAATAAGCATGTTAATTTGCATAGTTAATTTTATCGTTTAAATCACGTAATTAAAAGATGAAAGATTTTTAATTCAAAAAACGATATATGAAAAGGAAAAAAAATGGGAGTCGGTGGTGCTCGGCCGACTGGCGGCGGCACCACCATCGCGTCGGCTGACTCGTCAACGGTGGATGATCTCCAAATTTTTTTGCTTTGTGTATTTTGTGTTTTCAAAATGGTTCATAGTTGTGATTGATAACACTTTGTTTAGTTGATGTCATGTGGCTAACTAATGGTTCAAATAGTTGGACCATTGGATGCCACATGGCATTATTTGGTGAATATTATTTGCCTTTAAATAATCTAGAACATTCCAAATTTTGTTTGGAATAAGCCTAGACTCTTTTCAATAAATTTGATTCTAAAAAAGGACTAGGCTAAGTCCCTTTTCAAAATTTTGATTTTGGAAAGGGCCAAGGGTGGTGCCTTTTGGTTTAGGAAATCAAAGACATCCCTTTTGATTATGAATCAAAAGGAAAGAAACAAAAGAGAGCTAATTTTAATTTTAATTTTTTGGAATAGTTCTAATTATTTAAAATTAAAATTGAAGTCGTTTTAAAATTAATCGTTAATTTTATTTCGATTAAAAATCATTAATTAATTAAACGTTAATTAGTTAATTGATTGGATAAAATTATTTAATAAATTAAACGTTAATCGATTAATTAAGACTCAAGTTGTTAGTTTTTAATTTTATCTTTTTCATAAGATTTTATTGTATGAATTAGATATTGTGTAGATATAATATGATTATATGGACCCGATTCGCTTCGTTGACTCACCAAATAGGATAGATGTGAATGATTTATTTTTCTGTTGCTTTAAAAATTGTCCTAGGCCATTATGAAGAACGTGGTCTAGTTTATTTTCTGCATTATCCCATTCCCGTTCGCTCCCACGTGTGCGGCGGGTGTATTTATTTTATTAGATAAAATTTTATGTAACAAGAATGGAGCGGAAGATGGTGACTAAAGAAAGACGAAAATAAAGATCCCATTGGAGAATGACGTATTAAAGATCCTATTGGCGGTTGCAAATACCTTTAGGTTGTGACCATGGGTTTCGTTAGTTTGTATTCGAAATCGCACTTTAGTAAAAGTCCATGATCATACCGGTTACTTTACGCATTTATTTATTTTTTACTTGTATTTATTTTATATGATACGATAGATGCATGACTAGACACGATCTAGATAAATGTGTTGGATGTATGTCTATAAAGATAGATATATTTGATTAGACCGTAACTAAAATTAATTAAGTGAATTAATTTACATAAATACTTCCACAACAAAAATCAAGTCGAAATATTATCTCCCAATATTATAGCGACGGTGAAGAGCCCTTGTTCGGATCCAATCGATCACAAATCGGGAGTTGACCTACCTCGGGTATATTATTGTTATTGAGATATGATCGTATTATGAGATCTCGTGAATATTGGGTTATGACTTGACTAGAGTATTGCGGTGATTGGCCCGCGTCAGGACCGTCTTATTCTAGAGGCAAGGGGTTGACTACCACATAAAGATGTGTATTGTCAAAGAGTTGACTAGTCAACAACCAAGAGTCATATAGAGATGCGATTGGTAAAGTGTCACATATGTTTCGAATTATTCCGGTTGATCGGCCCTCGTCGGGAATCAGGGTAACTAGATGCGATCTTGGCCACTAAAGAATTTTGAAAAGATTCTTGAAAGTCAATTGGGAGTAATTGACTAGCGGGAGCAAAATCATAAACCAAAAGACCATTTTTGATTTTGCGTGTATAAACAACAACACTCTTTTATCTTTATTTTTATGTTGTAGTTTTAGCAATCTTTATTTCTATGGTTTATTCTCGATTGTTAAAACCAAAGTATGATTGTTACCTTTTGAGAAACGTTCTCAAGTTGGTTAAGTAATTTTAATTTTTTTTAAAATAAGCAATGACACGAGAAATCACATTTTCGTAGTTGAAGACAAGGAGGTACATATTTGATTGAGTCTTCTAAGACTTTAATTATTAACAGAAGCTCACATATTGGACATAACTATATCCAATGGGTCACTCCGTCATACGATGATGATTATTCAAACATTAGATGGATTGGATAAGGATGACCACATCGAATTTTGGAAAGGTTGTTTTCAAAAGTGTAATATTTAAGTATTGACTTATTTCTTTAATCATTGTTTGAAGGTAATTAATTAGTTCATGTTTTGAATATAATTAAAAGGTCAAATAAACTATTTAATAAACTATAGCTTTTCTTTAGGAAAAGAAATTGAATACATAGCTCTTGTGATTTCTCTTAAGCCTTATGAAGACTAAATTGAGAAATATTTACAAGTGCCTAAGGGATTAAAAGGGAAAGTTAGAGCATGTGCTTAAATAGAGAACTTATCGAAGTCTCCATTCTAGGCAAGTGTGTTGAGATAAATCTATCTAAGTTCAAAGTCGACTCTAAGATATATGATATCTTACTAGTATGACTAAGTTAGAAAGATTAAATACGGAATACACTGAGATACGGAAAGTGAAACAAACGTTGCGACATTTTCGGTTTTGTGTTCTGAGTCTAGTAAACTGATAAGGGAACTAAATAAATGTTCTTATGTTCCGGTTCTTATGAAGAACATCCTTTCAGTTATCCATTAGGATTTAATGGACAAGTTCAATTGCATGGAATAAACGTTATTCCGATAAAGTTGAATAGTCATCAAGTCTAACATACTAGACTACAGTCACTATATAGTCGATATAAGTGATGAAATCTCAACCAAATATTAGTATGGCTGTTATCCTTGATATTTGTGGTTATTCTAAACATAGTCTCTATGGAAGGGAAGCGTGTAATCAAATCACTCTGATGATGCTGAACCATATGATTATGAATCATGTGGGTTATACGTATCTTGTCCAAAGAGGACTAAAATACCCTTTTATGAAAATGGTTATAAAATCTAGAAAATTGACTAGAGCCTAAACATATTGATGTTTGTTGGCTTATGACAATTTATACCATAAATAATTTTTTATCTCTCTCTTGGACTATTTTTAGAAATAGTTGAATGTACTTGGTGAAGTACAACAATTCGGAAAGCCCGAAAAGTTCAAGCAAGTATGAATATGAGATTGATGAGCTACTTAAGAATTAATCTCCAACTTGATTGAAGTAATTAATACCTGAAAGGTATTTCAGAAGTTGTTTGAAAGGAATAAGATTCCCCCTTGAAGGATACCACTTTTTGATACGCAATCAGATTGTGCTTCTAAAATGGAAACTACACTTTATATGATAAAGGTGTGACGTAAGCCATGCAAAGTATCCCTTACCCGTTTCAGGATAGTGCCCTTATACGATACGTATACTTAACCGAGTTCCAAAGAATAAAGGTTGAATAAACCCCATATCAGATATGAAATCGATGACATCAAATCCATCTTAACCGATGATTTAGGGTTGTCATGCTTCTAGTAAGCAGGCAATGACTGAAAGGGTTGGGGCCTAGTCTGACATGTGCAGGTTTCTAGAATATCTTAGCAAGTATGCCAGATATTATTTACTTGTCCGTGGAGCAAAAGGTGTTTGTCTCCAAACATGTTGTCTTCTAGAGGAAGTGTTTCTTTCAAACGAAACAGTGGGAGTAAATCAAGATCTCAAAGGTAGTTTGGGAACCACAAAGAAATATTCAACCATTGGAACATGACCAGGCGCCGCATAGCAAGGAGGTTTAGAACACTCCTCAATGCACACAAATTTTCAATAAGTCTGTGGATAGCCTCAAGACTGAAAAGGCTACTGGTATGCTCATTTTAAAGAATGAATATCTCACGACTTATGAAGGAATGTTTGAAAGGCAAGATTGAGAGATATTGCCAGGAGCCATAATATCTGAATTAGCTTCCATCAGTGACAACCAGGTTGTGAACCTAGTCTATCTTACCTAGAGGGAATGTCCTCAAAGGTTGACATGGATGGTAATATGATTACCATAAGGCTATAGTGACGGCTGAAGGGTACGGGGTGTAAACCTTGTAATTATCTTTATGTTGCCAACTGAGCCCAATTCTATTCAGACTATGTTTGTTATAACTTCGTATCATGGCTATACGATAGTGTTGAAGACGTTGGGCAAACAGTCCGATGTTCATAGACGATAACATGATATTGTTAGGAAATCAACACGGGAAAGTAGCCGAATTCAAAATTTTCATTTCCTTTTTCCCAAGATCGACTTCGTTTAAGCAACAATCATAAAAAAAGTAGACAAAAGAATACCTTGGTTGATCCAATTGGATCGATGCTTTGTCATCGGTTGTAGTTTCTGCACGAAGCAGCCCAAGTGTTCGACCTCTACCTGTGATCCACACGAACACCTCGCCGGAATCCCATCATGGCTTGCTACCAGAAAAACTCGGTTGCTAGACCGACTTTTTCTCTCTCATAAATCTCTCTCAAGAAGCTCTTTATTTTTCACAAAACTATTAGCTCTTGGATTTGTGTTGTACAAAAGAGCTAGCCAAGCCCTCCTTTATATAGAGTGTTGGGGCGCCACTTTCATATCCCAATTTGATTGGGAGAAGCTTCCTAGTAGATTGAGGAGAAAGAAAACATTTTCTTAATATAATAAGGAAAATACATTTGATTGATTTATCTTATTAATATTCAATATCTTATATTGACTATATTTCCAATATATTGTCAATATCTTATATTGATTATATTTATCTTATTACCATAAATCTATTTTTCAAAAATCAATTAAAATCTAATATTAATATTATGGTAATCTTATTAATTAAATTGCACAATCCAAAAGTATCCTATACACCAAAAGATGGCGCCACATTAATATAATAACATGATCATTTAGCTAGCCAAATTTACGTGTGTCATACACACACAAATTTTCAGCCACATATATAATATATACATATTTAATTAATCGACATAATTAATTTCTTGTATTATATTTATTCATAATAAATAAATACCACCACATTAATTTACCACTATAACCTTTATAGCATGAGTTAAATTCTTTCCTTATTTGGTTATCAACTATAACCATATTTTAATCCGACATGATGTTCATATGTGTGTGACCCGATAGACTGCCGAATATGTTAGCCGTAGATACAAAGTGCAAATTACGAAAATATCCTTCCTACTTAACGAACACGGGATAGCGTCTAGCAACACACCGTGGCCCCCAATCATCGGAAGAGTCAAATGCAATGACTACTACCTTTCATGTGAAACTGTTACCGTGTAACTATAATCCTATCGCTGTAATAATATCCATACGGTCGTTCATCGAGTCAAACATCAACGACCGTATCTTATAATTCTGATATCATTCCCTCTTGAAGTAACTCATCTACTTCCACTTTGCAAAGATTCACGAGAGTAAGACATTCCTTATAAAAAGGACCTTATGGATTTTCACCCCTACTGATAGGGTATGCGATTCCCAGATGACCAAACATGTATACTCTGCATGCTTCAGTATCACACCCAATCACCACCGCATGATCGCCCCGTGGCTAGGGGAAACCTCAATAGTGTCAAAGTGTGACAATCCACACCGTGATGCCATGTAGACTCCGGTCCTAAGGAATTTTACACAACCGCCACATAGTGTGACACTTATCAGTGTAAGTGGGTCAGTCTAACTTACGCATTCTCTAATACACGTCCACGTACAGTCCAAGTGTCTCTACACTTCGATATACGAGATCTATCCCTGCCCTTAAAAACAGAAGACATCTAATACGTGCTAGCCGTTTGTACTATCAATTCCCTGTTTAATAGTACATAAGCGTAGAGACATTTAAGTATCAAACTTATTAAAATGATTAGAGATCTCATCAACCATAATCGCTTATCATGTTTCTCTATCCCAGTTTAATACTAAGGACGTTATCATATAACAATTCATAATTGGTTCTTTAAAAGAACATATATATGACAACAGAAAAGCCATTTATCATATGTATACACATAAAGAAATAGTAGAAATGATCCGACCCGGTCGGATCCGGTCTAACCCGATTGGGTTTAGGACACTGTTTCAACAATCTCTCACTTGGCCTAAAATTAATCACTCGCACACACAAGAGCAAGTTGAAACACAAGAATCCCATGCAATACTCGCAACCAGCCCTAGCCGTAAATGGATCGCTATCCATGGGGAATCAGACTATCTTCATATCATACTTCAATGATCAAGTCAAAGGAACCACCTCAACACACACATGAATTTTCGACGATACCCTGTCCTTGCTTCAAGCAATGAATCCACTTACTATATCAACTATATAGAAAAGGTGGAAGAACCATACAAGGTTCAGGGATGGTTCAGGAATGAACCTTCTAGACTTATGTATTGCTCCCGTTGCGCCTTCAAGAGCACTACTGTGCGTTGGCTAAGTTGTACTATTTACAGTGACCCATAGCCAAGAACATTTCCAGCTCAATGTATCACTTAATCAAGGTGACAGCAAACCCAGACTGTAGCTCCCACTCGCCTGCATAAGACTCGGGATATACGTCTGTATAACTATATTTATTTGTTTCCAAGTTTCGATAAACTAGGAAACCATCCTTAACTTGTTTAAGGATATTCTCGACATTCACCAGATTACTTTCATACTTGCTCATGACTCTACATGGACTATGAACATCTAGCATTACTTTTATGATGGTTCCTACCGCAGTAGCAAAGGAAACATTCCATAAGCATCATCTTTCACCTTATCTTTAGGACTAACATAGATAGATCTTGAGAACACCGGCTAGTAGTATCCCCTATCACGATGTATGATAAACTCTTTTAGCATCACATCTATATAGGTAAACTATAAACCAACAACAGTTAAATCTATCACTATAGATTCTTATTTCAGAAATATGAACGGCTAATCCAAGTGCTTTCGTAAAGACCTTGAACTATCAAACATTAAGTGACTGTGACATAGGGTGATAATTCCCAAGAGAGATATCCAATGCCTTACTCAAAAATCGTAACACACTCCCACTATCCCTCTTGCACATTGGGCATAACCCTTCTTTTGACTAAATCAAACTCCTTTGATTATCAAACAAATAAATTGTCTAGAGAAACTTGTTTGAGTCTATAAATGGATCTCGTGGGCTCACATATCATGTTATCGTCTATGAACATCGAGATGTTTGCCCAACTTCTTTAACACTATCATAGAGCCATGATACGAAGTTATAACAAGCATAGTCTGAATAGAACTGGGCTCAACTGGCAGCATAAAGATAGTTACAAGGTTTACACCTCATACCCTTCAGCCGTTACTATAGTCTTATGGTAACCATATTACTATCCATGTCAGCCTTTCAGGGACATTCCCTCTAGGTAAGACACACTAGGTTCACAACATGGTTGTCACTGATGGGATCTCATTCAGATATTATGGCTCTAGGCCATATCTCTCAATCTTGCCTTTCAAATATTCCTTCATAAGTCGAGAGATATTCATTCTTCAAGATGAACATACCAGCAGCCTTTTTAGGCTTGAGGTTATCCAAAGACTTATAGAACTTTTGTGTGCTATGAACAGTGTTCTACACCTCATCTCTATGTGGCGTCTGCTCATGTTCCAATGGTGGAATATATCTTTGTTGTTCTCGAACTCTTTTGAGATCTAATTTACTCCCACTGTTTATTTTGGAAGAAACACTTCCTCTAGAAGACAGCATGTTTGGAGACAAACACCTTTTGCTCCGCGGACAAGTAAACATTATCTAGCGTACTTGCTAAGATATTCCATAAAGTTGCATATGTCGTACTAGGCTCCAAGCCTTTCTGACTTTGCCTATTACAACTTCAAATCATCGGTTAAGATAGATTCGACATTATCCTCTTCCATATCTAATATGGAATTTATTCAACCTTTATTCTTTGGAACTCGGTTAAGTGTATGTTTCGTATAAGGGCACTATCCCGAAATGGGGGATACTTTGCATGGCTTACGTCACACCTTTATCATATAAAGTGTAGTTTCCATTTTAGAAGCACAATATGATTGTGTATCAAAAAATGGTATCCTTCAAGGGGGAATCTTATTCCTTTCAGACAACTTCTGAAATACCCTTCAGGTATTAATTACATCAATCCAGTTGGAGATTAATTCTTAAGTAGCTCATCAATCTCATATTCATACTTGCTCAAATTTTTCGGGCTTTCCGAATTGTTGTACTTCACCAAGTACATTCAACTATTTCTAAAAATAATCCAAGAGAGAGATAAAAAAAATATTTATGGTATAAATTGTCATAAGCCAACAAACATCAATATGTTTAGGCTCTAGTCAATTTTCTAGATTTTATAACCATTTTAATAAAAGGGTATTTTAGTCCTCTTTGGATAAGATACGTATAACCCACATGATTCATAATCATATGGTTCAGCATCATCAGAATGACGTTTAATTACACGATTCCCTTCCAGAGAAACTATGTCTAGAACAACCACAAATATCAAGGATAACAGCCATACTAATATTTGGTTGAGATTTCATCACATATATCAACTAGATAGTGACACTAATCTAGTATGTTAGATTCGGAATAACATTTATTCCTTACAATTGAATTTTTCTACCAAATCCTAACAATTAACCGAACTCGTGTTTTTCGTAAGAACCGGAACACAATAACGTTTATTAGGTTCTTTATCCGTTCACCAGATTCAGAATACAATACCGAAAATATCGCAACGTTTGCTCCACTTTTGTATCTAAGTGCATTCCGTATTTAATCTTTCTAATTCAATCATACTCGTAAGATATCATATATCCGATAGTCGACTTGAGTTTAGATAGATTTATCTCAACGCGTTTGCCTGAAATAGTGACTTCAATAAGTTCTCTTATTTAAGCACATGCCCTAACTTTCCATTTTAATCCTTCAATCTCTTGTAAATATTTATTAATTTAGTCTTCATAAGATTTAAGGAAAAATCACAAGAATTGTGTCTTCTATTTTCTTTCATAAAGAAAATCCAAAAACGTTTGTTAAATAATATATTTAACCTTTTTGAATCATATGCAAAACATGAACTATTTAATTTATTTTCAAGCAATGATTAAAGAGTTAAGTCGATACTTAAATCTTACAATTTTGAAAACAACCTTTCCATAATTCGACGTGGTCATCCTTATCCAATCCATCTAATATTTGAATAATCATCATCGTATGACGGAGTAACCCATTGGATGTCATTATGTCCAATATGTGAGCTTCCGTTAATAGTTAAAGTCTTAAAGGACTCCATCAAATATGTAGCCTCCTTGTCTTCAACTACAGCAAAACGCGATTGTTCGTGTCATTGCTTATTTTAAAAGAATTAAAATTACTTAACCATACTTGAGAATGTTTCTCAAAAAGTAACAGTCATTAATTTGGTTTTATACATCGAGAACTAAAACATAAATAAAAGCTTGCTAAAACTACAATATAAAAATAAGGATAAAAGAGTGTTGTTGTTTATACATGCAAAATCAAAAATGGTCATTTGGTTTATGATTTTGCTCCCAATTTGGTCAACTACTCTCAATTAACTTTCAAGAATTTTCCAAAATTCTTTGGTAGCCAAGATCCCATTAAACTACCGCGACCCTTGCTTTGGTGGTGGCGAAAATAGTCTAATAGGTAGACAACTCTTTGTCAATCGTATCTTATCGACTCTTGTTGTTTGACTAGTCAACTCTTTGACAATTTTCATCTTATGAAATAGTCAAACCCTTGCCTCTAAAAACCAAACGACCTGCTTTGGGTGGTGGCGAGAGAATTCTTAATCAAGTCAAAACCCCAATATTCGTGAGATCTCATACGATCATATCTCGATAATGACGATATACCCGAGGTAGGTCAACCCCCTGCTTGGCTGATGAGTTGGATCCGAATAAGGGCTCTTCACCGCCATTATAATATGGGGAGGCAATTTCAACTTGATTCTTTTGAAGTGGAAGTATTTATGTAAATTAATTCACCTAATTAATTTTAATTCGGTCTCATCAAATATATCTATCTCTATAGACATACATCCTACACATTCATCTAGACCGTGCCTAGTTATGCATCTATCGTATCATATAAAATAAATACAAGTACAAAATAAATAAATGCGTAAAGTAGCCGGTATGATCATGGATTTTTCCTATGTGCGGTTTCGAATACAAACTAACGAAACCGCGGGTCACAATCTAAGGGTGGCTGAAACCGCCAATAGGATCTTTAATGCGCCATCTCCAATGAGATCTTTATTCTTCTTTCTTTGGTTTCCGTCTTCTGTTCCATTCTCTTGACATAATTCTATCTAATAAAATAAATACACCCGCTGCACATGGGAGGAGCTAACGGGAATGGGATAAATGCAGAAAATAAACTAGGCCACGTTCTTCATAACGGCTAGGAAAATTTTAAAACCAACAAAAAAATAAATCATTCACATATATCCTATAAGTCAAGTCAATGATCAATCGAGTCATATAATCATATTATATCTACACAATATCTAATCCATACAATAACATCTTATGAAAAAGATAAAATTAAAACTTAACAACTTTATGTCTTAATTAATCGATTAACGTTTAATCTATTAAATAATTTTATCGATCAATTAACTAATTAACATTTAATTAATTAATTGATTTTAATCGAAATAAAATTAACGGTTAATTTCACACGATTTCAATTTTAATTTTAATCAATTATAACTATTCCAAAAATAAATTAAAATTAGGTCTCTTATGTTTCTTTCCTTTTAATTCCTAATCAAAAGAGATGCATTCGTTTCCTAAACCAAAAGGCACCAACCTAGGCCCTTTCCAAAATCAAAATTTTGAAAATGGCCTAGACCTAGGCTTTTTTCAAAATCAAATATTTTGAAAATGGCTTAGGCCTATTCCAAACAAAATTTGGAATAACGTAGATTATTTAAAGGCAAATCATATTTATCAAATAATGCCATGTGGCATCCCAATGGTTCAAACTATTTGAATCATTAGTTGGCCACATAGCATTAACATAAACAAAAGAGGAATTATCAATCACAACTATGAACCATATAGAAACACAAATACACAAAAAAAAAAAAATTGGTGATCCACCACCTTTGACTGATCAACCGGCCGGCGGCGAGTTGCCTCTTTGCCGCCGCCATGACCCGACCGCCCGGTGGTGGTGCCGCCGCCAGTCGGCCGAGCACCACCTGATCTCGTTTTTTTCTTTTCGTGTATTGTTTTGTGAATCTAAAATCTTTCATCTTTTAATTACGTGATTTAAACGATAAAATTAACTACGCAAATTAATATGCTTATTGCTTAAGCTTGAAGCTCGCTCTGATACCACTGTTAGGAAATCAACGCGGAAACGCAGCGGAATTCAAAAAATTAATTTCTTATTTCCCAAGATCGACTTCGTTTAAGCAACAAGCATAAAGAAATAGACAAAATAATACCTTTGTTTATCCAATTGGATCGACGCTTTGTCTGCGGTTGTAGTTTCTGCACGAAGCCGCCCAAGTGTTCGACCTCTACCGGTGATCCACACGAACACCTCGACGGAATCTCATCATGGATTGCTACCAGAAAAACTCGGTTGCTAGACCGACTTTTTCCCTCTCATAAATCTCTCTTTAAGAAACTCTCTATTTTTCACAAGAACTATTAACTCTTGGAATTGTGTTGTACAAAAGAGCTTGCCAAGCCCTCCTTTATATAGAGTGTTAGGGCGCCACTTTCATATCCCAATCTGATTGGGAGAAGATTCTTAGTAGATTGAGGAGAAAGAAAACTTTTTCCTAATAAAATAAGGAAAATACATTTGATTGATTTATCTCATTAATATTCAATATCTTATATTAAATATTTCCAGTATATTGTCAATATCTTATATTGACTATATTTATCTTATTACCAAAAATCTATTTTTCAAAAATCAATTAATATCTAATATTAATATTATATTAATCTTATTAATTAAATTGCACAATCCAAATGTATCATATACACCAAAAGATGGCGCCACATTAATATAATAACATGATCATTTAGTTAGCCAAATTTACATGTTTCATACACTCACAAATTTTCGGCCAAATATATATATAATATACATATTTAATTAATCAACATAATTAATATCTTTTATTATATTTATTCATAATAAATAAATATCATCATATTAATTTACCACTATAACCTTTATAGCATGTGATAAATTCTTTCCTTATTTGGTTATCAACTGTAACCACATTTTAATCCGGCATGATGTTCATATGTGTGTGACCCGATAGGCTTCCGAATATGTTGGCCGTAGATACAAAGTGCAAATTACGAAAATGTCCTTCATACCTAACGATCATGGGATAACGTCTAGCAACACACCGTAAACCCCAATCATCAGAAGAGTCAAATGCAATGACTACTACCTTTCATGAGAAACGGTTACCGTGTAAATATAATCATATCGCTGTAATAATATCCATACGGTCATTCATTGAGTCAAACATCAACGACCGTATCTTATAATTTTGATATCATTCTCTCTCGCAGTAACTCATTTACTTCCACTTTGCAAAGATTCACGAGAGTAAGACATTCCTTATAAGAAGGCCCTTTCGGATATTCACCCCTACTGATAGGGTACGCGATTCCCAGACGACCAAACATGTATACTACGCATGCTTCAATATCACACCTAATCACTACTGCATGATCGCCCCGTGGCTAAGGGAAAACTCAATAGTGTGAAAGTATGACAATCCACACCGTGATGCCATGTAGACTCTGGTCCTTAGGATAATTACACAACCGCCACATAGTGGGACACTTATCAGTGTAAGTGGGTCAGTCTAACGTACGCATTCTCTAATACACGTCCACGTACAGTCCAAGTGTCTCTACACTTCGATAGACGAGATCTATCCCCGCCCTTAAAGACTGGAGACATCTAATACGTACTAGCCTGTTTGTACTATAAATGTCCTGTTTAATAATATATAAGCCTAGAGACATATAAGTATCAAACTTATTAAAATGATTAGAGATCTCTTCAACTATAATCGTTTATCATAGCTTCTCTATTACAGTTTAATACTAAGGACGTTATCATATAAAAATTCATAATTGTTTCTTTAAAAGAACATATATATGACAACAGAAAAGCCATTTATCATATGTATAAACATAAAGAAATAGTAGAAATGATCCGACCCGGTCCAACCCGATTGGGTTTAGGACACAATTTCAACAGATATGTGATCCCACAAGATCCATTTATGGACTCAAACAAGTTTCTCCAAACAATCTCTTTGTTTGATAATCAAAAGAGTTTGATTTAGTCAAAAGAAGGGATGTGCCAAATCTGCAAGAGGGATAGTGGGAGCGTGTTACGATTTTTGAGCAAGGTATTGGATACCTCTCTCAGGAATTATCACCCCATGTCACAGTCAATTAATGTTTGGTAGTTCAAGGTCTTTACAAAAGCACTTGGATTAGCAGTTCTTATTTTTGAAATAAGAATCTATAGTGATAGATTTAACTACTGTTAGTTTATTGTTTACCTATATAGATGTGATGCTAAAAGAGTTTAGCATAGATCGCGACGGGAGATACTGCTTGCCGGTGTTCTCAAGATCTATCTATGGTAGGACGTTAGTCCTAAAGATAAGGTGAAGATGATGCTTATAGAATGTTTCCTTTGCTACTGCGATAAGAACCATCACAAAAGTAATGTCAGATGTTCATAGTCCATGAAGAGCCACGAGCAAGTATAAAAGTAAATCTGGTGAATGTCGAGAATATCCTTAAAGTGTTAATGAAGAGTTCCTAGTTTATTGAAACTTGGAATTAAATAAATTTAGATATACAGATGTGTACCCTGAATCTTATAAAGATAGTGGGAGCTACGGTTTGGGTTTGCAGATCACTTTGCTTAAGTGATACAAAGATGAACATGAAATGTTCTTAGCTATAAATCATTGGAGATTCTACAACTAGGCCAAAACAGTGAGTGCCTTGAAGAAGGCGATGGACGATACATGGATCAAGAAGGTTCATTCTGAACCTTGTATTGTTCTTCCACCTTTTCTATATAGCTGATATAGTAAGTGGATTCATTGCTTGAAGCAAGGACCAGGGTCTCGTCGGAGATTCATGTGTGTGTTGAGGCGGTTCCTTTGACTTGCTCATTTAGAGCATGATATGAAAATAGTCTGAGTCTCCACGGATAGGGTCAGTTCTGAGTATTGCATGAGATTAGTGTGTTTCAACTTGGTCTTGTGTGTACAAGTGATTGGCTTTAGGCCAAGTCACGAGATTGTTGAAATAGTGTCATAAACCCAATCGGGTTGGACCGGATCTATCGGGTCGGATCATTTCTACTATTTCTTTATGTTTATACACATATATAATAAATGGCTTTTCTGTTTTCATATATTTGTTCTTTTAAAGAACCAATTATAAATTGTTATATGATAACGTGCTTAGTATTAAATGTGATAGAGAAACCATGATAGACGATTATGGTTGATGAGATCTCTAATCACTTTAATAAGTTTTAGGAAAATGTTTTATTTCTCACTAATCTACACAGAAGCTTTTCATGTTGGGAATAGGATTACATGGGGCGCACCACTCCCCTATATAAGCAAGGGGTTGGCTAGCTCTTTTGGAACATCACAATTCCAAGAGACTAATTGTTTCTTGTGAAAAATAGAGAGCTTCTTAGAGAGATTTATGAGAGAAAATGTCGGTCTAACAACCGAGTTTTTCTAGTAGCAATCCAATGGTGGATTCCGGCGGGTTGTTTGTGTGGACTAGCTAGCGGTAGAGGCCGAGCGCTTGGGCGGCTCCATGCACAACTACTCTCCATAGACAGATCAAAGCGTCATTCTTTTAGATCGAGGCAAGGTAACCACCGTCTACTTTTTTATGCTTGTTGTGTAAGCGATGTCGATCCTAGTAAAAAGGAAATAAATTTTAAATTCTGCGCATTCTCGCGTAGATTTCCTAACACAAGACCACAACAATAGTCACTAATTGAATTGGAGCGGACACCACATGTTGATAAGGCACAAGCCTTCGCTCAAAACGCATACGGATACTTGAAGTTTAGTAGAGAACGTCATGAACCTAAAGGTACACTAATGTTTTCATCATTTATGATGAAGACACCATGACTTATAAAATGTTCTAATGAGGAATGACAAAGACAAATGGCTAAAATCCACTAGATTTGAAATGGATTCCATGAAAAACAACAAGGTTTGGAATATACTTGACCCTTCCGAGGTAATTATTAGGTGCAAATGGGTCTTTAAAATAAAAACTATCGGGGTTGGTAATTTGATTACCTATGATGCGAGGATAGTGGGAAAGAGTTACAAGTAATGACAATAAACTGAATTTGATGAATCCTTTTCACAAGTACATATGATTAAATCCATTAGAATTATGTATGTTATAACTATATACCATTATTATGGAATCTGATAAATGGATGTGAAAACCAATTTCATTAATGAGAATCTTTCTGAGGATGTGTATATAACACAACTTGAGGGTTTTGCTTTATATGATGTGCATGCATAAGGAGTGCAAGTTGTAGAGGTCCATCTTTAGACTTATGCAAGCTTCTCAGACTTGGAATTTTTGTTTTGATGAGATCGCCGAAGGAGTTGATTTCATAAGAAATAATTTGGACAATGTGTTTACAAAAATGCTAGTGGGTGTGCATATGTTTCCTTATGGTGTATGTGGATGACATATAGCTTATTTGGAATGACATTCCGATGTCATAGTTTGTGAAAGTTTTGTTATCCAAGAACTTTTCAATAAATGACGTGGGTGAGGCAGCTATATTCGAGGATAATGTATATGTAGAGATATATTTAAAAGGTTTCTTGGTCTTTCACAATCCACTTACATGCTAAAATGCCAAAGAGGGTTTAGCATGCATCAATCAATGAGAAGCCTTCTACCCATGTCTCACGGGATATATCTGTCTAAGGACATGTTTCTTAAGATGAATGAAGAGATGACACGCATAAAGAATGTCACGCATGCATCATCTATTAGTATATCAAGTATGCTACTAAGTGTATCAGAACAGATGTCTTATACCATATCATCTGAGTGTCATGAAACGGTATCAGGCAAATCATGGTGAGGATCATCGGGTTGTTGTCAAAAAATACCTAAAGTACTAAATAAAGAGTAAATATATGTTCCTTATCGTCGGGTTGTTGTCAAAAAATACCTAAAGTACTAAATATAGAGTAAATTTATGTTCCTTTTTTTATGAAAACTCGAGTTAGTGATTCAAGGTTCTACAGATTAACTTTTAATCCTACAAAGATAAGAAAAAGTTGTAGTTTGGGTTTATGTTCACACTTAATAGTGGAGAAGAGAGCTGGAAAAGTTCTAAGCAAAAGACTACTTCATATTCATCACAACAGATTCCGAGTACATTACAATCTTAGAGAAGGCAAAGAGAGGTTTGTATGAATAATTTAATTACTAAGCTTGGTGTGGTTCCATCTTTTGATGATCTATAGTGACTTTTTACTCCGACAACAATGGGGAAATCTCACATAAAATGGATCCAAGGTCTCGACAAAAATCCAAACATATTGTTCAGTGTTATTACTTGATTCGTGAGATCGTTCATAGGAAAGATGTAAAGGTAGAAAGAGTCCTCACAGATGAAAAGATAGAAAACTCGATAACTAATGCTTTACCACAAGTTCAGCATAAAATACATGCGTGTGTACATGATCTTAGGCATAATTGTGATCAGCTTTAGGTCAAGGGGGAAATCGTTAGTGTAGTTCCAAAAACACAATCGGGGCTGGTTTGTTATTACAAAATTTGTTACATGTATCCTTGTAATTATGAATAATATTAGAACTTTTGTTATTATTATTGTTTTATTTGATAACCCAATTTAATAGCGTGCTCAATGATGTCCCTAATAAGAAATCATGATAAGGAAATTATGTTGATTATGATCGACGGGATCTCAATTCATAGTAAGTGGTTTAATTCTTAAATGTCCCTTGTCATATGTTTTAATATTGTGATATTATTAATACAGTTAGACTAGCATGTATCAAATGTCCTATATCTCATTAATATATTGATAGATCTCATTTATCAAAGTGTGTCAACGCTTAGACATGTATGTGGATGTGTATTTTTGAATGTGTACATTTGATTACCACTTAATATATGTGGTAGTTGTGTAATTATCCTCGGACCGAATTTGCCATAATATTAAAGTGTGGATTTCACGTTTTCAGACTACTGAGTTTTCCTCGTATACAGGCCTAGGGTGATCATACGGTAGTGATTGAATGTGATACTCAAGCACGTGTTGCATTTAGGCCATCCATCTGGAATTTGCGTCTCCGAATGGTAGAAATGAATATCCAAAGTAGCCTTCTCATGATAAATGTTTAATTCTCGAAATTTAGTCTTCGCAAAAAGGAAGTGAGTATTACTTCAAGAGAATATGATATTCGGATTATAAGATACGATTGTTGTATTAACACTCGAATAACGACTATATGAATATTACGTATGCGATATGGTTCTAGTTACACGATAACCGATTCACAGAAAATGTTGTACTTAATAGCATGACTTATGACTAATTAGGGGCCATGACTCATTTCGAGATGATAGTTAGGAATGTTAAATATATAGAATTATTATCTATAGTTTATTTACTGTCAACGTATACGGAAGTATAATGAGTCACACCCAAATGTATGACAATTTGAGATTAAAATTTGGTTATGCAATAATTAGATAAGGATTTTAACTAAGAAGAGGGTTGTCCAGATCACAAGTCGCCAAATTGTTGTCTATTTGAGCACCTTTGAAATTGTCTGAAAAATATAAATCTTAATGGGACCACCCGTTTGCTTCGTACATATTAAATATGCAAATAGGAACATTTGTGTCAGATCATGTTATCGAATTCTCTATTTTAACAGATTTACATAATCTCTCTCAAGATTTACCATGACAATAAAATTTCTAGACATCTGATAGGAAGCTACGGTAGATATCATGGTTGCACTAAATCTGGTCATAGTTCTATTTGTTGTAGTTAATTTTACGTTTTTCTGTCTTTTTTTTCTTTTCTTTTCTTTTTCAAGGAATGTCCACTATTTTTTTTTCCAAAGATGATACATATACAGAAAGACTAGTGATATTCTTACAACCAGGATATCTGACACATTTTTAAAAATCTTTGCTTGGTGGTCAAAACTTACATCCTGAATGGCGCAAAAATTTCACATTATGGAATCTATTGATACGTACGAGTTTCATAAAAATCAATTGATTAAAATATGTGTTGACATTTTGTTGTGCATTTTTTATTGTATCCCAAACATTTCTTTCTCTTATAACCCGTTAGACCTTATAGAAGTCGAGCATTTATTCAGCGAATCATTACAAGTATATATTGAATTACATGAATCATCCGACCAACAATACTTATAAAATATTAAAACAAAAAATCAAGGATTTTGTTTGATCCGGAGTTGAAATATGGTCAAATAAATCAAGGTGGGTTTTATTGTAACTATCAAATTACTCTTGACACCTTTTTTATTATTATTTTTCAATTACTTTTTGACACCACCAAATCACTTTTTGGTAACACGTTACGAGCGTCGAGTCGAGTCAGCGTTTTTGTTCGCCAAAACGCGTCGGTGGAGTCGGCGTTTTCACTGTGACACATTCATAATCTTGTAAAATCGATTATCGATGGCGTTGGAATGGAACACAAACATCAGTTCCAGTGATGCTCGTACCGAGAACGGGCGTCAGTTCCACAGACGTTTGTGTTGTGCAAATAAAAAAAATATTCAATGTGGTGTCAAGAGTGATTTATAGGGTGCCAAAAATGATCGTGGTGCCGTGAGCAGTTTCGTGGAGCCAATAGAAGCCGCCTAAATCAAGTAGATTATGAATTGTTCTGAAGTTCTAGCATTTGGGTAAATCTAGAGGTGGCGGAGGTATTGTAGTTGAAGGCGTTGGCCCGTTCTCAACTGCAAACACAAATCCCAAACCGGTATGCATATGTGCGTCCAAGTGACAATGAAAATACCACATACCCGGATTGTCAACTCGAAACCGAATAACAGCCCATCCAGCCACTGGAACTGCAATTGTATTCCTCAATTGTGGGTTAACAAAATTAAATTTCCAGGCGTCTCTTGTTGCGTTAAAGTTTCCGAATCCTTGTGCTAAAACATAAAAGTTAAACCCATGCAAGTGCATTGGGTGGTTATCCACTGTCAGTAATGTGGTGTCTTGTAATACTATTTGAACTGTTGAATTAAACTTAAGAGGCTTCACTTTTGTTGACTTCGTTGTCATCACTAACACCGGGTTCAAAATATTACTACCGTCTGTGTAATTAAATACCAAAGGAGGTTGATTCGGGAAATCAGTGGTATATACTCCAACTGTATTCTTATTGTAGAATGCTTCCAACATTGAAGTCTGAGAAGGTACTATGAAAGACGCATTATTCATACTAGCAACAAGTCTTTGACCGAGTGGACCGGGGCAACTATTATTTCTAGGTCCCCCACAAGCGGCTAAACTCAATCCAATGGTGACAAACATTTGCTCATCTACGACACGCGGAATTTTTCCATAGAATGGTGCAGAAACAAGACCGGTTAAACTAGTGTAGAATTTATTGGCAGTTGGAGTATCGTTGAGAGCTGGTAGGATAGGCATTTTTGGTGGAATAGTTGGTGGTGCCTTTTGATATGCAAGGATTCCAGTTGTTGTGGTGTTATCGAATCCTCCCTGCATGATGTCTTTGTATGCACGTCTTTGCCATGTAATACAACGCCGTGGTGGATTGGCGGTCAAAAGGACATCAACCGTTTGAGTGAGCCGATTACTACAACATCGGTTGTATAAGGATTAGTGTATGAGGCATCAATTGCAACAATCGTGAAAGTGTGGCGGCTATCTTGAAAAAGAGGTTCGTACTAAGTGCAGTATTGATAATGCGGAGCAAATATGTTTTTCCAGGTAGAACGTTTATCTGGTACACCTCTGATTTCCAAGCATATAATTGAGGGAAGAAGAAAACAAAAAAAATGAGAAACGATGATAATCATTAAACAAGTAATATAATATATGTTGCAAAAATTCAGGTGTGTGAGGTTTGTTCCTTCAATATACGTGCATAACATAATACAACTTACGGTTTGTTGAGCATGGATATAAAGCGCCAGGTAGGCCATTCATGGTATAAGCGTTAGATATATTGAATGGAGCTCCGGTAATCAACGATTGTTGCTCCATTTCAACAATGTTTCCTTTCCAATACTCTCCTGCAATAACATGATTGTGTTTGTTTAACTTTAATAAAAAAATTTCTCTTCAAATTTCAATAGTTTGCGTACCGAACATAATAATATGCTGAGAGGAATAATCTATACCTAAGAGAATAGGAAACTCTCCATCAGGCTTTCGGAATGGGTAGGAACGACCGTTGGAAGGACGAATGATGAGTGCCCCATGAACAGTTTCCCGCATGAAGGAAGAGTGTGCATGCCACCAAAGTGTTCCTTCTTGTTGTGTTATGTTAAACTTGTACATATAAGTATTACCTGGCAATATGGGACACTGAGTCACATATTCAGGTCCGTCTGCCCATGGAGTCAATTTTTGAAATATTCCATGCCTGCATATTCAAACGAGATCATTGACTTTTACATTGAGTCACCAAATTATATCTCACCCAATACATAGCAGGTAATACTTGAATTTTGATAGAATTGATGATTATTCATAATTTCATACCAATGAATGCTGAGGTTGTAGGGTGAATTGTTAAGGACATGAACAACGAGGGTATCACCCTCATACACAAAGATTGTAGGTCCGGGATAGGTTCCATTTACAACCGTGATCACGTTTTTCTCACACAGACGCTCGAATTGTTGATCTTGCACCTGTAACCAAAACAAAACTTATTATTGTTCATAACATGTAAATACAGAAGAATATATGCAAACACGTAGAATGATAGGACTAAAGCTTACATTAAAAGTATACTCTACAACTTTTGCAGAAGCAAATGAGGAAGCAAAAAGAACAAATGCGTATGTGAACAACAACCGATGATGTGCCATTTGGATTAATCAAACTGAACAAATGAGAAATATATGACAAGTGGCTAGGGGGTATTTAATAGCAAATGAAATGAAAGAATAAAAGATGTTGTTAAAGATGTTGGAAATTAATGTTTTGTGTGAGTTATGACTTGTTCTCTTTGCCCTCTATTTATACTGATAAATCAATCGAGCATGGCCTATGGGAACAAAAGGACTTTTCTCCGCTGCATAATAATATAATAGATCAAAGCTATTATATATAATTATTATATGATAAACGTCGTTAAAACAATTACAAGTCAGTCGTCGTCCACTGCATGAAATATGAATTCGGTGGAGTTGACGGATTCAAAAAATAAATAATAATCTATTAAAAAAAATTAAGAATAATACTAACTCCCTCCCTAAATATAAGTCAATTTAGGACTTTTCACACAGTTTAGAAATGTAATTAAGTGACATTAATTTTAATGATAAAAATCTAAAATACACTTTGACTGTTATTAATGCAAAAATTGTGTAGTAATCCGTCCAAAAATATGTGAGGCGATTCACAAACACGTTTATTAAGAAAGTGGTTTAATCTTTATGACTTTTCGGATGTAATGGTAAAAAAATCATATAATCTGATTAATGCAGTCCTCTCTTTTAACTTCTACCCAGTATTAAATAAGGGTAAAATAGGAAAATTAGCAATAAATGCTGCTTTGAAAAATGTTTTGCCTCAGTTATTATGCAACAATTTGTTTTGACAACTGCCTCATTTATTATAGAACGGAGGGAGTAATGAAAAGTGGGTAGATTTATAATAAATTGAGGATAGAAGGATGAAAAATGTATTTAATGTTTCATTGCTTTTCTAAACGGATTTATATTACGGGATAAAATCAAAAGGCTTAATGAACTTAGATTTTGGGACCGAAGTAGTAATACTTAATTGTGCACAAGCATTTTATTTAATGTACTAGCTTCCTCTCTAAATAATAGTCACTTAGTCATTTTAGGGTTTTTACGCATATTAAGAAAGTGAAACAATTTAATAAATTTTAGATGAGAAAGTCTAATTACATTTTGAATAAGTGTAATGAATAATAATTATGATTTTAGAAATGAAAAATGTAATAAATATTTTCATTCATATTACATGTGATTCCACTTTAAGCGAGGGTTAAAAATACCAGAGGAATTATTTAGGCGCGGAGGTAGTATATGCTATTCAAAAAAAAAGTCATCTCCGCGTTAGTTTATTTATTTTTTATTTATATTTTTCTTCATTGCCCCAATAATCAACTTCCATCTTCCCTAAGGGCCTATCCTTCAGGTAATATTAACGTCGTTGAATTTATTATGTTTGTACATTTAAGTCCATTTAAATTAGTGGACATAATTAAGTCCATTCAATGGGAAAAAAAAAACCGCTTAAAATAGAGACATAATTAAGACCATTTAAATTAGTTTTGTCCTTTTTAACCATATTCTTTAAAGAGTATCTTATTTGGCTCAATTAAGTACTAAAAAGGTCTTTATCGAAAATAGTTTAGGTATACTTAGCACCCCGCCTTATATATATGCACAACCCTCCTTATATAGACAGTTCACTTAAAATGCTATACATATGTTAGTTACTGATATCATACGCGTACATAAAATGTTGTTCAACTTTATAGAATATAAATGAAATTTTTTTAAGGTGGTCACTAACTGATATTGCGATGGATATCAGGTTTAACATGAACAAAAGTATTTAAATGGATATTTGGCTATATATGTGTGATTTCTCC
This sequence comes from Gentiana macrophylla, assembly GCA_026214975.1. Lineage (NCBI taxonomy): Eukaryota > Viridiplantae > Streptophyta > Magnoliopsida > Gentianales > Gentianaceae > Gentiana > Gentiana macrophylla. The sequence goes on along the minus strand of CM047810.1, from coordinate 26,609,908 downwards.
GGAGAGAATGCAGTGGTGAGCAAGAACAAAATTTTGTCGGACAAGTGCTTAATCATACAACACGTAAATGATTAACAAACAAATTGTGAGTAGCTATGTTTGTATTAGTTCTTGAATGCTTTCTATTACATTGTGATCCCATGTATATAGGCTAGGACTAAGTCGGTTGGACTAAGTCGGTTTACTGTTCTTGACAAGACAATTAAAAGGATATAATTAAAGATAATTATACACAAAATACAGGTGGACCGGCCAGCTGTCTGGATAAGTACGGCGGACAGCGGACTCGTTTGTAGGTCGGACTCGTATTTTCCTTGTCTTGATGTCAGCCTTAATGCACGGGTAGAAATCACACGGAGTGGAGAGGCCCGTCTTACAGTTAGCGGAAAGGATCCGGCTTACAGATGGCGGACAGGTCCCGGCTTACGAACGGCGGGTAGGATCCGGCTAATGAGTTGCGGACTAAGAGGATGAAGGCCCAAGACCTGTTATTGGGCTATCTAAATAGGCCCAATCTAGGTGAACAGGGCCTCACTCCGGTTCGGGTATATCAATGGCCCCTACTGCGTGCTGGCGTGCCCTTAGGCGGAGAGTAGAGTTTGAAGAAGCAGCTGAGAGCCGCACCCTTATGTTGTCGTTCGTGACAGAGGTGTGCCGATAGCAGTTATCGGGCTTAGATTTGTGTTGACATTGCGTTGGGAATTATTGATAGATGTTGTGCATTGTAGCGAACAGGCTTAGTCGCTGATAATGTTCTATCAGGCTTGAACCAGTGTTAGTATCACGTAGCGAATTATCAGTTGTATGCTGAACATTGTAGCGAACAGGCTTAAATGCCGATAACCCTCTATCGGGCTTAGATTGTCATGCGTGGAGCGACGGGCTTAGATGGCCGTAAGCCGTGTTGAATGGAGGCCGTAAGCCGTTTTATGGGAGGCCGCTGACCCTAACAATCTGAGGCCGTAGGCTAGGTAGAGTTGAGGCCGCCAGATGGGGACCAGCGATTGAGCTATGAACGGACGTATGGGTTTGTGAAAAGTCACGTCGGTCACGTTCTTGACACGACGTTTAACGAACCGTCCTCTGTTCAGATTGGCCGAGGAGGACTCGTGTCGTTCTTAGCAATTATGACATTTGAATTTCACTATAAATAGAGGCCCTCTTCCCATTCTCATACTTTACGATTTTACGAAAATTTCTCCGGCAAGGTAGCAAAGAAACTCCGGCAAAGCAAGCAGACTCCGACAATGATTTCAATTAAAAGCATTACCCTTATTCACGATTTATCAATCGGTATGAATTCATGTCGCGTTCTGACTTGGTTGCTTGATTTTGCTTTCCTTTTGCTGTAACATAGTTTGTAGAATCGTATCATGTTAATTTAGGGTTTTTTTGGTTAATAATCCGCACATTCACCCTTTTTATGCATCAATATGCCTGTTCCCCATTTTCTAGAAACCCATCGGTAAATAGGTGCTCAAATTGTTGCCATATTCAATGCTTGAATGTTTGATTTTGTTTGGGATTTTTATGGGTTGTTTGGGGATTTTTCTGGGTTGTTTGCTTAAGGAAAATGGAGGGGCGAGGTGTCAGGATGTGATTACTCTCACTTCGGCCCGATTTCCATGTTTGGGTGATGAAACTGATCCACCTCGCCTTGTTTCTTTTCCAGCATGTCATCAGAGCATACACAATCAGACAAAGAAACTAGAGCTGCTGCGGGCTATGGTTCTGAGGAGCTTAGCATGGAGGATTTTAGCTCGAGCAAAGCAGATGAGGAGGTAGCCGAAGAGGAGAGAGGGGCAATCGACGTTGATTCTGACTCGGGCACTGAATCGGATGATGAGGAAGTCGTAGTAATTGGTGAGGGCGCTGCTGAGGGTGAGGACGAGGACAAAGATTAGAGTCAACTTTACTATGCTCCGGTGCATGTTTTAACCCCCGTTTACGACACTTTCGGCTTATTTTGGGTAGTTTTAGACCGTTTTTAGGGCAAAATCGCATTGAGCTCTCACTTTGAAGTGAACCGTCACATAGATGGAAAACCTCACCATTTTACGGTATTTTGACCCTTTTCGAGAGCCCTGGTTATCTTGCGGAGTTATGCTCGGTATGTGCTTGAATGTTGTGATGCGAGGATCTAGGTGAGCTATGAGCCGGAAGTTAAGGCACGAGGCTTAGAAAGACGCGAAACCGAAGCCGGGAATGGAAATTGATCAAAAATAGTTGTTGCTTTCACCATACGTTCACTTCATCAGCAATTTTATCTCAGATACGAGCATTTTCTGGACTTGTGGTCTT